>OX578155.1:79133576-79528576 GCA_951213105.1 Amaurobius ferox | reverse complement strand
TGAGGTGAAATGCTCAGTCGCTTGTTCAACTTACACGCGGTGGCAATGCTTGTGAGTTCATATTTCTGTTAGAGGAAGTATTATTTTTCTGATTTGTAATTCAATTGATTTATTTTTCTCCTTCCACTAGCCAGTAGACAGTTCCAATGGTGTCTATAATTAAATACTATCGCCATTGTCAGAAACTGGCTATTCTATCGGTTTTAATTCGAATTGTATGGCTGTGCTGATGAGAATGCAATTTCGAACTAACCGCCATTTTTGTGTAGTTTCAGTTGATTGTTTTCTATGTCTTAATCTTTTATCTTGAGCGAATTATTATTGCCTTTTCTCATTTTTGCCGTGTTTTATTTTTATTTTTATTTATTTTTATATTTATATACTTTTACTTGTGAATTTTGTATCCTAATATTCTTCTCATCCCCCTTTACCATTGTAGTGATCTGTTACCTTCTATCTTTATCCTTAGTCTTGGTCTATAGTTACTCATTTGTAACAGATATGCTAGTGATGGGTTTTTTTTGTACATACAGTAGTTTATGCGTAATTTTCGATTAACATCTTTCAATTTTTATTTATATATATATATATATATATATATGTGTGTGTGTGTGTGTGTGTATATAATATATATATATATATATAATATGTATATATATATATATATATGTATATAATATATATATATATATATATATATATATATATATATATATATATATATGTATATAATATATATATATATATATATATATAATATATATATATGAGGAAGCTAATAGATTATACATGAAATAAATGGCATACCCTAGTTCAATATTATTTAAGATGTTATATAATTTCCGGGAATGAAGAATTGAAAACATGATATATAATAAAAAGAAAGCATTGGTGTCTGGGAATTAAATACGATCTTAAATTGATACTATACAGATGAAATAAGTAATAAAACATTTGAATAAAAGTTGGGAATTAAATTATCAGTTTCTACATGTATGGTACAAACATACTAAGCACGTGCGTAAAAAGAAATGAAAAATGCTAAAGGCCCAAAATATTAAAATGACAAAATTTAATAAAGAAAAGATATAAAATTCATTAGATGAAGTTGGATAGAACTAATATAGATGCTAATTTTCAAGGATCTTTACATCCATAGAAATACTAAATGTGTTTCGTATTATAATACACAACACATATGGTTAAAACGTTATAAAAGATCCGACACATTATAAAAATAATAATAAGAGAAAACTGGAAAGGTGAGGTTGATAGTTACATAAAACACATTTTAACAAATTAATTAATAATGATGCGATTAGAAATCAATTGTCATACATAGGAACCATTTCATACATATCTCCGGAGAATGCAATGAAATACCACAAGAAAATACGCCATAGAAAACTATAGAAAGCGCCATCTGATGAGTATAATTGGAAATACACTTGAAGAAGATTGGTAATTATGAGATTATTGATATATAAATTGGCCTTCGAGACAGACAAAAAAGGAGGTACCAATTGGAACATTGCGCTTTTGCAACAATAAATAAAATAATTCGGATACTGTCAATATTGATAATTCTTCAATTTTGAATTGCGTGGAATATAAGTTAATTGGGTACTTTGAAATAGTTTTCCATGGTGCTGTCATCCGGAAAAACGCCAAATGTACAATTCAACATTGAAAACATTGTGTCGTAGATATTATACATCATTTTTTTCACTGTGAAGAAAGTAAATTCGTTGCATTATATAGGGAAAATCATCTGCTGCCCACATCAGATTTTTTATAGTAATCTTTGATACAAATAAACACAGCCACTATTGCATACTTCTGTACGAGGACATTAAGTGGAGCCCTACATTCCTAGAGGTTTTTTAATACTTAGATCTTTCGCAGTTAATTAAATGTATCAACCGTTTCATAAGCAGAAAATCCCTTTCGATAATGGAGATTACACTACGCAAAGGTAGGCAAATTTCCATGGAAGACATAATTTTCCCTACTTTTGTTATAGTGACAATTCTGTCTTTGTTTCATCCTGACAGGCAGGGCGATTTTTTTTTACTTTCCTTATATACATAATGTATAAGGAAAGTATTGTGACCGGGTCGAAAATTCGAATTCGAGTTTTCGACGGAAGAGCACGTTTCAAGTAAACCTGATCACTAATCGAACATTTTTAAAGTGATGTCTGTGTGTGTGGGTGAAAGTGTGTATGGGTGTGCGTCTGTGGAGACGATATCTCACTAACGAATGGAGCGATCCAAACGAAATTTAGTACAAAAATCACAATTCGTGAATACCGGAAGCCTATTGTATTAAAACACAATCGAATGGTCAACCCCCCCCCCCCCCCTAAATTTGCAAGTGAAATTTTGAAAAAATCATCAAACAATCAAAACCTTTAATAAAGTTACGCAAATAGACATTTCCTATGTAATTTTTCTTTACAAAATAATTGGCATAAACTTTAGAACGCTAGCATGAACCGTTCTCGAGATATTGTACATTTTTCAAAAAAATTTATCAAAAAATCCCATAAATTAAAAAAAAATATTAACTGTTAAGAAACATGTTCACTTGACATATGTAATATCATTTCGATAAATTGGGTAACATCATTCTCGTGGATCTAACTCGTTCCATTCACGAGAAAAGATACTTTGAGTAATACTTTTGTATTTGAACGCCAATAGTCCGCTATAAGAATAACTTATTTTTCCGTCCATAACGCTCTGCGAGATTTTGGCAACGAATTTAGCGGAATATCGCCAACTTGGCGACATTTTTAAATGTTGCCAAGTTAACGAAAATCTCGCCAAATGAATAAAAATAACGCTAAATCATTGAAAATGACGACTAATTGAAGAAAATTCAATATCTTGGAAAGAATATAAGAATCTACTATAAGAATAACATTATTTTTTGACCGTAAAAGTAGTAAATTCATTGCATTATATAAGGAAAGTCATGTGCTGCTGACATCAGATATTTTTTTTCTTTTCAATCCGATTGATATTTATATTTTTCAAATTCTTTAAAGGAAATAGTTTGAGAGAATACGTTTTTAATTCATAAACTTAATACTCCTTGGTTAAATCTTTATTGAAAGTAATATCGCTTGAAACTTGACAAGTCATGCAATTATGAAGATCTGTTGTTCCTTTTGTTTAAAAAAAAAAGAACAGAAAATTGACATTTTTCTGAATGGCCATTGTTTCATATAGAGAGAGACATATAAAAGTTATATGTACTATTTATTTGTAAACCTAGGAATGGAAGAAATTTCTATGACATAATTGACTTATTTCCGTGACCGATTTTTTGGCAAAATGGAATATAAATATTTATTTTTTATTATTTATATTTATATTTATATTTATATTTTATTTATATTTATTTATATTTTTTAAATATTTATATTTAATATAAATATTTATATTTAAATATTTATATTTATATAAATATTTATATTTATTAAAATTTTAATATTTATATTTATTTTTATTTTAAATATTTATATCAAGTAATTTACACTGGATTATAAGTTTTTATCCAGTGTAAATTACTTGATATGTAAAACAAATATTTACATTTGGTAAAACACAAGTTTTCACTAAAGACAAATATAAATATTAATCTTTAATAGAAAATAAAATATAACAGTGTTAAAAGATGTGAATATATATATATATATATATATATATATATATATATATATATATATAATAGTTTGAAAGTCCAATGAAAGAAAAGTGAGAAGCTGCAACTCGAAAAACCTAACTTTCTAAAACACCTACGAAATAAAAGTTTAAAACAGCAAATCTTCAATCAAATAGGAAAAAAATACAAATTACAAGGCATCAAGTTAAAGAAAATCAATATATTTCAATAGTATGGAAACGGTAATAGAAAAACATAAAAAATTAAGCATTATTGCAATACAGGTGGACAAGGGCTAGGCCTTAAAAAATGGACTTGTTCACTTCGCAAAACTTTTCTTTGTATCCAAGTATTTTGACGAAGCAAACACAAAATATGTATGTTTCTAAAGAAATAGACAGATTATATCTATAAACTTTTCTACTTGGACAACATGCATAAAGAATGAAAAATAAAAGTAATAAATAAGAAAAATACCTGTAAAATAACACTACAAAGCCACAAACCTGTCGAACCCGGGAACCCAGAATAAAGAGATCAGTGTTGTCATTTGCAAAGGAAAAAGAAATGATCTACTGTTGCCATTCGTATGAAATAAATAACAGTAATCAGAAAGGCAAGAATAAGTGATAACATACAACCAGAGCTACTAAAAGAAGGGCTAATAATGTTTAAGTGGATGTAAAAATAAAAATATTATTAATACAAGAGAATGGAAAGGCTAATATAAAAAACTTGATAGAATTCATAAAAATCTAACCATTCTAAATTTTGTAACTATATATATATAAATTTTAATATACCCATTTTACAAAATAAGAAAATATGTATTATGCGAACTTTAATAATTAACCAGACTATAAAAATAAACTAGTTTAGCCAATCTAATTTGCAGTATTTAGAAGATAAATAGAAAAATATACTAATGTACTCTTGACAATTTACGAGAACAAACTAAATTGCGCAATCACACCATTTCTGTGAAAGTAATAAGAAAAATCTGATGTGGGCATCACATGACTTTCCCTGCAAACTCAAATTCATTTTTTCTTTATTTCTTTAAGAACTTATTAAATTCAGTTTAATTGCACAAGATGACACTAAATTTGCACTTTTAATTCAATTTCTGTTTTTATTTGGTAATTGGACATTTTTCCAGAGGCGTCATAAAATGCGAAAAATCTCAAATATCTTGAGAACGGTTAGTCCTAGAATAATAGAGTTGTTCTTATTCTTTTCCTCGTCAAAAATTACGTTTAAAACAAGCATTTAATTGATACATTTGAACATACGTAGTCTTTTTTTCAATATTGGCGATTTCTGCGGGCCATTTCGTAAAAAAAGGCAGGTTGTTATTTTCCGAATTGTGCCAAAATCTAATCAGAATCAGAGTATCCTACAAATAACTTATCTACCAAATTTTGTGAAATTTGGTCAATTAGTATTTTATCTAGAGTGGATACATGACATTTCTGAGGGCCATTTCGTAAAAAAAAAGCGAGTTCTCTTTCTATAAATCGTACCAAAAACTAATCGGCACCAGGGCCATACCCAAGTAACTTACCTACCAAATTTTATGAAATTCGGTACATAAGTTTTAAAGTTAGAGTGGATACATACATTGCACAGACAGACACACACAGAGAGACAGACACACACACACAGACGCCACGCTAAAAATAGTTTTTTCGTATTCTAGAAGTCTCGGAACGTGTAGATCCGTCGAAAACTCGAGTTGCGATTTTCGGCATAATTATAATACTTTCCCTATACATTACCATGTATTGCAGGGAAAGTAAAAAATCTGATGTTGGCAGCACATGACTTTCCCTGCAGATTTATATGCACGTTCTCTTTATTTTTATTAAATTTAATGCACTATTAATTCAATTTTCGTTCTTATTTGGTAACTGGACTCAATTTCAAAGGTGGCGTAGAGAAAAAACAAAAAAACAAAAATATCTCGAGAACGGCTAGTCCTAGTTAATGGGGTTGATCTTATTCTTTTCTTCGTTAAACATTACGTATTAAACAAGCATTTAAAGGATATATTTCAGCATACGTAGTTTTTTATTTTATATTTTGTCGATTTTTGTGGCCCATTTTGCAATAAGATGCAGGTTATTTTTTCCGAATCGTACCAAAATCTAATCAGCATCAGGGTGACCTACAAGCGACTTATCAACCAAATTTTGGGAAATTCGGTCTATAAGATTTTTAGCTAGAGTGGATACAATCTTTTGCGGGCCATTTCGCAAAAAGGCAGGTTCTTTTATTCTCCCACAAGTGACTTATCTACCAAATTTTATAAAATTTGATCCATTAGTTTTTTAGTTAGAGTGGATACACAATCTGCACAGACAGACACACAGACAGACACACAGACGTCACGCTAAGAATAGATTTTTCGTATTCTAGAGGTCTCGAAACGTGTAGATCCGTCGAAAACTCGAGTTGCGATTTTCGGCACGATTCCAATACTTTCCCTATACATTACCATGTATTGCAGGGAAAGTAAAAATTAACTTCAGTAATTAACCAGAATATGAAAATAAGCTAGTTTAGTCAATCTAGCATGCAATATTTAGAAGATGGAGATGTATAGAAAAATATAATAATGTACGCTTGGCATTTTACGTGTACAAACTGAATTCGCAGTTATACTGTTTGTGTGAAAATAATAAAAATATTAATTTTAGTAATTAATCAGAATATGAAAATAAGCTATTTAGTTAATCTCATATGAAATATTTAGAATATGGAGATCGATGGAAAAAGATACTAATGGATTCTCGGCGATTCACGCGAGCATAAACTGAATTGCGCAATCGCACTATTTATCCGAAAATTATTTAAAAATAACCGTTTGGCGATTTATGTCGAATGACAAATTTTCAGAAATCGGTCGCGGTCTTAATTTACATTACACGCGGTCGTTAATCCCCATTGTCACGCTGATTTGATTGGCATTAACGTGTATACGGCCGTAAATTTGCATTGCCCTAGACAGAAAGGCAATTTTCAGTAGAAAACTGTGCAAACTCCGTAATCAGTAGTATGAGGTTGTATCTCGTAGAAACTATGGAGAAACCGTAGTAATCGGTTTTTCCGTAGTATCGAAGTTTTCTCAATCGATCAGAAAAAAATAACTAAAAGAATGAGAAAACTCCGATCTCGAAATTGGCGTCTGTTTTTAAATTCGTAACATTTTAGGGAAATTTGGGACTTTTTTCGAGACTTCCGTGACCTGTAAACATCGTGATTGGCTTTTTTTTTTCTTTTTACAAAATCACTGCGTAAAAATACGCCTTACTTAATTTTCAAAGCATCGTTTCCTATTTCATAGCATGAAATACGCGAATAGAGGCATTATTTCGATCTCTGGGCAAGACATTGATAACCTAAACAGCCCGCTACCAAGGAACAGTCTTTCCAATCGTCTATCAATTTCGTATTGTTGACTCCTTTTCCCTCTATCGGTAGAATAAAAAGACATCTTTAAAAAGTTTATCGCATTACTATTTAATCAGTGCCAACAATTTGATCAATGCTATGTAGACTTGCTCACATTAAAATTTAATCAATATTTCACCTTACTTAGACTAAACTAATGTCATTGGTTAAATAAACCTAAATATCGATACTCTAATGTCAAAGGATGAAGATAATGTTAAAGAACGATACCAGAGATTATAGGTGCTCCGTCCCTGGTGTTCTTTCTTTCGTAACTCAGCACACTATTTTTGCATCCCTCCAACCCTATTGCTGACTGACAGAGAATGTACGACCCACAAGCACACGACTTACAGGGTTGCCGTAAACTTATCTTCATACTTTTCCACATATCCGTACTTAAAATAATTTATGGATCTTTTTAAAACGATCTTATAATGATAAAATTATAACATTTGTTGATATCTATAGAAAAATGTATTGCTATTTTATTTCATTAAACAAAATATTAAAATTTTCTTTCAAATTTGCTACAAAAGCCCCTAATGGAAACTTCCGTTGCGATGTTAACTTTTAAATACTTTAAAAATCGTAATCCAAATGAAATATATGTGTTTAACCTTTAATATAGCCAAAACAGTTAATCCAAACGTGGGCTTTACAGTCTTCAGGGGTTTGAGATCTTGGAACATGATCTTTTCAGGTGCAGTGGGATCGGGTAGCAGTGGGTTATTTTGAGCCAGTGGGCCGACATCCGATATTGTTTCGTCAGTTTCAGCTTCCAAGTCTTCCGGGTTAAAATCACTAGCGACTACATTATTCCTAAGTTCCTGTTTCGACATGTGTAAATAGTATCTTGAGTTAGGTGAGCCTTTCCCCCTTGGAACTTATCTCTTACCAGTGAAAAACTCCGTGTAAATGTCCCGATAAACCATGATCGCGTCGCTAACTGAAAGTTTTCATATTAGTGTTAGATACTTGCGGGAGCATGATCCGATTGTTTTCCTTATTCCAAGTTCCGAGGGGTCCCATTAGAATTGCTTCCACTCTCTCATCGGCAAATCCCAAGTCATTGTATTTCTTTGTCAGATATCCATATTTGGCTAATTTTCCTGCTCGTGCCTTTGATGAAACGTCTTCACCACTTCCCTTATACTTCTTGTATTTCCAAGTTGAACAGTTACGCCTGAAATATTTATATAATCCTCCAAGGTTGGTAAATTGTCTTTCTCCGTCCATTCTTCAGAATTATTTTCACTGTGGGATAATATGGTATTTATTCGTTAACTTTGTGATGGTCTAATGCCAGACACACTACTATCTTCTGATATAGTATGATCTTCCAACTCACTGCTATACAATATATCAAAGTCACTAGGATTATCAGACAATGTGTCTGCACATATTTCATTCAAAAGTTCTTCATTGTCTCGGAAATCGATATTTTTTAAACTTTTGCCAAACGCAATGTAAGGGTAGTAGAATTCAAACTTATTACACGTATCTAGGAACACTGATTGAAGTGTTTAGTAAAGCTGCACATTTACCAAAGAGGAAAAGAGGGAATGACCAAAGTAAGAGGCGCGCTTTAAAATGCTTCGGCTTATTTCGCGCATAATTTCGTGGAATTGAAGCCTAAAGTAAGATAACACATTCCAAACTAAGATAAATAAGAATGCGATACAGAACGCTGCTATAAAGACCAATGTTCCTTTCAGACTTGAAAACTGCATAAACAAATGTAACTGGAAACGCGAGTATACTCGTGGCCGGTCAACATAGTTCAACTTATAAATTTCTTAAATATACTATATACCACAGAATACTATATTCAGCAGGCTCACTCCCAAAGGATCGAATAGCAAAATTGTTAACTTGGGATGTCGCATAGACACTAGCGCTCGTGAGTTGAACCAACTGAACTACGATGTACACAAAGTACGCCTGCCAGATTTCGCGCATTATCGCTCGCTTGGCGATTTTTTTTTTCAAAAGCGGGCAGGGAAAAAAATGCACAGGACTATACTTTTATAATTTTTGAAACTATTGAAACAATCAGAATTTAAAAATACATTAACCTGCAACATAAATATATTCATTAGTTTTAATAAATTTAAATAAACATAGTTATACATTTAATTCAAATAATCATAAAATGGGTTAAAAAATAGGCGCATTGCATTGTCTTACTGTGAAACATAATGCACAAAAAATTACAAGCTAACATACTCAAAAGACTGAAATATTATATAATATTTTCAGTGTAAAAGTGTACTAGCGTGTTGATCGTTAAATTACTTGATCCATAATTTGTTCTGGGATACTGAACAATAAGAATACATTTTTTTTTTAATAAAAGTATTCTTATAGTAAATATCAAATTTACATAAATGCACTATCAAAGTTGTGGAACTCATGGTAATAATTAATATTATTTTAATTTTAATTAAAATAAATTATATACCCTTTAACGCAGCCAGTTTCTTTTAGCAATCCATTTCTTGAAATGATCTAATCACTTAAATAATCCTTTTGCATGTTATTCAAACCACGCTACAATGCATGCTACAGGATTATAACATTGAAAATCGTCTTGGACCCAAACGAAACCATCACCAAGAGCTCAGACCAAATCAGACCATCGCCAAGCGCGCGCCAACCCTCATTTTGATCCAATTTTGGGCCATCTCTGAGGGCGCTACGAAATCGAGAGTGACAGTTCTGTATATATTAGTCTGTGCTATATATTGCATTGGTGTTACTTTAGTTGACTTCGTTTCCTATACGAAACACGACACTCATTCATTTAATAATTATAGAAATATTTATGTTTCTGAAGGTTATGTCTCCTTGATACATGAAAAATACGCAACATCACAAAAACAGTAAATGTCATCCTTCTGTACATTCTGTTATTTACTTCTAAAGAAAATGTTGCATATGAAATGGAATTTTTTTTTTTCAATAAAATGCAACATATAATTATGTATCTGTTTTTCCTTATTCCGAAAAGAAAAAAATTGAAGTTATTTTTTTTTTGGTCTAGTCATCACGAAAATCAATAGGCATCTGACTTCATCCATTTACATTATTATACCGATATTGAGCCGATTTCCTCAATGTGTTCGAGAGGTGCCGTGCGCACAAACAAACACACAAACATACAGAAGAACATACAACATTTAAAAAATTATTTATTCGTATTCAGTAATGCTCAAAACACGTAGATCCATCCGCATTCGAGAGTTGGATTTGTGACCCTATCACAATGCATTCCTTTCACATATAGCTACTATACAATTATAGGGAAATTAAGAATTTACAAAAAAAAATGTAAAACAAGTAGATATTTTTCAATTAGCATGTAAACATTTTTCCTGTAATGCATTTTTAATGAAACAAAAAATTACCTTCATCAGCCAATGAAAGCAACAATTAACGGTAATACATACTACTCTGCAATTCTTGCCTCCATTTTTAAATGTCGGGGTATTTTAAAGAACCCAAAACCTCTGTTAATTCTAAAGGTCACCTCCTTAATTCTGTCGTCAGAAACAAAAAGTTTTTTTGACAAAGATCTGTATCCGTGTTTAAGCCTGTTTCAAGCCATAAAAAGAAAATTCAAGAACTGTTTCAAGCCATAAAAAAAATCCAGAAGGAACAGTTCATTCCACTCCTCACCTTGCCGCCTAAAAATATTACCATTCAAGCTCGGCCACTATTAAACTCCGCCCATTTTTGAGCACTGCTGTAAATGATAATATTTCTCCAATACCTCCCGAAAATAAAGCACTTCGTACTAGGTGCTCCAGAACCGTGTCATACACAACGTGAGAAAATGGATCCAAATAACTTAAACTCAAATGTAACAATATATCATGCCACAAACTAAATGTCTAGTCTAGACCATGAGTTCTCAACGCCGATGATATCGCCCCCTTGTGGACGTTTGAGACTTTCAGGGGGGCAGTAAAACACCCAGAGAAAATTAGGGGGCGTTGAGATGGTACGGAGGGGCGGTGGGCAGATTAAAAAAATATAGTTTAAAAAGACAAAAAAAACACGCTAATCACGTACTAACTAAAGTAAACTTTAATATTGGTTAACTTTTGTTATTGTACGTATTTCAATCATTTTTATCACGTGTGCGAAAATTCACATATTTCGGTAGTTCGGGAAGTGGATGAAAATTGAACTTAAAGATTCCATTACATTTAGATCTACATTAAATTGGATGATATAAAAATACAAAATTCGGAATATATCTAATTCAGAAGTAATAATAGAAGTAACTAAATTTAATGACTTGCATGCGCTTACTTCTTGCTACACAACTTTTGAAAATCAGTCTTAATTGTTGTTATTTGCAAACGCATTTCAAATTCTGCATCTAATTTGTTCCTGTATTTAGTTTTAGTGCTGACATAACTCGAAAAAAATCGTTCGCAAAGATAGGTAGTAACAAAGGGCATAAGAATTTTTACTGCTCGATCAGACACTTCCAGGTATTCTTTGTAAACTTTCAGCCAAAAACCCAATAGTTCTTGTTCAAATTGCGTTTTTAAAGTCGAATTTATGGATATATCAATCAGTTGTTCTCTTTCCATGGGCGGTAGATCAGCATCTTCGCCTTGTAAAAATGGATTTTGAACCCAGTTATATGACTGTTTAGGAATCGGAAAATATTCTCTGAAACTTTCCTGCAAATTCGATAAATGTTCGATAATGAACTTTTGGACAGTTTCATTAAGACTAAGAACTGAAAACTTTGAGCAGCAAAAGGAGAATATATTACTAACTTTACTAGTAATTGGAAGAAAGAGAGGGAATCAGTATCTCTCAGTATATATAATCTGTCAGTATATATAATCAATATCTCACAGTATAGATATTTTAAAATGTGCATACAATTTATGAATTTCAGTTTTTAAAAAAAAATTAAATTTAATTATCGAAATTTTTGAATAACAAAAAATTTAGTAAAAGTTTTATAAAATCTTATAACATAGCAAAAATCATGAATTTATTAACAAAAAGTCGCGGAACCCCGGGGTTCCGCGGAACACAGTTTGAATATCACTGGTCTAGACTAAACTAATGTCTTAAGTTAAATAAACCTAAACCTTAATACTCTAATGTCAAAGGATGAAGATAGTAAGGAAAGATACCGGAGATTATAGGTGCTCCGCACCTGGTGCTTTTCATGACTCAGCACCCTGTACCAACTATACTGATAATGCCATACTTTAAATATTGACATATAGCGTAAGTCGAAGCTTTTTTACTAGGTACTCCTTAAAAGTTATATCTCTCCCTCCAAATATAGTTCAAATATTTCGAATATTGGAACATGCCGGAGATTGAATTTTTTTTTTTTTTTTGCTAGGAACTTCTCAGATATTGGTATCTGAAATGAAACAACGCTTAAATGCGGTAACGTTTGTAAAACTTAGATTATTATCGAATTACTTGCAGTTCATTATTTTTCGATCATGAAAAATCATATTATTTTATGTAAAAATTACAAAATTATCTTCCAGAAATTTAGTTACATGCTTTTATTTATAATGAAGTTTAAGTAATTTCCACTTTACCTTTCTTTTTGTCGACAGATTGTATATAAAAACACTCTCATCTAGAATGACCGTGTATATTACTGAAAAAGAAGGTACTTCGAATATTGGTTGGTATTCCGCACAGAATACTATATGCAGAAGGTTCACTCCCATAGGATCCTATGGCAACATCGTTAACATTGGATTTCGCATAGACACTAGCGCTCGATGAGCCAACCATCGCAAAATCAAGCCCGTATGCTACATTTGCCGAAAATCGTTCTTTTGGCGATTTTATTTTAATACGGACGGGTAAAAAAACGTACGGAACTCTACTTATACAATTTTTTTTTCTTTCAAAGATCAGAGGGAAAATAGAGATACTTTGTTACCGTCAGCATAGACAATTGATACTAATCAGTATTTAAGTTTATTTTGATACATTTAATCGCTATGCTGTTATTAATGAAGTATTTCTACTTTTAGTTAAATTTAATAGAGCAGTGAGATGATTTTTTTTTTTTTATAATTAAAATTTGAGATCATGCAAGATGTAAATTTATACTTTATAAACATATATATATATATATATTTTAATTAATTCCAAAATAAAAAATATTTATAAGTGGTTTCATTTTGTTGAATAAAAATTTAAAAATATAAATACAAATATTCAATTTTTAATATATTCTTTATTTTTTCACACATATTTTTTAACAAAAAATACAATTTACATTCACATTTTACAGTAAAATATACACTGTACAGTTTCATATCTGAAGTAAAATATAGCTGATTCTAAATAACCTTAAAAAAGATGAAGATATTATTCTGATCAGTATGTGTATGAAGGGAGGGGTTATAACCCCCCCCCCCCCTAACTTTTCATCAAAATGGTGGTGTAGAAGGTTTTGTAGAAAAAATATGGTATTTGAAATAGGTTTATAAATTAAATTATTATGGCAACTTAGTTATAATAACCTCTAACCCTAGGCAAGGGATCCCTTTGATGTGTACTCATAGCCAAGCTCATTGTTTATTATAGAGGTATGCTCCTCTATTTTTCATGATTAAAATTGTGTTCATTTTCAGCATTGCATCAATGATGAAATAAAAGAATTAAAATATAAAAGGCATTCTATAATTTAAAGATTTCAGGTTTTATACATTTTATGATTGTGTTGGAGTTTGGTCAAAAGCATGGTTCTTGAAATTGGTTTTAAAAATGAATTTTATTGTTTTTAAATTGCAATTTTTTGAGGAGGACGAGGAGGAAGAAGAACGTAGATATAATAAATTTGTTATTCAGCATTTTTAAAGAAATTTTTACTTGAAATGGATTTGTAAAGTAACTTCTAAAGTGAGTTTCTGACAAGGAAAACAGAGACTTGCTAAAATCATTAATTTGCATTTTTTGAAACATTTGGGAAATATTTTAACGATACATTGCATATGAAGTAAATAATTATTCTTGGGAATAATGATGTAGAAGATGAAATTAATATTTTGTGATTTGTGTAACTGTGTGCGGAAGGCTAGATTAATTGAATTTTATGATTTTTACAAATATTCAGTGGAAATTAATATGGTAACAGTTTTAAAATCACCCCTAACCCTGCAAGGGATCCCTTTGACGGGTACCAGGGCCGGCTTAAGGCACCAGCAAAACAAGCACATGCTTGGGGCGGCACATTTTAAGGGCGGCATTTTAGTCAACAAGGTATTACGTAAAAAAAAATTCTGGGACGCGTGCAACCGCATTTACAAATACAGTTGTGTGAGATAAAAAGTAAAACAAAACACTGAATACAAGTTAAAAATTTGTTCCCAGATAAAAGAGTGAAAACGGCTATCATTCATTCTCCCCTTGGAAAAAGAGGGCTAGAGGGCAAAAATGGGATGGCTTAGTATGTCACCCCAATCGTTTATCTTGCAACGTAAGTAACCGCTAATTTCTTTAGAGCACCGGGAATCCAGTACATCTATCAACAGCACGTCTAGGGAGGCATATTAACCATTATTTGTGAACTGAAAAAGCTTTTATGTGAAACTGGTTTTTGCTAACTATTCCATGAAAAAATCTGATGAGAGAGGGTACATTGCTTGAAACGATGGGATTCCTCCCTTCGAGTTGTAATTCTAGCTCTTTGGTTAATCCAGGAATTGCCGTGCCAGGATACCCATCCTTGTTAATTATTCTTCTACTCTCCAAATCCGGAAATCATCTCCCCCATCACTCAGACACATACATAAAGGACTTCTTTCACATATATGCCAAAACAGATGTTCGCATTGGAAGTAATTAGAAAACTGGACAAGGACAGGTCTCAAAAGACATCTTTGAAACATCGGTGAACCATTGTAGAATTTATGGTACATACACACCCCAAGCAATCCCATCGGCTATGAAATATGTGTTTATCAATCATTTTGTTCTGGGTTGCATCAGTTTAGTCGTACGTTTCGGTGAGAAAGTCAAATGTCATTTTTCTTGCCGCATTCGTATTTCTTTCTAAATGTTATACAGTTGAACTTGACATTATCTAAAATATCCATCTAGTATTTTGTGTAATTATAAAATGTAAGGTAAGTAAGATATAATTATTTTATGATTGTTTAAATTTGTTTCTATTAACGTATCTATAACATAGTAGATCCTCATCAAGAGGATCCAGATTATTCTAAATACCAGGTGTAAAATCGGTATAGTCTTTAATTTAAAAATCGTAATAGTTTTAATTATAACAATTTATATACAGTATCTAGTTGAGTCACCTTTTAGCTAAAAGGTATTTTAAATTTTTCACACGGATCAGTATAATACTGTTTGTTTGCTCTTAGGGTGTTATACTAAATTTAGCTCCTTGAAAGTTCTTAGAAATTGTTTCCTCGTTTTGCTCAATTTCAGATTTCTTTTTCTGTGTGCGTTTTCCTTACCTAATACTGTATTTATTCTTTCTTAAAATAAAAGTATGTATTAATATTAATTATGCTATTTACGGGAAATTTTTACTTTTTCGAATTATTCAAATTTTTAGTTATCAGGATTTCAACTAAAGCTTCGTTTAATTTGAAAAGTAATTAATGTGATTTGAATGAGGTAATTTTTTTAAACAATGACCATATTCAACAGATTCACATCTTGCCGCTTTAAAACCCTTGTTATATTATAAACTCGAAAACTATAAACGAATTATATCGACATCCTGCCGCTTTAAAACACTCGCTAACTTATAAACTCGAAAACTATAAACGAATTATATCGGATCATAAAAATATCATTATTACATACATTATATTTTGCGTTTAAGTTACGGAGTAAGAATCCTATAGAATATAACATTGTTTGGTATTTGAGTATTTACAATAAAAGTTAATAGGAAATAATTTAGTTTTTAAAATTAATTGGAAATCAATCAAAATTTATTTTCTAAACCAACTGTCTCACATGCAGAGCTCTAATCTTTCTAATTTTTATTTTCCCATTTTAAATCACCGAAAAAAAATGATGAACTCTCAAAGCATTTTAATTCTTTCTGGTAAATAAAAAGTAAAAACAAATATTGTAAATTTCTTGAACTTTCTAAATTATTTCAACTGTTGAGTATAATTGAAATTATGTTACTATTTAATTGAAACTTTTAAATTTTGCATTTTAAGCATGCACTTTCCTTATAATTTTTTTTATACATAATTTTAATGCTTGCAGTGTGATGCACAGAAATATTCTCGCAGAATATTTTTTCAGACATATAACACGACATATTCGTGCAGAATTTTATTTCAATCCGTTGAGTAGTCGTATTGTAATGTTGCTAAAACGACATATGCTCAAATTGTGAATGACTAGTGCAAAACTACAAAAATAAAAATAAAAAAAATAGTGACGTTATTCGCTGGATCGAGTAACAGCCTATGTTCAAAATCTGACTTCATTTATTCATTAGTTTCTGAGAACAAACAGCAGGGTACCTCGATTTAGCAATAAACTAACTGAAAGACCGATTAACAACAAAAAACTAAAGAGTATTTATTTTGCAGCCTAACTATGTTCAAAATCTGACTTCATTTATTCATTAGTTTCTGAGAACAGCAGGGTACCTCGATTTAGCAATAAACTAACTGAAAGACCGATTAACAACAAAAAACTAAAGAGTATTTATTTTTGTTTTGTAACCAGTCCCTTCAAAACTTATAGATCTCTGAAAAAGATATGTTCGAATGCTTACTCCTATTTAGCGAGGGAAGTAAAATAAATATGACAACAAGAATTACAAAAATATCCTTAACATATATAATTTCTTTTCCTGCAACACATAGAAAAGGAGAAGTATTGTGATGGGCTAAAAACCGGACGCTCGGATTTTGATAAATTTACCAATGTTGAGCGTCCTTGAATACTAATCAACCATTTTTTTTAATGATATGCGCAGTGTTCTTTTTTTTCAGGAATTTTTGTCTGGGGGGGGGGGGGAGAAAAATGGAACCTCAAAGGGAACAAGTTATATAATATAATTTTAACTACTAATAGTAGTAATTATTATATATACACATATATAGAAGTAATTACTATATATACAGCACATACTTATTCAAATATTGCAAGAAAAACTTGCTCCGGCTAAACAAAAAGATGAAAAACTTTTAAAATAATGCAAATTGAATTATAGCTACAAAATTTCATTCTGAAAATAATCAATCACAAAATAAAATTCTAGTAATGATCTAAATGCTGCTCACCTAAGAAGTGGAAACTAGGTTAAAATGCGGCAAATTTTTCCACAAAAAGTATTCTGTGAGTTTCTGAATTTATTAGCATTTGGTACGGTGACATAAAATCTCTCCGGGGGGTGGATGGGAGGATGTTTCCAGAAGGAACTTCGACCCCCCCCCCCCTCCCCAGCCAGATAGATTCTTGAAAGAATCACCTTTGTCTTTGGTAATGATATCTCTATAACAAATCAATAAAATTGAATACAATTCGATAATACTAATTCAATCAATAAATATCAGAGACTCATTAATTTAAGGGTAAATGGGATAGAAGAAAGCCATCAATTTTTGAACATTTAAAATCCAAACTGGGATGAGCATGAAAAGTATAAAGTTTTAAAATGTTACAAAATTAGATATTTTAATTGAATTTTCATTTAAAAGCAAATATCATTATTTATATAGGACGTTTCGAGATAATTTGCATTTTTTATTTGAACCAGAAAAAAATCATAAAAAAATTAAATACACTCAATCTTAAGTTAGTACCCATTTTGAAATTATTTTTAACTGGAAATGAATGAATACCATTGTTTAAAAGTTCTCATTGAGCATTTTACTTTTCCATATGCTGCGGTATATGTATAAAAAAAATTAGTCAAATCAAAATATATTTGGTGTACAAACCAATAACTGTCAGAGGGCATCTTAATTTTCTCGAAGACCAAGATCTTCAATTTTCTTATTTCGATAATTTCGATTTTCTTATTTCGATTTTTGATGATGTAACAAACGTTAATAAATTAAAATGTTCTACTAGACTGCACTGTGTACCAAATTTCAGCTCTTTAGGACGTAGGAAAGTATTTTAAAATGCCATCAAAGAAGTTGGAACAGACAGACACACACGCACGCATCATTCAGGACGAGTTAAATAAAAGTTTTTAATAACAAAATTTATTAATATTGGAGGGGGCGGCCAAATTGCTTTCTGCTTGGGGCGGTAAAAAACCTAGAGCCGGGCCTGACAGGTACTCACAGCATATGAAGAAATATATTGTATATGAAATAAAAAATTCTTGTGACTAATGGTGTAGTAAATGAAATTAATATTGTGGAACTCCTCATGGCAGGCAAAGCTCTTCATGGTAGGCATAAAAACGCAGTGGTCATACAAAAGATTTTCTTCAAACTGTTGCAGGCGATCAGATTGGTGACACCATTTGTAACTCTGTGTGTGAAGTATTATAAGACAGAGCATCTTTTGCTGATTAAAGCCTAGAAATAGAAAAATACAAATCACATGCTTTTAAGCAAAAAATTAAAATTTTAAATAAAAAACATTATGTGAACTCAATTCATTTTAACAAATATTAACATAAATTCTTGAAACTAAAATATGAATCATTTATTTTAATTTTCTGCAAGTAATTATGATTTATCAATTGGTGTCCAATGAAAATGGTAAAAAATGTAAATAAAAACTACTTAAAGAAGTATTTTTAAAGTTATATTGAACTCGTATTTTAGATACCAAAATGAATATAATAAATAATTTCCGAAGTAATGAACATAATAAATATCACAGAATACTATATTCAGAAGGTTCACTCCCATAGGATCCTATGGCAACATTTTTAACATGGGATGTCGCATAGACACTAGAGCTCGTGAGTTGGACCAACTGAACTACGATGCGTCTGCCAGATTTGGCGCGTTATCGCTCGCTTGGCGATTTTTTTTTTTAAACGGGAGGGGAACAAAATGTTTAGGACTGTACTTTTATAATTTTTGAAACTATAGAAAGGATCAGGATTTAAAAATACATTAATCTGCAACATAAATATATTCATTAGTTTAAGAATATTTAAATAAACATAGTTATATATTTAATTCAAATAATCATAAAATAGATTAAAAAATAGACACATTGCATTGTCTCACTATAAAACATAATGCACAAAAAATTACAAGCTAACATACTCAAAAGACTGAAATATTATATAATATTTTCAGTCTAAAAAGTATACTAGCGTGTTGATCGTTAATTACTTGATCCTTAATTTATTCTGGGATACTGATAATAGACTTTTTTTTTAAATATAAAAATATTCATATAGTAAATATCAAATTTACATAAATGCACTATCGAAGTTGTGGAACTCAATCATTAATTACCCGAGTGGGGGGGGGGGGGGAATTTTCCACCATAAGGCACTTAATAAAAATTATATATAAATATATACACATACTATATCACATTCAACTAAGAAAAAGCTATCCAAATATCAATTATTTCACATTTTATAAAAATACGGAAAATATTTTTTAACTAATTATACCACTACCTCTTAAAATTTAGTCTAATCCGGCAGTAATAACACAGCACTAATTTCGTATGAACACGTGTATACTTATAATGAACACGTATATAGGATGGTGATAACTAAAATTATTTCAATTTTAATAAACATAAATTACATACCCTGTAACGCAACCAGTTTTCTTTTATCAATCCATTTCTATGAAATGATCTAAACACTTAACAAATAATCCTTTTCATGTTACTCAAACCACGCTAGTTTGTTCTAAGTTTTCGCCGAGCGAAATAGGGTTATAACATTGAAAATCGTCTTGGACCCAAACCAGACCATCGCCAAGCGCTCGGACCAAACCAGACCATCGCCAAGAGCGCGCCAACCCTCTGTTTGGTCTATCTCTAATGGCCGCCGCGAAAACGAAACTATCGAGAGTGACAGGTCTGTATAATAGTCTGTGATAAATATAATATTTGATTTTGGAATTATTACCAAACACAGTGATCTTTACAGTGATAGTGGTACTGCAGTTCTAAATATTTATAATTGTGAAAGAAAAGTTTACATAGAATTAAATATTCTGTTAAAAAATGTCATACATGTCTTCATTTTAAAAGAATTAATATACATACCAAGGGGTAAGAATTGTGTCACATTTACTCATGAGAAAAATATCCTAGTCTGCATTGTCTATCCATGACTTTTCTTTACACATGGTAGGAATATAAAGCAGGCAATTGCAAATTTCAAACTATGTAATAACATTCTTTTGTCCACATTTTACACGTTGTTCATAAATCAGTTCATTTTTATGCATCTAAAGATTTTGATGTAAAATTTTTATGGCAACATTTAGTTATAATCACCTGTAATCCTAGGCAAGGGATCCCTTTAATGGGTACTCACAGCCGGGATCAGCTGTGTCCCATGTTTTTTATAGAGATATGCTCCTCTGTTTTACATATGCTTCAACTGCCTGCTAGTATCATATGTGATGTAATTTGCATTCAGACATTTGGCTTTATGTCTTATCATCGAAACAATGAATTATAAATTTCTTTGCTTTTTCTTCATGTAAATGACCACTGAAAAAATCTAAATTAATAGTCTCAAGAATAAAACACATATTTCTTCTCACATGTGACCCATAAAAATACATGTCAATGTGCTTGAAAAATTTATCACTAATACATTTCATGAAATTGCAGAACTGATTTGTGGGCCATTTCAAACCAAATTTAGATTCTTTATATTCCTTGAAATACAAAAGCATGGTATGAGAGTCTAATGTTTTAGGACCTACCAATAAAGATTCATAGTCTGCACAAGAAACCTTTTTTTAGATAGGATTTTGATAAGAATCCAGAAATATAAGCAATAACATTATCTTCGATGTGATCAGTAGTGGACACTTCTAGATTGCAAACATTAACATTTTTAAGATTATCAGTTATAGACACTTCTTCATCGATGATTAAAGTGTGCTCCTCATCTCATCATCATCCTCATAGAAAGCAGCTACAGATTTTACACTCAGCTTGCTAAGTTCAATCAAATTAAAACCATTATCATCTTCACAACTTGATGCTGAACTTTTTTTTGATAAAATTGTGAACAATGACAGAGCGAATAGCACTACGAAACTGTATGCAGTCAGGACTATCTCTAAAACCTCCACGTTTTCTTATAGAGGAAAATGTATTCTCAAGGCAATCTTGATTCAACCTATTTGTCAATAGATATAAATGATCTTGACATACTGTTTTCCAACTTCCAAGTACAGCATTCAAAGTAAGAACAAAACCTTTCTGGCAAGCAAGTTTCAACATTTTACCAAATGAGGTGATAAATTTCCAAGTGGGAATCCATGCAGCCATTTTTTTCCAGAATTCTACATGCTCAGATGTAGCAGTACAGGCACATGCTAGTAAAACTTTAGATTTGAATATCTTGGCATTTAAAGAATCAAATAAGTCATTCATTGTCCCTACAAATTCGGAAGTGTTCAGAGCTGTAGGGCTTATTTCATCTCCATAAACACAAAGACCTGCAGCAACAGAATGGCTGAATACTTGAGCAGCAAGCTTAACTTTCATACTTGCCAAATCCTTAGCAAAAATATGTTTCTCTGTTAGTTTAGGGGCTGTTCTATACTTCTTTGAGATATCTTTCTTATAAAAAATTTTTATATCCCTCCAATTAGCTTCAAGAGTTCTCCTGTTGTCATTGCCCTCTTTCAATTCTAAAAACTTCAACGTATGATTTTTCAAGTTATTTCTGACAGATTTTAGCAGGTGAGGTACATTATACATAGCAAATACTTTTGATCCATTGTTGATGAAAAATGGTCTTTCACTTGAAATGCCCAGATCTCTGTACAAAGCCTGGTTTGTAGGAGCTAGAAAATAAAATGTGATCAAAATTAGACATGATGAAATACATCACATTTATATAATACAAATATATGTAATAAACTAGGCTGAATATTCTGCATTACCCAGGCTTTGAAATGCAAACTGCTGTTTAGATCAGAATATCTAGCCTGCTTAGAACATAAATAATTAATTTGCTGTAGGAGCGTAATACACCTACATAGCAAGTTGAAATTTGAAAATTGGCCTGGTGTATTGTTCTGGAAGTTCTGCTACTCCTGTTCCAAATTTCACAGCTACTTGAAGCTTCAATTTTTCTGCTACGGAAAGCACAGGCAAGACATTCAAGCATCTTCTTTTATTATAGAAAATGCAATGCAGAATTTCAGACAGATATTAGCCAACTGTGATTATTAGAATGCTTAAATTTATATTTATTCAACACTTTTTGCTATACATGAGCAAGTTTGCATTTTTATTTCAGAATTAGATCTTGTGTATTTGAAGCAAAGCTCTACCCAAAGCCTTGATATGTGATCAAATTATTGCACATATAATCTAATTATTGCACATATAATTATTGAACATATAAGTTTGCTCATAGCAGATACATTACTTTGATCACAAGCAGTAGCTATAACTGTAAGACCACACGAATCCAGTTGCCTAAGAACACTGAATAGTGTTTCTTTTAACCAGTTCTGAGGGGAAATATTTGCCCTGAAGTAGTATGCAACAACCTAAAAATATGCATTTAAATTTAAACAAATATTACATATTTAAAACTAGAAATTATTTCTAAAAGTTGATTATGAAATATTTTTTCAGAAATTCAGGAGATCAGAATGTTTTAAAACAATGCATGACCTTGGCATAACTAAAACTTTTGCTTGTAGATATATAAAAAGTGGTCATTTAGGGCCCCGCAAACAGTTAATCTGATGCTGCAAAACTTTACCAGTAATGCAGGGGAACAGAATTTTTTAAAATGATGCAAGAACCCGGGATGGCCCGAAACCTCACATGTTGATTTACACAGGCAAGTTTTTGACATGCAAAGGTTTTATCCATCGTTTAAGCCATCATGTCAAAACCTAACATTCAAAGACACCTTGCAGTAGTTAAAGTTAAAAACTAAATAAAGATAACATTAGGAAATAAGCTCAGAAATTCAAAGCTATAATTGTTTAATAGCATTTAAAGACTAAAAAACCTTGTCCCCTGTCTTATTTCAGTGCAAGCAGAAACACAAGCCTCATTGCATGATCAAAAGCAATTTTAAAGTCTGATGGTTTTCAAATTAATAATTCAGCATTTGTTTAGTTATCTGTATCTAGTCTGTTGTAGATTGTATAACATTTGTTAAAACAATTCAGACAACTTAAAATTTCAGAAAATTGCAATAACAAATGTAATTTAAACCTTTGACTGGTTGACTTATCAAGTGATGTTGAATAACTCTTCTCGGAACTTTATAAGTAAATCCAAAATAATGGAACAATAACAATACCGAGTAACACAAATCCAAAATATACTCATTCAGTGGCTAATTATGAATTGAGATTGGTTAGTAAAAATATGTAATTTTCTAGTCTGAATATACTACACTCTGGAAGTATAATTTGAATTATACACAAACATTGTTTTTAATTAGTGCTAACTTATGCAGTCAAATTTTAAAATTGTGAAATTTCTAAAAGAAGTAAAATTTGAAAGGTAGTGAACATTTTTAAAGAACGATACAAGTAAAAAAATATAAGGAAAACATGAAATATAATTTAACCAATATCTGTTTCCAATTCTGGACAACTCCTCTAACCATGAAAACCAATGCTTGTGTTGCAAGTTGAGGACTATCTTCTCTTTCACAGGTTTCAAATCCATCTATGACATCAGCTGCATGATTATAATACAAATTTGATTTAATTGCAATCTCATCGAAAACAAGGGTACATATTTTATGACTCTGCTTCATTTTTTGAATCTTCTCTTGAAGAGCTTTCAACAATATAGGGCAAAGTCCAATATCAACACCACCATTTTGCACTGATCAATGCAGTGTGGATATGCTGGAGTTACCCCGCCCCCCCCAAACGGACACACTTTCATACTAGGTATCAATTGAAAGATTTTTTCTTTTCAAGCCTGTTAAAATGAAAGATATGCTATAGGTGAGATCATTTGGACCAACGGTACAGATTTTTCCTTGCCAATTTGGAAGAAAAGAAAAATAATTCACAAAAAATTAGGCATAAAAGGCTCATTGATCATAAAACTTATCATTTTCAATGATTGTAGTGAAAAATAGCCGCAATGTAATTTTTGTGTTCATAATGTCATTAGTTTCCTTTCGGGGGGGGGGGGGATGCAAATTACCTTGGAAGTGATAACCCCAAATAAAATCAAAACATGTTTAAGAAGTCCTCCAAGAAATTGACTCCACCCTTCCGTGTTTAGAAATAGGTTCCTCCCATCCAAATGCATTTGCTCTGAACAAGAGTTTTTAATGTAAATGATAGTATAATTCAATTTGAATAACAGTGATTAATACTCATAAAACCATTACAAAATAAGATTTTTGTGAATTTTAAGAAAATAGCGTAACTTTGTAAAATTGCTGAATAAAAAACTTATAAAATGAATAGTACTGATAAAAATGTTACAAAATGAGATTTGTGTGAATTTTAGAAACTTTGAAATTTTAAAACATACAATGCTTAAAATATTTTGTGAATTTAATACCGATACTTCGAAAAAATTTTGTACTTTAACAAAATTAAAAAAAAAAAAAGATACTCAGAAAAATTGTTTATATATGAATATCATTTATTACTTTCTCAAGCTACTGAATACAGTATAAAGTATTGTTTTCAATAAAAGCTTCAATTTCATGATTTCGATGCCAATATGTTTTTGGACCTCCTGAACATGTTTCGACTATTTATTGAGAGATACCTGTCTGTCTGTCTTCCATTTCTTGTGTACATGATAGCTGTCACAAAAAAATAAGCAAAAAATAAGCCGTAACGAAATTTTTTGTGTTCAGCCACTGTTGAGGAGCTCCCCCCCCCCCCCCCCCCCCCCCCAAACGGACACACTGTCATACTAGGTATCAATAGAAAGATTTTTTTTTCAAGCCTGTTAAAATGAAAGATATGCTATAAGTGAGATAGATCATTTGGACAAACGGTACAGATTTTTCCTTGCCAAATTTGGAAGAAAAGAAAAAGAATTCACAAAAAATTAGGCATAAAAGGCTCATTGATCATAAAACTTATCATTTTCAATCATTGTAGTGAAAAATAGCCGCAATGCAATTTTTGTGTTCATAATGTAATTAGTCTCCTTTCAAGGGGGGGGGGGGGGAGGATGCAAATTACCTTGGAAGTGGTAACTCCAAATAAAATCAAAACATGTTTAAGAAGTCCTCAAAAATCTTAAAATCGAAAATACTCAAAATTATCCCCTGATTGTTATAAGAATGACATACAATATATATGAATAAAAATACACAAATATATTATGAAAATTCAATAAAATCATAATAGCTATTACACTTAAGTCATTTAAAAAAGTACTGAACTACATATGTTCTTTTACAGAAATTATCAACATTTTTAAGCATGTAATTGCCTTATCCAACTTATCCAATCGAGGCTTAAGTTGAAATTATGGATTATTAAGTTAACTGTTAGTACTATAAATCATACTTAAAAGTAAACAAAAATGTTAATGTAATTTTTTGGTATCTGTGCTCGAATAGTAATCAAGGAACTACTAATATGTTAAAGAACTTTTAATATGTTTATGTAACGAACGTAATGAATATTTGTTGATTTATATTACGCGGTTTTATTTTGCAATTATATTTTTGATGATAGATCAACATCGTAATCGCCAAGATTTTAATTTAAAAATTTAAATAACTTTTAAAAACAAAAACTTACCGATCAGAAGACCGAAGGAAACAAAATAAAGGGGGTCCCTTCACCTTACAGAATACTATATTAATCTGTGGAACAATGTAAGTGAAACTACTAAAGTTCCAAGTGTTTTTTTTCTTCAGTGCCAAATAGGGTAATATTAACAGAACGTCTTGGTGAAAACACCACAGTCTGTGGAGAAAAACCCGCCACAGACCATCGCCTAGCGCCCCAACCTTGATATTTTGGTTGGCGGCTGAGGGCGCTGAAGTCCAGTGAAATATCGGTATTTATTAATCTGTGGTATTCCAAATATTGGAACATGCCGGAGACTGATTTTTTTTTTTTTTTTTTTTTTTTTTTTTGCTGGGTACTTCTCAGAAATTGGTATCTGAAATGCAACTACGCTTGAACGGCAACGTTTGTAAAACTTAAAGCCAAGATTGTTATCGAATTACTCGCAGTTCATTATTTTTCGATCATAAAAATTTCGTATTGTTTTATGTAAAAAATTACAAAATTATCAACCAGAAATTTAGTTACATATTTTTATTTATATAGATGTTTAAATGATTTTCAATTTGAGATCTTTCGTCAACCGAATGTATTTAAAAACACTCTCATCTAGAATGACCGTGTACATACTGAAAAATATAGTATTTCGAATATTGGATGGTATTCCGAACATTGGAACATGCCGGAAATTGAATTTTTTTTTTTTTTGCTGGGTACTTCTCAAATTGGTATCTGAAATGAAACAACGCTTAAAAGCGGTAACGTTTGTAAAACTAAGATTATTATCCAATTACTTGCAGTTCATTATTTTTCGATCATAAAAAATTTCGTATTGTTTTATGTAAAAAATTTCAATATTATCTACCAGAAATTTAGTTACATACTTTTATTTATATTGATGTTTAAATGAACTTCAATTTGAGATCTTTCGTCAACCGAATGTATTTAAAAACACTCTCATCTAGAATGACCGTGTACATACTGAAAATTATAGTATTTCGAATATTGGATGGTATTCCGAACATTGGAACATGCCGGAGATTGAATTTTTTTTTTACTGGGTACTTCTCAGAAATTGGTATCTGAAATGAAACAACGCTTAAAAGCGGTAACGTTTGTAAAACTTAAAGCCAAGATTGTTATCGAATTACTTGCAGTTCATTATTTTCCGATCATAAAAATTTCGTATTGTTTTATGTAAAAAATTATCTACCAGAAATTTAGATACATACTTTTATTTATATAGATGTTTAAATGATTTTCAATTTGAGATCTTTCGTCAACCGAATGTATTTAAAAACACTCTCATCTAGATTGACTGTGTACATTACTGAAAAAGATGGTATTCCGAATTATTTGTAATAATTTGTGCTACGAAGACAAACTATATGTAGTACCAATTTTTTTCATATGTACTTTTTTTTGTTGTATACTGTTAGTGTAACTTAGTTTTAGTTGTATATCTATTCTACTAGTCCAAATGTATTTAGAAACACTCTCATCTAGAATGACCGTGTACATTACAGAGAAAGATGGTGTTCCGAATTATTTGTAATAATTTGTGCTACAAAGACAAACTGTATGTAGTACCAATTGTTTTCATATGTACTGAAAGTTCTATTTTGGTTGTATATAGTTAGTATAACTTAGTTTTAGTTGTATATCTATAAAAGAACGAATCGAGCAATAAAGTCGAATTATTTTATGACCTTATTTGCACACTTTACATCTCTTGCTTTAAGTACAAGATAGTCATGATGCAAGTTTCCCTTTTCAATATCATCTGCAAAGATATATTAGTCAAAATGCAACAAAACAGATTATTACAAGATACTCTGTAATTTTAAAGCAATTCTGAGACATAAGACCCGCCCCTAACACCTTTTCTACGCCCCTAATACATCCTTCCGATGAATTAAAATATTTTTCCTATGTCTGGCACTGTGTGAGTAAATATAAATATCTGAAGCTTAAGTTCGACTTTCTCATGCATTTCTATTCTGTAGTGTTTAGTCCTACTTGTATCACAATCATTATCAGAATGAAAAGAAGAATGAATCTTTTTCATACCTCGGAGCTTTTTAGGATTTCATGTTATGCTCTTCATATACTTCGTATAAACTCTTTGAAAGTATCCTTTTTCAAGTTTGCAACAGTTTAGTGACGTAAATGGATGTATTTGGTATATAAATTATTTTGATACATTAATACGTTGCTGACTGGCTATTTTAAGCCAAGACTATTACATGCAGTGGCTATTTCACAGCAGTTGAATATAATTTCCTCATCAACATCAAGGCTGCTGTTTCGCTCTCTTTGTTTATTCGTCTCTGGGTAAGTCAGTCGGTTGCAGACCGCTGGGGGCGTGGTTTCAGTGTGGACATCACCGACATCGTTGTTCCTAGACTTGGCATCACATGAGGTGCTCAATGGAATACTGGTATCTTTGTTGGAGTAGTGGTATCGTTGCACTTGTTGAATAGAGTCCAAGTGCAGTCAAGATATTCTTTTAGATCAGAATCCTCCACTGGAAAAGTGGGCGTGGCCACTATGTGGATAAAGTGTGGTTGATGACTTTGATTGATTTCTTGTACTTCATTATTCTCGCTCCTACATTGGCTCTCGGTGCTCTGAAAATAAGCCTGGAGAGACCCATAGTTATTTACCTTTATGAAAGGCCAGTGTGAACTTCTTACATCATTGTCTCCAGACTGGGTTGGTCTTCGCTCAATTTAATAATCCTTAGTCCATTTGTTGGACTCTGAGCAGAGTGGTCATCTTGTTGACTGGGTTTGCTTGAAAGTTTATCGAGCATGAGAACATATGGAAACTGTCTTTCAGGTGGTCCGAAGGCCACGTTGAATTCAAACGAAATTGGCTCCGCCACCAGCTGGGAGGGGCCAGCAAATTCAAATGCATATAACTCTGATATTACGTTCTTATTCAGTTCAGGCCAGTTCATTCTCAATTGGCATCGAGGTCGTTGCTCCCTTATATATATATATATATATATATATATATATATATATATATATATATATATATATATATATATAAAATGTTGCCCCCTTTTTTCTCTTGAATTCACTTTCCACCTAGTATCATTTCTATACTCCTCGGAATATTCCCAGCTACACCCCCTAATTCTTTGGAGCAATTCAAGTTATTACAGAGAACATGATTGTACACATACAGCTCGGAGATGCGGTCATAGTTGACCAGCCGCTCCCCCGACTTGGACTTGGACTCCGTGCTCCATTAAGAGCTTCTGGATCTCCTCATTCATTTCTTGGACATCAATCGAAGAATGGGCTTTACTGTCTTCAAGGGATTTTAGAATATGCTCTTCAGGTTCAGTGGGATCTGGTGGCAATTGGTTATTTTGAGCAAGTGGACCGACATCCGATATTGTTTCGCCAATTTCAGCTTCCACGTCTTCCGGGTTAAAATCACTAACGGCTACATCATTCTCAAGTCCCTGCCCCGACCTGAATAAATAGTATTTTGTGTTAGTTGGGTGGCTCCGCCTTGGGACTTGCTTCTTACCAGTGGATAACTCTATGTATATGTCCCGACTAGCTTTGATCGCCTCGTTAACTGAAAGTTTTCGCATTAGCGTCAGGTACTTACGCGAATATATTCGGAGCATGATCAGATCATTGGCCTTGTCCCAAGAGTACCGAGGAGCCAATTAGAGTTGCTTCCACTCTCAGATCGGTAAATTCCAAGTCATTGTATTTTTTGTCAGATATCCATATTTGGCTAACTTTCCTGTTCGTACCTTTGATAAAACGTCTTCACCACTTCCCTTAAACTTCTTGTATTTCCAAGATGAACAGTTACACCTAATATATTTATATAATCCCCCCAATGCTGGTAAACTGTATTTTTCCGTCCATTCTTCTCCAGAATTATTTTCACTGTGAGATACTATGGTATTTACAAGAAAGATCTGTATCCGTGAAATAATGTTTCAAGCCATTAAAAATCCAGAAGGAACAGTCCATTCCACTCTTCACCTTGCTGCCTAAAATTATTACCATTCAAGCTCGGCCAGCTTTGCTTGCCCACTATTAAACGCCGCCCATTTTTGAGCACTGATGTAAACTTCTTGTATTTCCAAGTTGAACAGTTACGCCTGAAATATTTATATAATCCCCCAAGGTTGGTAAATTGTATTTTTCCGTCCATTCTTCTCCAGAATTATTTTCACTGTGAGATACTATGGTATTTACAAGAAAAATCTGTATCCGTGAAATAATGTTTCAAGCCATAAAAAATCCAGAAGGAACAGTCCATTCCACTCTTCACCTTGCCGCCTAAAAATATTACCATTCAAGCTCGGCCAGCTTTGCTTGCCCACTATTAAACGCCGCCCATTTTTTAGCACTGATGTTAACTTCTTGTATTTCCAAGTTGAACAGTTACGCCTGAAATATTTATATAATTCTCCAAGGTTGGTAAATATTCTTTTTCCGTCCATTCTTCTTCAGAATTATTTTCACTGTGGGATACTATGGTATTTATTCGTTAACTTTGTGATGGTCTAATGCCAGACACACTACTATCTTCTGATATAGTATGATCTTCCAACTCACTGCTATACATTATATCAAAGTCTCTAGGATAATCAGACAATGTGTCTGCACATATTTCATTCAAAATTTCTTCATTGCCGGAAACCGATATTTTTTAAACTTTTGCCACACACAATATAAGGGTAGAAGTCAAACTTATTACACGTCTCTAGGGGCGCACGTTGAAATGCTTCGGTTTATTTCGCACATGTGCACTTCTTACAATTCAAGCCTAAACTAAAATAATACAAACTAAGATAACACATTGCAAACTAAGATAACACAATGGAAGCGAAAGATAACAAAAAATACGATGCAGAACGCTGCTTTAAGGACCTACACGAGTATATTCATGGCCGGTCAGCGACGTTCGGCCATGCAAACACGAGTATGTTCGTGACCACTCAGTAACGTTCTACCATACAAACACGAGTATACTCGTGACCGGTCTGAAAAGTGTTAACATACCCAGCGACTTCAACTTTAAAATTTCTTAAATATACAGGGTCTTTCAAATGTCCGTATAAACTTTAAAAATTCATTAAAAATCGAAAAATCATCGCATTGAGGTACAGTTTGTACCATAAGTATTGCCAGGACGGGTTTTTTTCTTAATCAACTGTAGGTGGCGCTTAGCCGAATATATCTTCCAGAAGTATGCAAATGAGGCTGTTATAAAAGAGCTGCAGTGCTCTGTAGATTCTTCATTTGATTCATTAGTAAACGGTGCAAAGAAGAAGTTTTTGCGAGAATGTTAACTATGACCGAGAAAACCTCGTTAGTGAAGCTGTATTACGTGAGCGGAGAATCAGCATCAGATGCTTTGCGAAAATTTCGATTTAGGAAAAACTAAAGAAAGGAAAAGGTCCTATCACTTCTTCAGAGTTACTTAGGCTTGTCACAAAACTTGACACGTACAGTAAGTTATTTTCTTTGTATTTCCAATTGGTTGAACGCCCCCTGCAGGTGATTTTTTAAACTAAAAATTTTTTCACGTCAACCCCCCTCCCCCCACCCCCACCCCACCTGTCCTAGCAATACTTATGGTACAAACCGTACCTCAATGCGATGAATTTTTTATTTTTAATGGATTTTTAATGTTTATATGTACTTTTGAAGGACCCTGTATTATATACTACCTTGATGTTGTTCTAGAAAACACCATAGTGTTCCATTCGAAACATGATACTCAATCATTTAATTACAGAAATATTTAAATTTCTGAAGTTTTTTTCTCCTTGATAAATCAAAAATCCGCAATGTCTTATAAACAATAAAGGTCATAATCAGGAAAAGAAAGAAAAATTCCCTGATACATTTTAGCCAAAGCATGAATAGCCACAGCTGTTAAAGAGCCAGCCAAAAACAAAAGCTCCTGTTTTCCCATGCTCTAATATCATTAGACAACGGGAGTAACCACTCCAGGCTTATAGTATATCTGGCCAGGAGTAACCAGGAGTAACTCCTAGTTACTCCTGGCCAGAAATGCGGTATATCAATTACCCCTGGTTAAAGTAATTAAAGAATTTCAATTGGAAAAAGCAGATATAAAATCCACCAACGTGATTATGAACAGACCGTATTACCTACTTGCTCTAGACAATTCTTATCTGAAAGTTATTACTCAATATTCAGAGACACAACTAAATCGCAAATCATAACTTCAATTTTAGGATACCTTAATTTTCATATTTTATTTATGTGCACATATTATTTCATATATATATTTAAAAAGTCTGATGTGGGCAGCACATGACTTTCCCTGCAGACTTATATTAACATTCTCTTTATTTTAATTACATTTAATTCACTTTTAATTCAATTTTCGTTCTCATTTGAAAACTGGACTTTTTTTCAAAGGTGGCGTAGAGAAAATACGAAAAAACTAAAATATCTCGAGAACGGCTAGTCTTAGTGTAATGGGGTTGGCCTTATTCCTTTCTTCGTTAAAACTTACGTATTAAACAAGCATTTCATAGATATATTTGAGCATACCTAGTTTTTTATTTTAGATTTTGGTGAGTTTTGCGGGCCATTTTGCAGAAAAAAGCAGGTTATTTTCTTCCAAATCATACCAAAATCTAATCAGCACCAGAGTGTCCTACAAGTGATTTATCTACTGAATTTTGTGGAATTCGGTCCATTAGTTTTTCAGCTAGAGTGGATACAAGTTTTTGCGGGCCATTTCGCAAAAAAGGCGGGTTCTTTTATCCTGAACCATGCCCAAAACTAATTAGCACCAGATTCGCCCACGAGTGACTTACCTACCAAATTTTATAAAATTCGGTCAATCAATTTTTTAGTTAGAGTGGATACAAAATCTGCACAGACAGACACACAGACAGACAGACAGACAGACACACATATACACAGACACACACACAGACGTCACGCTAAAAATGGTTTTTTCGTATTCTAGATGTCTCGAAACGTGTAGATCCGTCGAAAACTCGAGTTGCGATTTTCGACATGATTCCAATACTTTCCCTATACATTACCATGTATTGCAGGGAAAGTAAAATGCCTTCTTGAACAATAACATCATTATTAATATCAATCATTTTAGTTTGGCTTACCAACATTGAATTCAACATATTATTTATCATAACCATGTCATATTTTCTAGATATCATATTAATCATATTTTCGTTTAATATTCAATTTAGGACACATATAAATCATTAAATTTCACCTAAATCATAATTTTCCAATTTCCTTTCATTTTATACTTAAACACATCCAATTTTCATATTTATTAAATTCATCTTTCAATACTCGATTCATTTTTACTTTCCTTATATACATAATGTATACGGAAAGTATTGTGACGGGGTCGAAAATTCGAATTCGAGTTTTCGACGGGGAAGTACGTTTCAAGCATCCCTGATCACGAATCAGACATTTTTGAGGTGGTGTATGTGTGTGTGTGTGTGTGTGTGTGTGTCTGTGGAGACGATATCTCACGAATGAATGAAGCGATTCGAATGAAATTTGGTACAAAAATCACAATCCGGAAGCCTGTACTGGAAGCAATACTGGAAGCCTGTTGTTTTTATACGTAATCGACCCCCCTAAATTTTCGAGTACAATGTTGAAAAAATCATCAAAAAATCAATGCCTTTAATAAAGTTACGCAAACAGACATTTCTTATGTAATTTTTCCTTAGACAACGATTGACATAAACTTTAGATCGTTAGTATGAACCGTTCTCGAGTTATTGAATATTTTTAAAATAAATTTATCAAAAAATCCCATAAATTAAATAAAATCTATTAACTGTTGAGAAATATGTTCACTTTTCATATGTAATATCATGCGATATATTGGGTGACATCATTGTCGTCGATCTAGCTCATTCCATTCATGAGAAAAGGTACTTTGAGTAATACTTTTGCATTTGAACGTCAATAATCATTTATATGTATAAGAATAACTTATTTCTCCGTCCATAACGCTTGGCAAGATTTTGGCGACGAATTTGGCGGAATGTCGCCAACTTGGCGACTTTTTAAAATGTTGCCAAATTAACGGAAATCTCTCCAATGGGATAAAAATGACGCTAAATCAATGAAAATGACATCTGATTGACGAAAATTCAATATCTTAAAAAGAATGTAAGCATCTACTAGAAGAAAAACCTATTTTTACTTTCCTTATATACATAATGTATAAGGAAAGTATTGTGACGGGGTCGAAAATTCGAATTCGAGTTTTCGACGGGAGAGCACGTTTCAAGCATCCCTGATCACGAATCAAACATTTTTGAAGTGATGTCTGCGTGTGTGTGTGTGTGTGTGTGTGTAAAAGTATGTGTGTGTGTCTGTGAAAGTATGTGTGTGTGTGTGAAAGTATGTGTATGTGTCAGTGAGCCTGTGGAGACGATAACTGACGAACGAATGGATCGTTTCGAACAAAATTTGGAACAAAAATCATGCTCCGTAAGTACTGGAAGCCTATTGTTTTTATACGCAATCGAATGGTCAGAACCCCCTAAATTTTCGAGTGAAATTTTGAAAAAATCGTCAAAAAATCAAAACCGCTAATCAAGTTACGCAAATAAACATTTCTTATGTAGTTTTTCATTAGAAAACGATTGACATAAACTTTAGAACATTAACATGAACCGTTCTCGAGATATTGCACATTTTTCAAAAAAATTATCAAAAAGTCATATAAAATAAAACAAAAATATTTCCTATTGAGAAACATGTTCACTTTTCATGTGTAATACAATGCTTTAAATTGGGTGACATCATTCTCGTGGATTTAGCTCGCTCCATTTATGAAAAAAGATACTTTGAGTAATACTTTTGTATTTGAACGTCAATAGTCATTTATCTGCTGTAAGAATAACTTATTTCTCTGTCCATAACGCTTGGCGAGATTTTGGCGACGAATTTGGCGGAATGTCGCCAACTTGGCGACATTTTTTATTATTGCCAAATTAACAAAAATTTCGCCAAATTGATAAGAATGACGCTAAATCAATGAAAATGACGACTAATTGAAGAAAATTCAATATCTTGGAAAGAATATAAGTATCTACTATAAGAATAACATTTTTTTTAACTGTAAAAATAGTAAATTCATTGCATTATATAAGGAAAGTCATGTGTTGCCCACATCAGATTTTTTTTACTGTAAAAGTAGTAAATTCATTGCATTATATAAGGAAATTCATGTATTGCCCACTTCAGATTTTTTTTAGTGTAAAAGTAGTAAATTCATTGCATTATATAAGGAAAGTCATGTGTTGCCCACATCAGATTTTTATATTTCTTATCATATACGTATTCTATCTCAATTTCTCAATAATAATGAATTCCTCCTGTGACAGTTATCTCATACACTATTCATTAATTTTAATTCAACAATTTTAAATTGTATTTATTTTAATTTGCAGGGTACATTTAAAATGCCCTTAAAAGCGCAGAGGCTAAATACTTGCCTAGTGGGTGTTTTAGAGAGATGTACATGCATAAAGCAAAGGAAAGCACCTTTTTCTCCTGCTCAATAAATCAATATTTTATGCTAAACCAAAACCAATTAATATTGCAAAGTTAGTACTTTAAATTCCACTAAGTATAAATCAGTGTTGTTGTTGTTGAAACCCAGACCGTCCGACCTACCAGAAAGGTGTAAGGTAACAGTTTGGACGGTCGGGAAGTGCCACCCAATTTAGACCGGAACCCAGTGGGGGAGGCATCCACAGGGACCGTACCCTCCTTCCCCTACCACCAACCTCTCGGAAGGACTTTCGGACCCACATGTTTAACGTGATCGTACTCCGCATGAACACGGCGACAGTTTTGACAGTGGCTGGAATCGAACCCGGGCCTACCGAGTGCAACTCCAGCGCGCTAACCAATGGGCTACCGCGCCCAAGTATAAATCAGTGTGTAAATGCAAGATTTTTCTAATTACAGTATGAATCTATAATCCATAATTCTGTCAGAAAGCATCCTGTATAAAGATTTGAATTTGCAAACGTGAAAATAGTGTGCTTCTACTCCGAATTCAAACTTATTAAAACTTAATATACTCTACATATTTCTCATCAAATACCTTCTAGTCAACTCTTAATTTCTAAAAAACAATCAATGTGTAAATATGTTTCAAAATCTTACATTCTAAATGCACATAATGTGTAAGGAAAGTATTGTGACGGAGTCGAAAATTCAAATTTTCGACGGGAGAGCACGTTTCAAGCATCCCTGATCACGAATCAAAAATTTTTGTGGTGATGTCTGTGTGTGTGTGTGTGAAAGTATGTGTGTGTGTGTGTGTGTGAAAGTATCTGTGTGTGTGTGAAAGTATGTCTGTGTGTGTGTGTGTGTGTGTGTCAGTGAGTCTATGGAGACGATAACTGACGAGCGAATGGAGCGATTCGGTAGAAAAATCACAATGCATGAATACTGGAAGCCTATTGTTTTTATACGCAATCGGATTCTCAGAACTCCCTTAAATTTTCGAGTGAAATTTTGAAAAAATCATCAAGAAATCAAAACCTTTAATAAAGTTACGCAAACAGACATTTCTTATGTAATTTTTCCTTAGAAAACGATTGGCATAAACTTTAGAACGCTAGCATAAGCCGTTCTCGAGATATTGCATATTTTTTAAATAAATTTATAAAAAAATCTCATAAATTAAAAAAAATTATTAACTGTTGAGAAACATGTTCACTTTTCATATGTAATATCATGCGATAAATTTGGTGACATCATTTTCGTGGATCTAGCTCGTTCCATTCATGAGAAAAGATACTTTGAGTAATAATTTTGTATTTGAACGCCAATAGTTATTTATCTGCTATAAGAATAACTTATTTCTCCGTCCATAACGCTTGGCGAGATTTTGGCGCCGAATTTGGTGGAATATCGCCAACTTGACGAGTTTTCAACTTTTTTAAACCAAATTAACGAAAATCTCGCTAGATGGATAAAAATGATAAAAATGACACTAAATCAATGAAAATGACGACTTATTGAGGAAAATTCAATATCTTGGAAAGAATATATATATCTACTATAAAAAAAAACCTATTTTTTATTGTAAAAGTAGTAAATTCATTGCATTATATAAGGAAAGTCATGTGTTGCCCACATCAGATTTTTTTTTCTGTAATGCATTTTTAACGAAACAAAAAATTACCTTCATCAGCCAATGAAAGCAACAATTAATGGCAAAACAGGCCACTCTGCAATTCTTGTCTCCATTAATAAATTTCGAGGCATTTTAAAGAACCCGAAGCCTCCGTTAATTCTAAAGGTCACCTTCTTAATTCTGTCATCAGGAACAAAAAGTTTTGCTGACAAAGTCCTGTCTCCGTGAGATAATATTTCAAGCCATAAAAAGTCCAGAATAGCGAGAGTGTTTGTTTGAAATAAAAAAGATTTCAAGTTTCATTTTCCTTGCCATACATATATAACGCAGAGAGAAAATACTGTGCAATCAAAAATCTATCTCTCAGTTTGCCATTGATTATTTGGGCACCATTAAATATGAAGTAGGAATCAACCATTTATTGAATAATGTTTGTGAACACTATTGATTTTAATCGGTAAACATAAGGCAATTAATTTTCAGGATGTTTGGAACAGATTGGGTAAATATCGACTAGGTGAATACTGCAACCGCAGGGGAGCAGCTCCCTTCTTATCTGCTCCTTTCATCCAAATTCTGCTTCCCTCCCTCCCTTGTTTGTTGGTTCGACCCAAACCGTCCGACCTACAAGAAGGTGTAAGGTATCCGTTTGGATGGACAGCACAGAGCCACATAATGCAGACTAGAACCCAGTAAGGGCATTAACCACTGGGATCGTACCCTTCTTCCCCTACCACCAACCCCACTAAAATATATTCGAGCCCACATATTTAACTTGCCCGTACTCCCTGTGAACACGGAGACAGTTTGAGCAGAGCTAGGAATCGAACTCAGGTCGTCCGAGTGCAATCCTAGAACCCTCACCAACAGGCTGTCCCGTCCAGTATTCCTTTCAGGACTTTTTGGAGGGCGAATGAAACTTTACGAGGGGCAAGTTTCATATTTGCCCTATATAAATATATCTAAATGCTGTCACATAAATAGAAACTAAGTTAACATAAAATGTCTCGGGGGGGGGGGGGCGGATGTATGTCTGAAAGAATGTATGTCCGAATCGTTTTCGGATGCACAGAGTGGCCATAATTAAAGTAGAAGTGTTTAGAGCCCGACAGTGAGAAAACTGTTGGGCCAAACTCAACCACATTTGCAGTAAATACTATTTAGACCACGGGGTTTTGATATTTAGAAGAAGAAAAATAGTTCGGATTTTTGCCACCGCGGGCTAAAGTGGCGGTGAAAAGTCCATTTTTGGAGTAAAATAGGCATAGGATGTACAGAAAGTTAACATTTTACATGCATTTTGAAAAGGACATCGCATTTACATTTTATACGTATTTAGTACATTTTATATTTATATTCGCATCAAAGATTTACATACATATGACATTAATTTTTATATTGGCATCATTTACATGTGTGATTCAATATGTTTTCTTTGCATATGTTCCAAAAAGTGCATTCTCTGAACAGCATTCTCTACTGATAATTGCAGCAGATCTCCATTGATTTGTTTGACGTGCAATGTTATTCGGACCTTCAAAGTGGCTAAATTATCCACATTCCCTTCGTATACCAGGCGCTTTACGTGACTCCACAACCAAAAGTCACAAGGAGTCAGTCAGATCAAGTGTACGGACTGGCCACTTCTTAGAAAACACTCGACAAATTATTCGGTTGTTGGTAAAATGCTATCGTAGAAATTCCTACATGCGCAGTGTGAGGGGGTGCTCCATCCTGCATAAATATCATATATTCAAGACATCCATGTTGTTGCAGTTGCGGAATAACAAAGTTCAGCAGCATTGTTCGATACCTCTCAGTATTGACTGAACTTGTACTTCGTATGCCTATTTTACTCCAAAAATGGACCTTACCACTTTGGCCCCTAATGGCAAGAATCCGAACTATTTTTTTTTTCTTTTTAAAAATCTAAACCTTATGGTTTAAATAGTATTTACTGCAAATTTGGTTGAGTCTGGCCCAACAGTTTTCTCACTATCGGGCTCTAAACATCTCTACTTTAATTATGGCCACCCTGTATGCCTGAAAGAAACTCTGGTCCCGCCCTCCCTTTGAGTAGGTGATCATAACAAGAGATGATTAGTGAGGGATTACAAGAAAAGTCACACCTTGGTTGCATCAAATCTGGCTTCACTAGCCGGAGCAACTATATTTAGTAGTCATTCAATCTATCAGGAGCTATATTCCATCGGTGGTCGACAAGCCCCACATAATTCAACATATAACCCAGAAAACGACTGCCGTGGTCCTTAGCTCTTCTCCTGTGAATAACAGAAAGCTGGCAGAAGTTCATGTGAAGTAATGAATCGCGCTTCAAAATTTTCCGAAAAGGATGACCGTGCTTAAGTATGACATTTACCCAGGGAACTTGGCAATAGGGAATAAGGGACATATTCATAGAGGTCGAGGGACATTTCATAGAGGACAGACTCAGAAATTTCACACCATACTATTCATCCGACTCTGAGCAGATTCTGATAGAAATCTAGAAGTCTGCCATGAAAAGTTAAAAGAAAATATAAGTCATTTGAACGTTTTTAAACATTTAGTTCCATTTTGTCTGCTGGCGCCATCTGGTGATAAACAATGCAACAACTTTTTCAAATTTTTAGGACTTCCAAGTTTTGAAATATGATTACTTAAATCTACTGGTACCATCAGTTGCAAAATCAATGAAATTACTAATTATTACTTTCCTTATTTACTTGTACAATAATCTATAAGGAAAGTCTTGTGACGGGGTCGAAAATTCGAATTCGAGTTTTCAACGGGAGAGCGCGTTTCAAGCATCCCTGATCACGAATCGAACATTTTTAAGGTGATGTCTGAGTGTGTGTGTGTGAAAGTGTATGTGTGTGTCAGTGAGTCTGTGGCGATGATAACTGACGAACGAATGGACCGATTCGAACGAAATTTGGTACCAAAATTAAAATCCGTGAATACTGGAAGCCTATTGTTTTTAAACGCAATCTAATGTTCAGAACCCACCAAAATTTTCGAGTGAAATTTTGAAAAAGTCATCAAAAAATCAAGACATCTAGCAAAATTACGCAAATAGATATTTCTTATGTAATTTTTCATTAGAAAGCGATTAACATAAATTTTAGAACCCTATCATGAACCGTTCTCGAGATATTGCATATTTTTAAAAAAAATTATCAAAAAATTATATATATAAAAAAAATAGTTTCTATTGAGAAACATGTTCACTTTTCATATGTAATATCATGCGATAAATTTAGTGACATCATTCTTGGGGATCTAGCTCGTTCCATTCATGAAAAAAGATACTTTGAGTAATATTTTTGTATTTAAACTCTAATAGTCATTTATCTGCTATAAGAATAAATTATTTCTCCGTCCATAACGTTTGGCGAGATTTTGGAGACAAGTTTGGCGGAATGTCGGCAATTTGGAGACTTTTTAAATGTTACCAAATCAAAGAAAACCTCGCCAAATGGATAAAAATGACGCTAAATCAGTGAAAATGACGAATATTTGACGAAAATTCAATATCTTGGAAAAAATATAATTATATACTGTAAGAATAACCAATTTTGTTTTTACTGTAAAAGTAGTAAATACCTTGCATTATATAAGGAAAGTCATGTGCTGCCCACATCAGATTTTTTTCTTTTTATTTTTTAGGTCTTTGTATTTTAAGATCCTGAGGAATTTTTACATTTAGTAAATAGATGAGTATCAAACCCCGCAAACAAAATAGAACCCGAGGATTTGTGTTTTCTTGACCGAACTTAAACAACAAAGTCACCGGTGTTTGGTCAAGTACTGGTTTACAAGCGTTTAAATTCATGAAAATGAAAGACATTTTAGCTAATGAGTTATTTTAATTATTTTCTCGGTTCTAATTGATAATGGATTTAGATGAGGATATGTATTAATATATCTCTCTTTAACTGATAAGGGACTTGACTAATGTAGGAAGGCCATTAAGAGAAATCCTGTATGACGAGGCTTTCGGAGGGGGGGGGGGGGCGTTTTTATAATGAAAGGCTTTATCGCATCAACTTTCAGTTGTATAGTGGGTGTAGCATACATTCTGAAATAAGATTTTACTTAAGTGTAAGATTGATTTTATTTCTTTTAAGAACATTAAGGATTTCGAATATGGTTTAGTTTTACAGTCCGCAATATTTATATATTTTTATAGAACTAGGTTGAAGCTCATCTTACATTATAAAAGAACACCTTAAAAATATAAAGACAACCAAAATTTGGCTATTATTAAAATATCTATCTATCTATATATATATATATATATATATATATACTATTTGCCAAGTGTCCGTCTGTCACCTTTTTTTTAGGCACTTCCCGTATAGATAGAGACTTGCAATTTGGTACACGGCTCGGACGTTCGATAAAACCTCCTGCAAAAATCGAATTTTTCGAAAATGTTCTCTAGAAGGTTTGCCGCAGACCAAAACGTTCGAAAAGTGAAATGATAGGATAGCATGCTTTACAATGAGATAGAGACTTCAAATTCGGTTTATGGGTAAATCGTTCGAAAGGAAGAAATTGTGCAATTTCAGATTTCCAATATTTTCTACTTAAGGGGGTGCCGCACACCAAAATGTTCGATTTACCGAATAAATGAGAAAAGGTTCCTTTAAAATTCGATGGAGGCTTGAAATTTGATATATTGGCTAATCATTTGACGAAAACACCGAACAAGACGAATATAATTTTTCAAAAATATTCGTTTAAGGGGGTGCTCCAGAGTAAAACGTTCGAAAAGTGAATTGATAAAAAACCATGCTTCAGAATGAGATAGAGATATCAAATTTGGTGTAAAGGTAGATAGTTTGGAAAAAAGAAAGTGTAGAATTTCAGTTTATCAATATTTTCTACTTTAAAGGTTGCCGCACACCAATTGTCCGATTTTCGGAATAAAGGAGAAATGCCCCTTTTAAAACGTGATAGAGGCTTCATATTTGGTATATTGGTGAATCATTTGATAGAAATCACAAAAAGAATAGTTTTTTTCAAAAATGTATATTTAAGGGGGTGGACACACCGCACTAAAATATTCGATAGATGAAATGTTAGAAAAGCATGCTTCGCTATGAGATAGAGACTTCAAATTGGGTGTACGGTTAAAAAGTTGGAAAGGAAGAAAGTGTGCAATTTCAGTTTTCAAACATTTGCTATTGTAGGGGGTGCCGCTCACTAAAATGTTCGATTTGCCGAACAAATGAAAAACGCCTCCTTTACAATGTGATAGAGGCTTGAAATTTAGTATATGGGCTAATCATTTGATAAAATACACAAGATGTGTACGATTTCTCAAGAATGTTCATACACAGAGTTGCTACACAAAAAAAGATTCAAAATTTACAATGATAGAAAAAGCATACTCCGCGATAGGATAGAGACTTCAAATTTGGTGTACGGGTAGATAGTTTGAAAGGAAGAAAGTGTGACATTTCAGATTTCCAATATTTGCTACTTTAAAGGGTGTCGCGCACTAATATGTTCGATTTTCCGAATAAATGAGGCACGCTTCCTTTTAAATGTGATAGAGGCTTGATATTTGGTATATGGGCCAATCATCTGATAAAAAACCCAAAACAGAGTTTTTCGAAAATGTTCAATTATGGGTGTGCTTCACAGAAAAATGTTCCAAAGAGAAATAATAAAATACGGGTGCCTCGAGATGAGATAGACTTTAATGTGGTTTACGAGTAGATAATTCGAATGGAAAAAACGCGCAAATTAAATTTCCCAATATTTTCTTCTTCAGGGGGGTTCTGCACACCAAAAATTAGATTTTTTGTCGAATAAATGTGAAACCTCAATTATTAAAAAAATTACATTATTCAGGGGTTTCTTATTGCGAGATCGTTGATTTTCAACAGCTATTCGGCTAGTATATACTAATTGCCAAGTGTCCGTCTGTCACGCTTTTTTAGGCACTTCCCGAATAGATAGAGACTTGCAATTTGGTATACGGCTCGATCGTTCGATAAAACCCTCTGGAAAAATCGAATTTTTCGAAAATGTTCTGTAGAGTGGGTGCTCCACACCAAAACATTCGAAAAGTGAAATGATAGGAAAGCATGCTTTGCGATAAGATAGAGACTTCACATTTGATGTATGGGTTCGAAAGGAAGAAAGTGTGAAATTTCAGATTTCCAATATTTTCTACTTTAGGAGATGGATGCCGCACACCAAAATAGTCGATTTTCCGAATAAATGAGAAAAGACTCCTTTAAAATTTGGTAAAGGCTTGAAATCTGGTATATGGCCTTATCATTTGATAAAAACATCCAAGACGAATATAGTTTTTCAAAAAGGTTCGTTTAAGGGGGTGCTCCAGAAGAAAACGTTCGAAAGGTGAATTGATAAAAAAACATACTTCGGAATGAGATAGAGATTTCAAATTTGGATTATACGGTGAGACAATTTGGATGGAAGAAAGTGTAGAATTTCAGTTTTCCAATATTTTCTACTTAAGGGGGTGACGCACACAAAAATGTTCGATTTCAAAATAAAGGAAAAACGCCCCTTTTAAAACGTGATAGAGGCTTGATATTTGGTATATAGGCGTTCATTTGATGGACACACCCCAAGCAAAAGATTTTTACAAAAATGTTCGTTTAAGAGGGTGCTTCAGAGAAAAACTTTCGAAAGGTGAAATGACGAAAAACTATGCTTCAGGATAGGATAGGGACTTCAAATTTGCTGTACGGGTAGATAGTTCGAAAGAAAAAGTGTGTGCAATTTCAGTTTTCCAATATTTCCTAATTAAGGAAGTGCCTCAAACCCAAATGTTCGATTTTCCGAATAAATAAGAAATTCTTCCTTTAAATTTTGATAGAGGCTTGAAATTTGGTATATGGGCTAATTAATTTATGAAAAAACCCAAGGCGAATAGAGTTTCTCAGAAATGTTCGATTAAGGGGATGCTCCAGAGAAAAACGTTCCAAATATAAAATGATAAAAACATGCTTCTGAATGAGATAGAGATTTCAAATTCCGTGAATGGTTAGATAATTCGGAGGGAAGAAAGTGTACAATTTCAGTTTTCCAATATTCTCTACTTTACGAGGTGCCGTACACCAAAATGATCGATTTTTCGAATAAGTTATACACGCTCCCTTTTAAATGTGATAGAGTCTTGATATTTGGTATATGGGCCAATCAACTGATAAAAAAACCCAAAGCGAATAGCGTTTTTCCTAAATATCCATTTATGGCTGTGCTCTGCAGAGAGACGTTCAAATGATTTCGGGATGAGATAGAGACTCGAGATAAGATAATTTTGTGTATGGGTAGGTAGTTCGAAAGGAAGAAGTGTGCAATTTACGTTTTTCAATATTTTCTTCTTCTAAGTTTCTAAGTTTCTGCACACCAAAATATTCGATTTGCCGATTAAATGTGAAACTGGAATTATTCAAAACTTTACAGTATTCGGGGGGTTTCTTATTGCGAAACCGTTGATTTTCAACGGGTATTCGGCTAGTATATACTAATTGCCAAGTGCCCGTCTGTCCGTCTGTCTATCATGCCATTTTTTGGCACTTCCCGAATAGATAGAGACTTGCAATCCGGTACATGGGTCGATTGTTCGATAAAAACCCCTGGGAAAAATCGTATTTTCCGAAAATGTTCTGAACAGAGGGTGCTCCACACCAAAACGTTCGAAAAGTGAAATGATAGAAAAGCATGCTTTGCAATAAGATAGAGACTTCAAATTTGAAGCATGGGTACATTGTTCGAAAGGAAGAATGTGTGCAATTTCAGATTTCCAATATTTTCTATTTTAGGGAGTGCAACACACCAAAATGTTCTTTTTGCCGAATAAATGAGATGCGGCTCCTTTAAAATTTGATAGAGACTTGAAATTTGGTATATGGGCTAATCATTTGATGGAAACACCCAAGAGAAAAGAGTTTTTCAAAAATGTTAGTTTAAGGGGGTGCTCCAGGGGAAAACGTTCGGAAAATGAAATGAACAAAAACCATGTTTTGAGATGTGATATAAACTTCAAATTTTGGTGTACGGTATATAGTTCGAAAAGAAGATCATGTACAATTTCAGTTTTCCGATATCTTCAACTTTAGGGGATTCCACAAACCGAGCTGTTCGATTTTGAGAATAAATAAGAAAAGCTTCCTTTTGAAATGTAATCGAGGCTTGATATTTGGTGTATGGAACAATAATTTGATAAAAAAAACAAGAAGAGAAGTTTTCAAAACTGTTTATATAAGGAGGTGGCTACTCCACACGAAAACGTTGAAAATGTGAAATGATAGAAAAAATATGCTTCGATTGAACAGAAACTTCAAAGTTGGTATCCACGTAAATAGTACAAAAAAAGGAAAGTGTGCAATAGAAAATTTCCAGTATTTGTAATTTTTGGTGGTTCCGCACACCAAAACGTTCGAAAAATAAAATGATAGGAAAACATACTTTGCGATGAGATATATATTTCAAATTTGGTGTATGGGTATATCGTTCGGAAGGAAGAAAGTGTGCAATTTCTGATTTCCAATATTTCCATATTTTAGGGGGGCGCCACTCACCAAAATGTTCGACTCGCGAATAAATGAGAAACGATTAGTTTAAAATTTGATAGAAGTTTGAAATTTGGTATATGAACTAATCATTTGATAAAAAAAACATAAGAATATAGTTTATCAAATATTTTCATTTAAGAAGGTGCTCCACACAAAAACGTTCGAAAGGTTACAGGATAACATTGCATGCTTCAGTATGAGATAGAGACTTCAAATTTGATGTACGGGTAGATAGTTTAAAAGGAAGAACGTGTGCAATTTCAGTTTTCCAATATTTTCTTTTGTAGGGGGTTCCGCACACCAAAATTTTCGAATTTCTGAATAATGGTGAAACGCGAATTATTCAAAAACGTACGTTTTTTGCGGGTTGCTTATTGTATGACTGTTGATGTTCAACGGGTATTCGGCTAGTTTAATTAAAATCTTCATTCACGGCGTACATAAAAATTCACAACCATAGCGTTTTAGGGCATTATTACGCCCTTCATCAGTGGCAAAGTGAAAATAGGTGGAAAACAAGAGCTTAAATACACAGGCGACAACCGCGAGATAAAATTTGCATATAAATCATTTTACATGTATTTATATTCAAATTTTATTTTGCGGTTATGGTCTATGTATTTAAACTCATGTTTTCCACCTATTTTCACATTGCGACTAATGAAGAGCATTGTAATGCCTCAAAGCGGTATGGTTGTGAATTTTTGTGTACATCGTGAATGGAGATTTTAAATAAATACTTTTAATAAAAGCCAATTTATGGTTGTCTTTATATTTTTAAAGTGTTGATGATTTGGCGTGTTTTACATACAATTTTGTAATAAAAAGACATTCCTGTGTACCTGTGTGTGTATGTGTGTAGTCTGCAGCGCAAAATCTAAGCGACATACGGCTATGAAATTTGATATAGCTCTCCGAAATAAAAAAAAATTTCATGGCTAAATAACTTTCTTAACTCCAAAGTTTTTTTTTTCTACTTGACATCCCAGTCGCTTCATATTGAGTTAAACGAATACCCATATTATGCATGATCACCCCGTACTATATATGTCGTGAAAGTAATAAAACTTTTAGAAATTTTTGCATCGGGTAATTTTCAAAACACTTTCCCTTCAATTATTTTTCAGCTGTTTTTAGAAGAGACAATACATTAACTTCACCCACTAATGAAAGCAACAATTACTCGGACGGCAGGCCACGTTTCAATTCTTCCCTCCAACGCCTGAGACTGTAAAAGAATTAAAAGCGTCCATTAATTTGTAAGGTCACCTTCTTAATCCTGCCGCCAGAAACAAAAAAAAAATCTTGCTGACAAAGAATTGTCAACGTACAATGGTATTTCAAGTCATAAAAAATCGAGACTGGTAAAATTGTTTGATTAGAAGAGGTTTATATTACTTTCCCTGCAATACATGGTAATATATAGGGAAAGTATTGGAATCATACCCAAAATCGCAACTCGAGTTTTCGACGGATCTACGCGTTTCGAGTCCTCTAGAATACGAAAAAACCATTTTTAGCGTAACGTCTGTGTATGTGTCTGTCTGTCTGTCTGTCTGTGCAGATGTTGTATCCACTCTAACTAAAAAACTAATTGACCGAATTTAATAAAATTTCGTTGGTAAGTCACTTGTGGGCGAATCTAGTGCTGATTAATTTTGGGTACGATTTGGGATGAAAGAACCCGCCTTTTTTGCGAAATGCTCCCGCAAAAGACTGTATCCACTCTAGCTGAAAAACTAATAGTCCGAATTTCATAAAATTCGGTTGATAAGTCGCTTGGGGGTCACCCTGGTGCTGATTAGATTTTGATACGATTCGGAAAAAGATAACCTGCCTTATTTTCCTAAATGGCTCTCAAAAATCGTCAAAATCTAAAATAAAAAACTACTTATGCTCAAATATATCCATTAAATGCTTGTTTTATACGTAATTTTTAACGCAGTAAAGAATAAGACCAACCCCATTACACTTGGACTAGCCGTTCTCGAGATGTTTTAGTTTTTCGTATTTTCTCTACGCCACCTTTGAAAATAAGTCCAGTTACCAAATGAGAACGAATATTGAATTAAAAGTGAATTGAATTTAATTAAAATTAAGAGAACGTGGATATAAGTCTGCAGGGAAAGTCATGTGCTGCCCACATCAGATTTTTTCCTTTTCATGCCTTACATATTAGGAATTAATGTAAGATATTGTACGGCGTAACGACATAATATAACGGTATATAATATAACGACTAATCCTAGAGTAATGGGGTTGGTCTTATTCTTTTTATCGTCAAAAATTACGCATAAAGCAAGCATTTAATTGATATATTTGAGCACACGTAGTCTTTTAATTTAGATTTTGACGATCTTTACGGGCCATTTTGAAAATAAAAAGCAGATTTTGTTTTTACAAATCGTATCAAAATCTAATCAGCACCAGGAAAACCCTGCACGTGACTTACCTACCGAATTTTGTTAAATTTGGTCCATTAATTTTTTAGCGAGAGTAGATATATGCGATTTATAGTGGCCATTTCGATAGAAATAGCAGGTTCTTTTATCTCGAATCGTACCAAAATGTAATTAGCACCAGATTCAACCGCAAGTGACTGACCTAACAAATTTTATGAAATTTGGTCAATTAGTTTTTGAGTTAGAGTGGATGCATACATTGTACAGACACACACTTGTACACAGACGTCATGCTAAAAATAGCCTTTTTTATGTTTTAAAGGTCCCAATACGTGTAGATCCGTTATAAACTGGATTTGCCATTTTCGACATGATTCCAATACTTTCCCTATACGGTATTATGTATTGCAGGGAAAATAAAAATCTGATGTGGACAGCATATGACTTTCCATGAAGAGTTGTATCCACGTTCTCTTTATTTTAATTAAATTTAATTCACTTTTAATTCAATTTCCGCTCTTATTTGGTAAATTGACATTTATTTTCAAAGGTGGTGTAGAGAAAATACGAAAAAACAAATATATCTCGAGAACGGTTAGTTCTAGTGTAATGGGGTTGGTCTTACTCTTTTCTTCGTTAAACATTAGGTATGAAAAAGCATTTAATGGATATATATTTGAGCATACGTAGTTCTTTTATTTTAGATTTTGACGATTTTTGCAGGCCATTTTGCAAAAAAAGGCAGGTTGTTTTTTCTGAATCTAATCAGCACCAGGGTAACTCACAAGCGACTTATCTACCGAATTTTGTGAAATTCGGTTCATTAGTTTTTCATCTAGAATGGATACAGGCAATTTTTGACGGCCATTTCGCAAAAAAAGGCGGGTTCTTTCTTTTCGAATCCTACCAAAAATCGGCACCAAGGTCTCACCCAAGTGACTTACCTACCAAATTTTATGAAAATCAGGTCAGTAGTTTTTTAGTTAGAGTAAATACATACATTTCACAGACAGACACACACACACAGACGTCATTCTAAAAATAGTTTTTTCGTATTCTAGAGGTCTCGAAACGTGTAGATCCGTCGAAAACTCGAGTTGCGATTTTCGACAAGATTCCAATACTTTCCCCATACGCTACCATGTATTGCAGGGAAAGTAAAAGGTAATAAGAAAAATCTGATGTGGGCAGCACATGACTTTCCCTGCAGACTCAAATTTATTTATTTTTTATTTCTTTCATAAATCATTAAATTGAGTTTAATTGCTCAAAATAACACTAAATTTGCATTTTTAATTCAATTTCTGTTTTTATTTGGTGATTCGACATTTTCCAAAAGTGCCATAACTAAATGCGAAAAATCTCAAATATCTCGAGAACGGTTAGCCCTAGAGTAATAGAGGTGTTCTTATTATTTTCCTCATCAAAAATTACGTATAAAACAAACATTTAATTGATATATTTGAACATACGTAGCTTTCTTTTAGATTTTGGCGATTTTTGAGGGCCATTTCGCAAAAAAAAAAAAGTTTGTTCTTTTCTGAATAATAACACAATCTAATCAGCACAAAAGTATCTCACAAGTGACTTACCTACCAAATTTTACGAAATTTGGTCCATTAGTTTTTTCGTTAGAGTGGATACATACATTGCACAGACAGACAGACACACAGACACGCAGACACACACACACACGTCATACTAAAAATAGTTTTTTCGTATTCTAGAGGTCTCGAAACGTGTAGATTCGTCGAAAACTCGAGTTGCGATTTTCGCCATGGTTCCAATACTTTCCCTATACATTACCATGTATTGCAGGGAAAGTAAAAATCTGATGTGGGCAGCACACGACTTTCCCTGCAGACTTATATCCAAGTTCTCTTTATTTTAATTAAATTTAATTCACTTTTAATTCAATTTCCGCTCTCATTTGGTAACTTGACTTATTTTCATAGGTGGCGTAGAGAAAATACGAAAAAACTGAAATATCTCGAGAACGGTTAATCCTAGTGTAATAGTGTTAGTCTTATGCTTTTCTTCGTTAAACATTAGATATAAAACAAGCATTTAATAGATATATATTTGAGCATACGTAGTTCTTTTATTTTAGATTTTGACGATTTTTGCGGATCATTTTGCAAAAAAAGGCAGGTTATTTTTTTTCAAATCGTATCAAAATCTAATCAGCACCAGGGTAGCCCACAAGCGATTTATCTACCAAGTTTTGTAAAAGTGAATCTATTAGTTTTGCAGCTAGAGTGGATACAGGTAATTTTTGAGGGCCATTTTACAAATAAAGGCGGGTTCTTTTATCCCGAATTGTACCCAAAACTAATCAGCACCAGATTCGCCCACAAGTGACTTACCTACCAAATTTTATGAAATTCGGTCAATTAGATTTTTAGTTAGAGTGGATACAAAATCTGCACAGACACACACACAGACGTCACGCTAAAAGCAGTTTTTCGTATTCTAGAGGTCTCGAAACGTGTAGATCCGTCGAAAACTCGAATTGCGATTTTCGGTATAATTTTAATACATTCCTTATACATTACCATGTATCAGGGAAAGTAAAAATAATTAATATTAATAAAATATTTTATGAAATGTATTACGGTAGGTGATAATATATGTTTACTGCTGAAATCAATGTCCCCAATTGTCCCCAAATTTGCGTCCCCAAATGACTCGTTAATTTGTGGACACCACGGTATTTTGTCCCCAAATCCTGTTTCAAAAATCTGGTCTCCTTATTATTTTCCTCTTGAACACAAATAAACTATTATTAGATTGACGTCTGTCTGTTTGTGCAATGTATATATTCACTCTAACTCAAAATGTAATTGGCCGAATTTCATAAAATTTCATTGGTAAGTTACTTTTGGGTTACCCTACTGCTGATTGGATTTTGGTACGATTCGGAAAAAAAGAATCTGCCCTTTTTAGCGAAATGCACCGCACAAATCGTCAAAATCTATAATAAAAGACTAAAGACTAAATATGCTACGATGTATCAATTAAATGCTTGTTTCAGAAGTAATTTTTTACGATGTAAGTAAGAGTAAAACCCACCCCATTACTCTTGGTCCAGCCGTTCTCGAAATATTTATTTTATTTATTTATTTTTATTTTTATTTTTTTTTGTATTTTTGCTACGCCTCTCTTGAAAATACGTCCTATTACCAAATGAAAATGAAAATTGAATAAAAGTGTAAACTCAGTGTAGTTTCAAATAATTATTCGGGGTTTTTAGAGCAATTAAACTCAGTTTAATGTAACATTAATGAAATAGAGAGAAAATGAATTTGAGCGTGTAGGGAAAGTCATGTGCTGCTCACATCATATTTTCTTACATGTACGATAAAGAAATTAAAAACTAACAACATTGCAAATACTATAAACTTTACAACCACGGAGGTAAAGATAAGGAGTTAAAACTTCATACTGAGAAAATGCCAACATCATTTGAGACAATAATTCAGGTGGTGCTGCAATAAGATAAGCATCCCTGGAATGTATGTATTCCTATAGTGAAAGGCTTAAAATATTTATTTAAACTGTTAATTTTGTAAAAAATAAATTAATATCACAGTACAAAGTGTTGAAACAATAAAGAATATTCCTACGTATTCAAAATTATTTTACCTTTCAATTTATTTTTATCTCCTTATATTCTGAACCTGCAACAGTGTTAAAATACTGAATTATTATAGTGATACTTATAGAATCTTAATTTTAAAATAATCAAAAATACTTGTAGTCAATATTATGCGTCTCTGTTGTGTCAAATGGAAACAAAGGGCGCTCTGCTAACATTAGTGATACTTAGGTATAATTCTCAAAGTACTATGGTATTTTCAAGCATTTCATCCGTAGAAGTTTTATCTACTTCTGTCTAACTCCATGCTCGTTCCTATAGCGAAACTCCAAACTTTATGCAAAACACAGTACAATATCATTTGTAGCACTGCTATATTAATAAAATTTAAAAAATCTGATGTGGGCAACACATGACTTTCCTTATATAATGCAATGAATTTACTACTTTTACAGTAAAAAAAATAGGTTTTTCTTACAGTAGATACTTATATTCTTTCCAAGATATCGAATTTTCGACAATTAGTCGTCATTTTCATAAATTTAGCGTCCTTTTTATCCAGATGGCGAGATTTTCGTTAATTTGGCAACATTTGAAAGAGTCGCTAAATTGGCGATATTCCGATAACTTCGTCGCCAAAATCTCACCAAGCGTTATGGACGGAGAAATAAGTTATTCTTGCAGCAGATAAATGACTATTGGCGTTCAAATACAAAAGTATTACTCAAAGTATCTTTTCTCGTGAATGGAACGAGTTAGATCCATGAGAATGATGTCACCAAATATATCGCATGATCTTACATATGAAAAGTAAACATGTTTCTCAACAGTTAATATTTTTTTTTAATTTATGGGAATCTTTTGATAAATTTATTTGGAAAATGTGCAATATCTCGAGAATGATTCGTGCTAGCGTTCTAAAATTTATGTCAATCGTTTTCTAAGGGAAAATTGCATAAGAAATGTCTATTTGCCTAACTTTATTAAAGGTTTTGATTTTTTGATGATTTTTCAATATTTCACTCGAAAATTTAGAGGTTTCTTAACATTCGATTGTATTTAAGAACCAGTATTCACGGATTATAATTTTTGTACCAAATTTCTTTCGAATCGCTCCATTCGTTCGTGAGATATCGTCTCCACACACACACAGGCATCACCTCAAAAATGTTCGATTCGTGATCATGGTTGCTTGAAACGTACTCTCCCGTCGAAAACTCGAATTCGAATTTTCAACCCCATCACAATACTTTCCTTATACATTGTATATATAAAGAAAGTAAAAATAAATTATTAGTGCAATATAAAATAGAACTGAAACAATAAAAAATATTCCTACGTATTCAAATTATTTTACCTTTCAATCTATTTTTATCTATATATTCTGTACTTTATCCGACAGCTATGAAAAATACTGGTGAGTTATACTCATAATTAGGGAACCTATAATTTAAAAGTAATCAAAAACACATATACTAAATACACACCTTTCTATTGTGTCAACTAATAGTAACAGCTACTTTTGTGACACTAGCGACACCTAGATATGATTCTCAAAGCGTTACGGCATTTTCAAGAGTTTCATTCGTAATAGTTATATCTCCTTCTCTCTAACTCCACTACGCGCACCATAAATACCTCCATGGAAACTTTGGTGATAATCTTAAAACCGAATTATAGCGAAATAATGAAAAATATTTCAACTTTTATTGAGCATCAGTACAAAGATGCATTTATACAGTTCTCAAGAGAAATTTTATTGATAGAACATCTGAATAAACAACTTTTCTTCTCCGTGTATTCAATTCTTCTTTAAATAAGCGGGTCTCCCGTGGATACTGTTCATTAAAATACAAAGTCTCTGCGAGGGGTGCACGAAAAGTATAGAATTTTGGAACACTCCAACATTCTGGAACTTAGGAGAGCCTTTGTTCGAATTCTTCTAGCAATGCAGAATTTTTCATCCCGATAATTCATTTCCTTAGCATGTCAACAGGATAGTCGCATAATTACCTCAAACTTTGTCGTATTTTTGACGCTTTCAAAAGTTTGAAATATTTTGATAACTTTTCCTAAATTCTGTGGTATATTTAGAGAAAGACAGAAATTATGATGGGGTCGAAAATCTCAAGATTTCTTTGGCTATACCAAGGCTGTATAAGATGGTACAAAAGGCCTTAGACATTTTTTAAGTGTTGTTGTTGTTACTGATGACCTCCTGTTTCGGCGGAGCCGAATCAGGACCAGTGACGCAGGAAGCAAGAAAGAACAAAGAAAGACGCAAGACGAGAGAACAAAGTTTATTACAAGAACGCATCACTGATGAAGCTCGGAGGGGGGTGCAAGAAACATTCATGCCTTATTCGGGATTCGAACCCGAGCCCTCAAGACAGCAGCCGAAGGCGCTATCCACTTCACCGCCTGACCGGCTTTTTTTAAGTGTAGGTCAGGCATACAAAAACCAGCCCGTTTTGCATAAGAGCATGTAGCCGCAAATGCCACCATGGGGTACTACAGATGCAGGAAGAAGCAAAGAGAAAAGAATGCAGATAATACAACACAGATTTATTCGATATAACAATTACAAGTATATTTTACAATCGTTTATCATAGTGTTCAAAGTTCTCCCCATCCGCAGCTGTGCTTGTGTCAGCCTGGATGTGTAGGACTATCACAATAGGACCTGTCCAGCAAGATGTGTCGCCATGGGAGGACCTTAGAGCAGGAATAAGAATATCTCTCCTCTAAGGTCCTTCCCTTGGACCCGTCAGTGGGCCACTACAGTTTCCGGACTTGTCCCTATTGATTCCTTCCTGTGGAGTTACCTCAAAGATGAGCGTCAGTAAATCTTCTGCCCTATCCGCGCTTTGTTAACTTTCGTGGCACACGTTTTTCGCCGAAATTCTGCTTAAACAGTTGCGAAATATTTTCTGAAAGATAAAATGCAATGCTTAAATTATATTAAAACTAAATTTAATATCCAATAAAACATAGAATATATTTCTTATTTTAATCCAAAATATTTTGGGTGCTGCCATCTGTTGTCGTAATTTAATTCTTACCGATTATTCTTATTTTTTAATATAAACATTTTTAAATATCTATTCTTTTTAATACAGTATTAAATACAACAACAGATCATATATAATAATGACACAATCACGGAAAGGTAATTTCTCATTCTATAAATTTGATAAGGGGATCTAAATGTACATCACTGAGGACTGCAGCTTTGTCTTCAAATCCAAGTTCAATTACGTTTCCTTGATTGTGGCGTTATTACATATGATCTATTGTTATATTTAATGGCGTATTAGAAGGAATAGACATTTAAAAATGTTCATCAAAAAATAAAAAATAGTCGGTATGAATTACATTATGACAACAGATGGCAGCACCAAAAATATTTTGAATTAAAATAAAAAATACATTCTGTGTTTTATTGGATATTAAATTTAGTTTTAATATAATCTAAGCATTGCATTTTATCTATCAGAAAATATTTCGCAACTGTTTGAGCAGAATTTCGGCGAAAAACGTGTGCCACGAAAGTTAACAAAGTTCGGATAGGGCAGAAGATTTATTGACGCTCACCCTCAAAAGCCTTGTTTTTGAGACCCCTGTAACATCTAACCTTGTCACTAGAGTCGTTGAGGCAGCAGCAAGTGTCGCCGGGGGAGGGGCGAATGAAACTTTAAAGGGATGGCAGATTTTCTATTTGCCCTATATAAATATATCTAAAAGCTGCCACATAAATAGAAACTAGGTTAACATAAAATGTCTCCGGGAGGGGGGGGGCGATTAATTATCTAAGGGGAAGCAAAGTTCCGCCCCCCCCGGAAGTATGCCTGAAAGAAACACTGTACGCCAGCGTCCTGTAATTTTTGAACGCTTTCGTCAATCCATGCGTAGACATTGCCAGACATGCATTTCTGAGAATAGCAAGAACTTTAAACACCTACTTTAATACTATAATAAATTGTAATTGATACTTGAAATTGTTATGTTTAATAAACATGTGTTGTATTATCTGCATTCCTATCTTTTTTTTTTCTTCCTGCATCTGTAGAACACAACGGTGGCATTTACAGCCACATGTTCCTATGCAAAACATGTTTGTTTTTGAATTTCTGACCTACTCTTAAAGTTTATCTAAGATTTTTTGAACCACCCTATATATTACTAGACTATCCACTTTCACCCCTACGCTGGTTAATGTGCTAAATGACTGTTGGTGAATAAATGCGACGCTTTTAAAGTTAATAAAAGTTCTTAATAGTGGAAACGGTTTCAAGTTTAAGCATAAAAATGGCGCACATTTCATAGCTCTGTAAACATGGAAACTGCGGTATGTAAAACAATATTTGATCTCCTAGCAATGTATATTGCTTTATTTTGAGCATTTTCATATAGTACTTTCCCTACAATACATGGGAATGTTAAGGGAAAGTATTGATTGGATTCATGTCGAAAATCGAGTTTTAGACGAATCTACACGTTTCAAGTACCCTGGAACACGAAAAAAGAAATTTTAACGTGACGTCTGTGTTTACGGCTATGTGTCTCAAGGTCTCATGGACGGGGATACGGAGTGCCCAGGAGAGGAAAGGATTCCCCCCTTTAAACGTCGAGCGAAGAGGAAAAGAAATACTAAGATAGAGAACATAAATTAACAGAAAAAACATAAAAGGCGTGCTTGGGGGGGAGGGGGTGCGACGACCGAAGTCGAGCCCCACGCCAAGTCTTACAGAAGGGGAAAAGTGTGCTAGGGCCCCAGTAGGCACCTCGCGAGAAGAAAAAGGAAAGAGGGGGAGAGGCGCGCCCCGAGGGACGCAGGGCCTTGAGCTTGAGAACGGGGGGGGGGGGGGGGGGGGGGGGTAACACGAAAAAAGAAATTTTAACGTGACATCTGTGTTTACGTCTATGTGTCTCAAGGACGGGGACCTTGAGACCTTGTGTCTCAAGGACGTACACAACAAAAAAAAAAGGAAAAAGGTTCGTCGATAAATCGCGAACTCCCAAATACGTCTATGTGTCTGTTTGTGCAATGTACCTATCCACTCTAACTCAAAAACTAATATACCACATTACATTTCAGAAAATTCGGTAGATAAGTCAATTGTAGGTGACCCTCGTGCTGATTAGATTTGGGTCCGATTCGGGAAAGGGAACATGGTTTTTTTACTAAATATTCCTCAAAAATCATATCCACTCTAGCTGAAAAAGTAAATCATCAAATTTTACAAAAGTTAACAATATTGCGCTACAAACGAGTGACGCAATATTGTGAACTTGTGTATTAAGTTGTCACCAATATTGTCACGAAGTTGGCACCAATATTGTTACGAAGTTGACACCAATATTGTCACCAAGTTGGCACCAATATTGTCACCCCCTTGGTAACTTTTTGACAAATTTGCCGTGAAGTTCACCAAACTGTCACTAAATTTGCGCCAGTCTGTGTGCATATGGGTGTATGTGTGTGTGTATATGCGTGTATGTGCATGTGCGTGTATGAGTGTGTGCATATATTTGTAGGTATTACACAGGAGTTGTACTAGTGAAACGATTCGAAAAGAATAATTTTAAGAGTATTGCAATCTGTAGACTATCAAAGCCGATCGATTTCAAACCAGAGCAAATATTCAGGAGGAACCTCAATAAACACTTTTATTCCCAATACATTCTTTATCTGCAATTTATTTTATTTCTTACCTTTAAAAAGTAATTACTCAACTTTACGTGCCATTTTGCTTAAACCAAACTTTACGTGCCATTCTGCATTAGAAAACGAATAAATTATTCCCAAACTCTTGTATGAACCATTTTCGAAATTTTAATTTTATGGCGAATTAACGTAGAAAAGAAATCTTATAAAATGTATAACGTATTGAGAATGCGTACACATACAAACACTGTGTATAAAAATGTACATTAAAAATCAGTTGAGGCCATTTATTTAATGGCAGCAAAAGTTGTTCTCGAGCGAAAACATTATTTTGGAATATCGTCAAATGCAAATGAGTTCATTATGAGTAAGTGATACGTATATCGGATTTGTGAAGTAACTATTTATGGTTAAAAATTTCTGTTTTTCAAATTTAGTATTTAATTATGTATTAGTTAAGATTACGAATAAAGTTTACTCATCGTAGGCCTGTGTAATTATAGTACATATTGTTATTGAAATTCTAAATAGCTAAGAACGTAAATTATAACTGTCAATCAATATCTTCCAATAATTATTTGATAATAATTTCTACAATAAGTAGAATAAATATTATTATAAATTATGAATTTTCGTCCAGTTGGGCTGAAACAATGGATTTACACGATAAAGAGACTGCTCACGCTACCAATACAGACTTCAAAGAATTTGTTTCTGCTGCAATCTACGCCGATTCCTACTCCAAATGGGTGAAAGAAAGAAACGGAAGCTTCTCCAATCCTGTGATTCAAGAAATGCAAGCCCACTTTAGAGCCTATGACTTCGTCATCCGTAAACTGGAGAAAGATTTGGAAAAGAATAACATCTCCTTCGAAGAAGCAATGCAGATCAAGAAACTTATCTCAGGTATCATTTCTGATTGTTCCATACTGGCCAGCTGTCCCCTTCTTGATATTCTCAAAAAACGCGTTTCATTTGATAGCATCTCCACCCTGCTTAGGGAATGCGATTCCAAATCGGAAGAGGAAATTTTCCTAAACTTTAAGCAGTCGTACTTTAACAAAATCGAAGGATTTAAAAACCAGACTTCCAGCAAAAAACTGAAAAGAAATGATGAAACCGCGGTTAGCACTCCTAGTGAGCCGGTCCCCGTTGTAAATAAATTTCAAGCACTTAATGCAGACTCGGTCGAAATGACTGATAGCTCCCCCCCCCCCCCCCCTGTTAAAGAAAGGGTCTCGTCCTTTTATGTGGACTCCACAAGTGATTGGGGAGCCCTCATAGAGGACTTAAACAATAATATTCTCAGTAATAAAATACAAGGTTTTCTTTCGGGAAGGGTGATTAGGCTGACTCCTGGGTCCGTTGAGGACTTCAGGAGGCTGCAGAGTCACCTGACTCAAAGTAAAATTCCCTTCAGCTCCCTTAACTTGAAAAAAGATCGACCAAAAAAAGTTATAATTAAAGGTCTCCCTGCTAATGCTAACGTAGAAAATATTAAAACTTCCCTGTTAAATAAAGGCTTCCAAGTAGACAGGATTACCCAGCTCCGTGGTAGGAGCGATAGGGCTCTCCTCCCCATATTCTTGGTCGGTCTTGTGCCGGCTGAGAAATGGGAGAAAATCTATGATATTGATAACATATTAGGTATGCAAATCCAGGTTAAAAACTTCATCTCACGCGGAATAAAAATGTGCTATAACTGCCAGGGATTTAATCATCATTCAGACCAGTGTTCTCTTCCTTCCCGCTGCCTAAAATGTGGCGAAAATCACCAAACACGCGAATGCGAAAAATCCCTTGAAACCCCGGCCAAATGTGCCAACTGCAACGGTAGTCACCCCGCTAACTTTCGTAATTGCCCTCAAAACCCCTGGAACCGTAAAAAGTTCCAGGCGCCCACTAATAACACTTCTAAACCTAAAGCTCCCCCCCCCCCCCCCCATCAATATTGATGAGGATAACTTCCCGGCTCTGCCAACTAAAAACTCCCCCTCTGCCCAGGCTGCATGGATAAATGACAAGACGGATACAGGAAAATCCGCAGATCATTCGTCCCACGAGCAGACTGGAAAGAATGGGCCTCAGTCCTCAAATCTGTTTATGCAATTCATTGAGTTTTATAAAGAAATGGAAAAAATATTCGACCTTAAAAATGTTCAAAACATCCTTAAACAAATCTTAAAAATTTTCAAATCCGACGAATCACCCGTCGAACAGCTTTTTCAAATTGTCAGCATGCTTGCTGAACTAAAAAAACCTATCTCCCCCCAAAACTGAGTTTTTCTCTTTTTTTGGCTGGTCAACTTGGTCTTTCAGTTTGTTACCTGTAGCACCGGCAGTCTGCCCTTCAGTAAATCATCTTCGCAGACTCAGCAGATCATTTCCTACTGGATGCGTGGAGATCTTTTCTACTGGCTACCCGTAACCCCGCCCACTTGGGGCCGGGACTTCTTCGGTCTGAACGAGAAACAGGAAAAGACATAGTTGCAGACAAGTGATCAAAGCCCGAAGATTAAAGCAAATTTATTTGCTAGGCGCTTCAAGTGTGACAATTTGACATGCATTATAAATTATGAGCCTCCCCTCCTGTGTCGATTGGAAAAATTTTAAATCTAACCTCAGAAACACCACCCTGCTCATCCCTAATATTAACTGCCCTGCAGACATAGATAAAGCTGCCCAAAAAATCACCCTCGAAATTCAAAACTCCCTGTCTAAAGCATCCACCTCCCCCCCCCCCCCCCCGCTACAACTCCCTTCCGCATAACATCCAAACTCAGATTGTGTATAGAAATTTTGTTCGCCGCCTCTGGCAAGTTACTAGAGACCCCCGCACAAAAACCCACCTTAACTCCATAAATAAAAATATTAGAATTGCCATTCAAAAGCACAACCAAAACAATTGGAAAAATTATATTGAGTCCCTCTCCCCTTCTGACAATAGCATCTGGAAAGAAATTAAAAGAATTAAGAAACCCTATACACAGCTCCCCCCCCCCCCTTCTCTCATCTTCAGGCACCGCTTTCTCAGAACGGGACAAAGCAAATGCTATCGCAAATTGCTATGAGAAGCAATTTGCGATTGCAATTTGCGATTGATATCCCGAATAACGAATTTCATAATCTTGTGCAATCTACTGTTAACAGTTTTCTCTCGTCCCCCCCCCCCTCCCCTGGTCCCTCCCACCTCTGTTGAAGAAGTAACTGAAATTATCCATAAATTGAAGAACAAAAAATCCCCTGGAATAGACAAAATCTCTAATAGAGCCCTTAAGGCCCTACCCCTCAACATTATCTTTTACATAGTACTAATGATCAACTCAATTCTTAAATTCTGCCACTTTCCGTCTTGCTGGAAGACTGCTGTCGTAATCCCCTGTTTAAAGCCCGGCGCTGACCCCTCTAACCCTGTGTCATACCGTCCCATCTCCCTCCCTGAGTAAAATTACTGAAAGAATCATTCAGAACAGGCTTTATAAATTCATTAACGAAAAAGATATCATTATCCCAGAGCAATTTGGATTCAGACCCATGCACTCCACCACCCATCAACTTCTCAGAGTCGTAGAGTTCACTGCAAACGCTATTAAAAATAAAAATCACGTAGGAGCCCTTCTGCTGGACGTCGAAAAGGCGTTCGACAAAACGTGGACCCCTGGTATAATCTACAAATTAATTAAACTTAGCTCCCCCCCCCCCTTCATCAAAATTATAAATTCGTATCTTCTAAAAAGAAAATTCCATGTGCGCACTCTTAATACCCTCTCCGAAATTAAAACCATCAATGCAGGCGTTCCGCAAGGATCCATCCTTGGGCCCCTTCTTTTTAATCTGTATGTAAATGATATCCCCCGCGCCCCTAACACCACCCTTTGTTTATATGCAGACGACACGTGTATTATATCCTCCAACAAAAATATTAATTATCTCCACACTCAGTTACAAAATCATATTAGCATCCTTATAAAATATTATGACAACTGGAAAATCAAGATCAACGCTACTAAATCGCAGGCAGTTTTTCTCTCTGGAGCCCGTATCCCCCCCCCCCTTTAATGTTCAATAATCAGCCTATCCCCTTCTCGCGTACAGCCAAGTACCTCGGCGTCCATTTGGATAGCCTATTTACTTGGCGTACGCACTTTGAGTATATTGTCAAAAAAACTAAGAAGCTCGTAGGAGCATTAAATCATCTTTTATTTTCTAAAGACCTAGATATTAGCAATAAAATTCTTTTATACAAGAGCATAATGCAGCCGATTCTTTTATATGCATGCCCGATTTGGGGGTATGCATGTAAAACGAATATTCAAAAACTTCAAGTAGAGCAGAACAGGATTCTTCGCATAATCCGGAAAGCCCCTCGTTACTTACGTAATGATGTAATTCACAAAGACTTTAAAGTTAAAACAATTAAACAGGCTATTAAAAAACAAACTACAAAATTCTTTAGAGACATACCCAAAATACCGAATGAATCACTTTTTAATCTCCAGGACTATGACCCGCGGGCGAATAAAAAGCGTCCCCGTGCAGTCTTGTACGAACCTCCCTAAGCATTGTTTTTTATTTCTAGCATTCCCAGTCTGCTTATTGTACAATTCTTTTACTTATTTTCATATTTTTTGCATCTATCTCGCAAACTCCTCCCCCCTCAGTTTGTAACCAATGTTACAATGCAGCAAGTTGTATCCCAACCTGCTACTAGATGGCAGCACCGCTGCACCTTAAGCTTTACTCTCCTTCCACTAAGGAAGGCCTGGACAATGTGTCCTTTTTATGAATCAGATCAATTTCGTGCGTGAACCTGTTTTTCCCTGTGCTCCTGCTACCGGTGTGCTTATCGGCCCTGTCGCCGCGGATTTGTGAGTGACCCTCCCGTGCTTTTCCTAGTGTCGGCGTGTGTCTGTGCTTGTGCTTTGTTGGTTCCCCGTGCTATGGCGTCGCAGCCGCGACGTGAAGTGACTATGCCTGACCCGATTGATTCCCACGTGGTCGTCGCACCACGTGGTGACAATTCTTCTGTGAATTCGGATATTCCCGCTGTGATTTTGGATACTTCTACCTCTAATATGGATACTGCAACTGCAAATATGGATTTTACCACTAACGAAATTGACGACACCCTTACTGAATTTCTTAACGACCCAAGGACTGCTGCTAACAACCTTAGGAAGCTGATTAAGAAGCTAAACTACAGCCTCAGACTGCTTCCCAACACCCAAGGTAAAGAAGAAATCTTGGGCAGCCTGGCCCACTCCGAAGGACTCTTAAATGGACTTGTGCAACAATTCAACCTTCCTGCATACGGCGAGACCTGTCGGAGGCCCCCCTCTGGCAGTTATTCTGCTTCTTCTATCCCTTCCTCTGCCACTCAGTCTCTTACGGACACCAGAAATGTAATCTCCAGCAATGCCAGCTCTAATGTGCATAGTAATGTCATTTCTAAAAATGTTAATCCCAGTAATGTAAACTCTAAAGTGTCTAATTATGTCAACTCAGGCAATCTTAATGTTAATAATAGTAATGTAAATGCATCTGATGAGGTTTATAATGTGCCTAGCAGCTCTAAAAAGCACCCACGTGGTGCTGATGATGAGGGCTTTCAGCAGCCGCCTAAACGGCACACTGCCAGCAGGAAAACTGCTATGCTTACCAATAACCCCGCCCCTCAAACTGATTCTCTTCCAGACCCGGACATTCCGGCGCCTGATAACCATAATGTTAATGATGTTGTCACCGACGCTCCTAAAAAGGAACGCCGCCCTCCCCCCTTCTTCGTCGCTGTGACCACAAATTGGTCTCAGCTCCTCGCAGACTTAACTAAAATTGCCAAAAATTTATCTAGTAAACTAACTAATGCAGGCGATTTTCTAAAAGTGCATGTTAGCACACGTGATGAGTATATAGCTGTGCAAAGGTTTTTAATAGAAAAGAAGGTAGAATTCAAGTTTTACCTGCTGGACGACCAGAAACCCTTAAAAGTTGTTATCCGTGGCCTCCCGATCTGCACGGACACAACGGACATATCCCACGAGTTGGAGTGCTTGGGACTCAGACCAATTAGTGTCACCCAGTTGGCGAGGGGCCCCAAGTCCAACAGGATCAACATGCCGTTGTTCTACGTGCAGATCGCCAAAAGTCCAGTTAACGAGAAAATCTATTCCCTTACCAGCCTATTTAATATAATTATCCAAGTGGAAAAGTACAGAGGACCTAGGCAAGTCGTCCAGTGTTTCCGTTGCCAGTCGTATTTTCACACAAGCAACGGCTGCCATCTCCCCCCTAACTGCGTGAAATGTGCGCAACCCCATTTAACCAAAGATTGTCAGAAGCCATTTGAAACCCCCTGCAAATGTGTAAACTGTGGAGGAGAGCATCCCGCCTCCTACCGTAAATGCCCAAAGTTCCCTAAATTCAAACCCTCCCCCCCCCCCCTTGAATTCTACCTCCTCCGGAAAGTTTGTCAACCCGCTTCGCTCCTACGCGAACGCTACAGCCGGACGCAGTGAGGCGCCCAAAAAGACTGAAAATGTCAACTCAAAATTACCAGCACCTAAAGGAGCGCACACTAACTATGCTGACTCTGATGACTTCCTAAATTATCTCTTCCGTTTCGAAGACAGATTCGGAATGGATGTCACTAGCAGGGCATTTAAGAATGCCCTACCTGCCCTTCGGTCTGCTCCTACCGAAATAGATAAAGTCAATATTATATATGAGAGCGTCTTCGCTCTTGTAAGCCAACCTTAGCCCCCCCCCCCCCCCTGGCCATGGGTTTTTTTGCTAGGAACTTGAAGGATCTTACCATTGGCATCTGGAATGCCAATGGACTTAGAGGTAAAATCAGTGAAGCTAGGGACTTTTGTATAGCATATAACTTAGATTTGTTCTTGGTCCAAGAGACCCACTACAGTCCAGGGAAATCTTGCAAGATTGCTAACTATGACTTATACAATGACGACAGGCCTCTAGTTAGCAATCGCCCCGCAGGTGGCACAGCAATCTACGTTCGCTGCGGCATTCCGCACTCTCGCCTCCCCTCCCCCCCATGTTGGAGGGAGAGGCTACCATCGTTCAACTCGCCCTGCCTAACAATCCTGTGATCACCATTGTGTCGGGCTATTTTCAACCGAGAGCCACTGTCAACTCTGTCATCTCCGACCTGCAGTCTCTCTTCAAGATCTCGCCCCATGCAATAGTCGCTGGTGACTTCAATGCCAAGCACCCCGCCTGGAACTGCCCTTTCGCCAACCCTCGCGGCCGCCGGCTCAAACGCTGGATCGACGAGAGGAACTTGGAGATTGTTGCACCGAGTGATCCCACTCACTGTGACAATGTGCTTGACTTTGCGGTCACCAGCAACATGCCTTATACCTATTGCATGGAGGCCTTTAACGAACTTCCTTCTGATCATCTCCCCATTGTTTACACCACAGAACTGGACAGCTTCTGCCTGAGCAAGCCTGCTAAGCTGAGTACGAACTGGAGAAAGTTCAAAGAACTCCTCGCTGAGGAGCTCCCCCCACCCCCCGTTGCCAACACTGTGGACCAACTGGATGCAGAGGTGGGAAATCTTGAGAAAATGATCCGAGATGCCTACTCTGCATCCTCTCGGCCCAAGAGTAACAGGGTGGATCACCTTAAACTGCCTCAGGACATCAGGGAGATGATCAAAATCCGCAACCTTCTGCGTAGAGACTGGCAGGTCAGCAGGGACCCTGCCATCAAAACTGAACTTAACTTTGCAAGTTCTCAGGTGAGGTCCAGGATCAAAGCTTATACAAGTGCACGATGGAACACATATGTTGAGTCCCTAACGACTGCTGACAACACCATTTGGAGGGCAGCCTAACGTTTTCGTAGGCGCAAAACACACATTCCGACCCTTGAAGGTCCCAACTCCAGGGCAACCTCTCACACACAGAAGGCTGAACTGCGTGCGGACAGTCTTAGAAGTCAGTTTGAACCACACCACGACGTAATCGATCCTAGGACGGTTGCGATCGTGGACGCCAAGGTTGAACAGTTCATCGCAACAGCTATTCCTTACACACTGACAGATGTCACCTTCAGCGAACTGCAGCCCCGTATTCAAAATCTCAAGAAGAACAAAGCTCCTGGGAAGGATCGTATCACATCGACGATGTTGAAGAACCTGCCTTCTTTACTGTACAATTACATCGTCAAGCTCTTTAATCTCCTCCTCCGGCACAATTACTTTCCTGGGGCTTGGAAGGTGGCCATTGTTGCCCCCCTCCCCAAGCCAGGTCTTGACCCCTCTCTTCCGGTCAACTACCGTCCAATCTCTCTCCTCTCTGGTCTCTCGAAGCTCTTCGAGTTTGTTATACTGCGTCGCCTGGACGAGTTCTGCGACCTGAGGAATATTGTTATTCCTGAACAATATGGGTTTAGGAAGAAACATTCCACTCAGCACCAGTTGCTGCGGGTCGTGGAGCTTGTCCATGAGGCGCGTAGCAAGCGCGAGAGCTCGTCCATTGTATTTCTTGATCTCCAAAAGGCGTTCGATAAGGTGTGGATACATGGGCTCCTGTTTAAACTTATCGAACGCTCTTTTCCTCCAAATCTTATCCATCTCTTGCACTCTTATCTGACTGGTCGAAGTTTTGCCGTTCGGGTTTCCGACGCACTTTCCTCTCCCAGGATTGTTCTCAGCGGGGTCCCGCAAGGTTCTCTTGTTGGGCCCAAACTGTTCAACCTTTACATTAATGATCTTCCGCAGTCCCCTGGTGTCACCCTTGGCCTCTATGCTGATGACACAGCCCTGTTCACACATCACAAACAGACACAAGTCGTGCACAACATCCTGCAAAGTTATCTGAACGACCTGACGCAATGGCTGATCAAATGGCGTATCAAGGTTAACGTTAGTAAGTGTGCTGCTGTCACCTTCCCCTCCCCCCGGCAAACCCCCTCCACTAATCTTATTCTTAATAACCAGCCCATTCCCTGGCAAAACAGTTACAAGTACCTTGGTGTGTACCTTGATTCCAAATTAACGTGGAAACTTCACATCTCTGAAATTAGTAAGAAAGTGAAGTCTTCACTCGCCCTGCTTCACCCCCTTTTGGCTAGGAATAGCCGCCTGTCAACCCGCACTAAGTTATTGCTATACAAGTCCTACATACGTCCCATTATGACGTACGGAGTCCCTGTTTGGGGCACCGCAGCGGAGACTAACCTTAGGAAGCGTCAAGTCATCCAGAATAACGCATTGCGTATGTTTGCTAATCTGCCGAACTACGTCCAGCTAGACGTCCTGCACAGAGACCTCAGAATTAGGCCTTTTTTGGAACATGTCAAAAAACTTTCTCTCAAATTTCACGGAGGTCTGAGAAGCGTAAACAACCCTACGTTGGACAGTATCCCCCACTATCGGGCTGGTAATCCGGCGACGCGAAAGCGCCCCCGGTCGTTACTTGCACGATCTGTGGGAGATATCTTCTTCCGCCCTAAGAAGCGGTCTCGTCCAGCCTAGTCTTGTGCTCTTATTTTAGATGCAGACTCTAGTTTGCTGTACCCCTCCCTAGCTTTTGGGAACTCGCTTTCCGTTGACAAGCTTTCACAACTCTTCTGCTGCTAGGCACAACTCTTGCTCAAGGCCCTGCGCCCCTCGGGGCGCTCCCAGTCTATCCCCCTCTTTATTCTTCTCTGTTGGGATTTCGCTTGGGCCCCAACACCGCAGTTTTCTGAAGACTTGGGGAAGGGCACGACCTCGGTCGCGCCCCCCCCCCCCCCCAAGCATCTCTTAGTTGATTAACTCACCTTTTACTACTTCCTTTTTTTCTGTCTCTTTTCCTTTTCGTCTGGAGTTTAAAGGGAGGAACTCTTCCTCTCCTGGGCACTCCACTAACCCCGTCCTTGAGATCCTTGAGATCAATTTCGCTCAAATGATGACATGTGTTAATACTTTATCCACAGATCGGAGGTTAAAGCCTTCGGGCTAGGCACTCCAGAACGAATTCAACATCACCTCGAAAAAAATTAGAAATTATGAAGCATGACTATGATCATCGCAAGGCCAAATCTCGTAAGAGACCCCGCGCTGTTCTAAACATCAATAATCGGAATTAAAAGATCCCACCTCAAACATCTGATATCAAATTAAACTCGCGACTAGTGTTCAAAACTCTAAGCTGTTAAAATGCTAGGTAACCCTCAGATCTGCATCAACCCCCAAACTGCTTAAACTCTAAATGTGCAACAAACTGCCACAATAGGAGCTAGGATAAATAATAAAAAAAGTAGTAAATAAAAACCTCGAACCTCCCTTTAGGGTCACTGAATTAATGTCACAGTTTGACGATAAGAACCACATATTGAAATTGGAGATTAAAGGCGCTTCGCGCCTGGTGCTCTGTTCTGTACGACACTCGACTTTCATTATAAATTATGTGTTCTTACTATAGCTGCTCTATAGAAAAATTTCTCTTTTGGGGAAAATACCAACATAAAAAAGATCTAGCATCGCATTTTGAAATATAGTCAAATGCAAATGAGTTAGTTCATTATGAGTACGTATATCGGATTTGTAAAGTAGCTATTTGTGGTTAAAAATTTATGTCTTTCAAATTTAGTATTTAACTATGTATTAGCTAAGATTACAAATAAAATTTACTCATCGTAAACCTGTGTAATTTTAGTGCATATTGTTATTGAAATTCTACATAGCTAATTATAACTGCCAATAAATATCTTAACTTATAACTGCCAATAAATATCGTAAGCCTGTGTAATTTTAGTATACATTGTTATTGAAATTCTACATAGCTAATTATAACTGCCAATAATAAACTGTAAATTATAACTGCCAATCAATATCTTTCAATAATTATTTGATAATAAATTCTACAATAAATAGAATAAATATCATGTGACAATTATATACTCTTGTAATAATTCCCATCAAGAAAATTTTCTCTTTTGGAGAAAATACCAACAAAAAAAGGCGAGAAAAAGATCCAGCATCTCTAACTTAACTATCTTTGTGAGTGTATATCTGTCCATATCATTGTATAATTAATTTCACGTAAGAGACTTCGAAGATGGAGCAAATCTAATATATAAGCTTGGGAGAACAAATTAAAACTCACAACATCATCTAGAATCATACAAAGCTTTCACGACGCTTGATTGGCTAAGAATTCAATGATGCAACCAAATGGGCAGTGGCGGAGCACGATAGAATAATTTTGGACCAATAGAAAATAAGATGTTATTTGCGGTATATTTATTCTTCCTCGATCCAGGCCTTCCGACGAAGGGTGTAAGGTATCTGTTTAGACTGCCGGGAAGTGAGATCCAATTTAACCCAGTGAGGGCGGCATCCACAGGGACCATACCATCCTTCCCCTACCAACAACCTCATGGAGAAACTTACGGATTCACATATTTCACGTGCCCGTACTCAGTTTAAACACGGGGACAGTTTGGATAAAGCCTGGAATAGAACTCGGGTTATCCGAGTGCAATCCCCACGCGCTAACCACTGGGCTCCATTACCCCCCATGCTGTATATTTTAACAAGGTTACACAAATAAAATACAGTAACTGACTTTTAATGAAAATAAATTAATGACATTTTAGAATTTTGTTCTGGAACGCCTGTTTTGTGTTGAGCTGTGAAACCGATTCAAAAACGTTATAAGGGGGGGGGGGGGCAACAAAACATACGGGATAACCTATATCGTCTAGTATGTAAGAAATCTGATGTGGGAAGCACATGACTTCCCCTGCAGACTCATATTCATGTTTGCTTTATTTCTTAAATAATTCATTAAATTGAGTTTAAATGCACAACATAATAGGCAAAATTATTTTAAATTACACTGAATTTGCATTTTTAGTTCAATTTTCGTTTTTATTCGGTAACTGCGTATTTATTTCCGAAGGTGGCTTAGCGAAAATGCGATGAAACTAAAATATCTCGAGAACGGCAATTCCTAGATTAATGGAGTTCATCTTATTTTTTTTTTCGTCGTCAAAAATTAAGTATAGAAAAGCATTTAATTGATATATTTGAGCATACTTAGTCTTTTATGTTTAGGTTTAAAGATCTTTGCGGACCATTTGGCAAAAAAAGGCAGGTTTCTATTTCCTGAATCGTACCAAAATCTAATCAGAAATAGGTTAATCTACAAATGATTTATCTACCAAATTTTGTGAAATTTAGTCTATTAGTTTTTCAGCTAGAGTTGATACAGCAATGTTTTCAATATTACAATATCTCGAGAACAGTTTATCCTACAGTCATGTGGTCAGATTTATTCGCTTTGTTGTCAAATTTTACATGTAGAACAAGTGCTTAATTAATATATTTCATCAATTTTAGTCATTTATTTCAGAGTGTCACTATCTTACACATGTTATTTTATTTTAGATCGAATATATTAGATTTGCGGGGCATTTCGCAAAAAAAAGGCAGATTCTTTTCTCGTAATGGTATCAAAATCTAACCAGCATCACAATATCTTACGAGCGACTTATCTACCAAATTTTGTGTAATTTGATCAATTTGTTTGTCAGCTAGAGTAGATACATACAATTTTGGGGGACCATTTCGCAATAGAGACAGGTTCATTTTTTCCGAATCGTACCAAAATCTAATCAGCACCAGGGTCGCCCACAGGTGACTTATCTACCAAATATTATGAAATTTAGTAGATTAGTTGAGTTAGAGAGGATATATAAAATTATTGCGGGCCATTTCCTACAAAAATGCAGGTTCTTTTTCAATTCGTATCAAAATGCAATCAGCACCAGAGTGACCTACAAGTGACTTATGTACCAAATTTTGTAAAATTCGATCAATTAGTTTTTGAGTTACAGTTGATACAGGCCATTGCCATTTTTTGCGAGCCATTTCGCAAAAAAAGGCGGGTTGTTTTATCAGGAATCGTACCAAAAGCAAATCAGCACCAGGGTCATACACAAGTGACTTACCTTCCAAATTTTATGAAATTCGGTCCATTAGTTCTTGAATTAGAGTGGATACATATATTGCACAGACAGACACACAAGCACACACACAGACGTCACGCTAAAAATAGTTTTTTCGTATTCTAGAGGTCGCAAAACGTGTAGATCCGTCGAAAACTTGAGTTGCGATCTTCGGCATGATTCCAATACTTTCCCTATACATTACCATGTATTGCAAGGAAAATAATAAATCTGATGTGGGCAGCACATGACTTTACCTGCAGACTTATATCCACGTTCTCTTTATTTTAATTAAATTTAATTCACTTTTAATTCAATTTTCGTTCTTATTTGGTAACTGGACTTATTTTTGAAGGTGGCGTAGAGAAAATACGAAAACCTAAAATATCTCGAGAACGGCTATTCCTAGTATAATGGAGTTGGTCTTATTCTTTTCATCGTTAAAAATTACGTATAAAACAAGCATTTAATATTTGAGCTTACGTAGTTTTTCATTTTAGATTTTGGCGATTTTTGCGGGTCATTTCGCAAAAAAGGGCAGGTTATTTTTTTTCAAATCGTACTAAAATTTAACTAGCACCAGGGTAACCCACAAACGACTTATCTATGAAATTTTGTGAAATTCGATCCATTAGTGCTTTAGCTAGAGTCGATATAGGTGATTTTTACAGGCCATTTCGGAAAAAAAGGCGGGTTCTTTTATCCCAAATCGTACCCAAAACTAATCAGCACCAGATTCGCCCACAAGTGACTTACCTACCAAATTTTATGAAATTCGGTCCATTGGTTTTTTAGTTAAAGTGGATACAAAGTCTGCACAGACAGACACACAGACTGACAGACGTCACGCTAAAAATGGTTTTATCGTATTCTAGAGATCCCGAATCGATTTCAGGTTTTGTCGATTTTTGCGGCCATTTTGCAAAAACAAGCAGGTTGTTTTCTTCCGAATCGTAACAAAATCTAATCAGCATCAGGGTAACCCACGAGCGACTTATTTACCGAATATTGTGAAATTCGGTCCATTAGTTTTTCAGCTAGAGTCGATAGAGGTAATGTTTGCTTGCCATTTCACAAAAAGGGGGTATTCTTTTATTCCGAATCGTACTAAAAACTAGTCAGCACCAGGGTCATACCCAAGTGACTTACCTACAGAATTTTATGAAATTCGGTCAATTAGTTTTTGAGTTAGAGTGGATACATACATTGCACAGACAGACAGACACACAGACAGACGTCACGCTAAAAATAGTTTTTTCGTATTCTAGAGGCCTCGAAACGTGTAGATCCGTCGAAAACTCGAGTTGCGATTTTCGACATGATTCCAATACTTTCCCTATATATTACCATGTATTGCGGGGAAGGTAAAATTATAAGCTAGTTAAAAATGGTTTCTGGTATGATGGATTCTGGTGTGAATGGATTCTGGGATTCTGGTATGGATGGATTCTGGTATGGATTCTGGTATGAATTCTCGTATGGATTCTGGTAAGTCTAGCCCCATTCCACTTAATTTAAAAAAAAGATAAACGCAATTTTCAGACATAATTTATTTTCAGTTTATTTAATTGCCAATGCTTTTATAAGCTTAAAATATTCCCCAAGACATTAACGCTAGATTAATAATATATTTAAACATATTTATAATAGATGCGCTATAAAAAATATTTTGTTGCAGCTTTAGAAACTACATACTCGATACATTTTCTGGAGAATATACATTTTTGCCTTTCAGTTTACTGTATCAGCCTTGCTAATAGTAATAAATCATCGGCTTTGGCAGTCTTTATATTTGTTATATCTCCAGTGCTTCTATCTTATTTAAATGAAAAGAAAAAGGAAAAAACGTTGAGTAAACAGACTTGCATTTATCATGCTTGATAAATTTTATTGGTATATTCTACGCTAGTTTAAAAAACCGTTTAACAAAATGATATTTCGGAAAAGATTGGAGTTACTAAGAAAATGTAAAACTGCTTTTAAAAGAGGGACAACATTTTCAAATAAATAAATTTATGATCATAAATTTAGCGAATCAATTCATTCATATCAGTAAGTTTATATTCCTACATTTATCAAGGCGCTTTTAGTAAACTACTTTTATATCAACCGTAATTTTAACCGATTTTTTTTAAATTCTTTTGACGATATTGACATTAAATTGTATTGGATCTCTTTACATTTTGCCGACCGGTCACGAGTACACTCGTATTTTCATGTTACCATATTTTAGAAAAAATCTGATGTGGGCAGCACATGACTTTCCTTATATAATGCAATGAATTTACTAGTTTTAAAGTTAAAAAAAATGTTATTCTTATAGTAGATACTTATATTTTTTCCAAGATATTGAATTTTCTTCAATTAGTCGTCATTTCCATTGATTTAGCGTCATTTTTATCCATTTGGCGAAAGTTTCGTTAACTTGGCAACATTTAAAAATGTCACCAAGTTGGCGACATTCCGCTAAAAACGTCGCCAAAATCTCACCAAGCGTAATGAACGGAGAAATAAGTTATTCTTCCAGGGGATAAATGACTATTGGCGTTCAAATAGAAAAGTATTACTCAAAGTATCTTTTCTCGTGAATGGAACGAGTTAGATCCACGAGAATGATCTCATCCAATTGATCGCATGATATTACATTTGAAAAGTGAACATGTTTCTTAACATTTAATATTTTTTTTAATTTGTGGGATTTTCTGATAAATTTATTTGAAAAATAGGCAACATCTCGAGAATGGTTCATGCTAGCGTTCTAACGTTTATGTCAATCGTTTTCTAAGGAAAAATTACATAAGAAATATCTATTTGCGTAACTTTCTTAAAGGTTTTGATTTTTTGATGATTTTTTCAAAATTTCACTCGAAAATTTAGGGGTGTTCTGAGCATTCGATTATGTTTTAAAACAATACACTGCCAGTATTCACGGATTGTGATTTTTGTACTAAATTTTATTCGAATCGCTCCAATCGTTCGTGAAATATCGTCTCCACAGACTCACTGACACACACACACACACACATTCTTTCACACACACACACACACACACACATTCTTTCACACACACACAGACATCACTTTAAAAAAATGTTCGATTCGTGTTCAGGGATGTTTGAAACGTGCTCTCCAGTCGAAAACTCAAATTCGAATTTTCGACCCTGTCACAATACTTTCCTTATATATTATGTATGTAAGGAAAGTAAAAATAGTTACCAGTGGGAAAGAAAATCCCACTTAAATATGCAGAGTATGCTTTTCCAAAGGAAAGCGCAGCGAAAGTTTGTAAAACTTGTTGTGTACCATTGCACGTAGATAAATGCTTTATAGTTTACAGTATAACATTCCCGAAGACAAATTGTTAAGTAAATGTGGTAAATTTCATTTCAACGCATGCTGTGTAAATAAATTTTATTGAAGCTTATTTAGATATTTCCTTTTTATATTCAACTGCGGGAAAAATAGCCGGCTGCACGAAATTGTTTTGGCTTAAAATAGTCGGATAGCAAAGTATTAAATTTGAACTCAATTGGTCAATTCCCTCGATTCTACAGCAAATGTGTGAAAGGTTATCGAAATTATAAGAATACTAGAATGAATACCTGGCATTGCCATGGATTTAAAATGCAAATCTCTGATTAAAATTGCACCGGATCTGACAACGATTTCTCGAAAACCAAAGAACTTTAACAATGCACCAGGACACCAGAGTTCGATTCCCGACCATACCCAAACTGTCTCCGTGCTCACGCGGAGTGCAGGCAAGTTAAATAAGTGGTTCCGTAAATCCTTCAGAGAGGTTGGTGGCAGGGAAAGGAGGATATAGGCCGTGTGGGTGCCGCCCTCACTCGCTCTCAATCTACATTTAAGTGGCATTATCTCAACACTACACCTGGTAAAAAGAATAAAAAATTTAAAAATAAAAACTGGTGGATGTACGCTTGGATGCGCCTGATCTTTTTATTTCCCTTACATACATAATATCACAGACTACTATACAGACCTGTCACTCTCGATAGTTTCGTTTTCGCGGCGGCCATTAGAGATAGACCGAACATTGGGTTGGCGTGCTCTTGGCGATGGTCTGGTTTGATCCGAGCGCTTGGCGATGATCTGGTTTGGGTCCAAGCCGATTTTCAATGTTATAACCCTATTTCGCTCGGCGAAAACTTAGAACAACAGACTAGCGTGGTTTGAGTAACGTGAAAAAGGATTATTTGTTAAGTGTTTAGATCATTTTATAGAAATGGATTGATAAAAGAAAACTGGTTGCGTTACAGGGTATGTAATTTATGTTTATTAAAATTGAAATAATTTTAGTTATCACCATCCTACATACGAGTTCATTATAAGTATACACGTGTTCATAAGTATACACGTGTTCATATAAGTATACATGTGTTCATCATACGAAATTAGTACTGTGTTGTTATTACTGCCGGATTAGACTAAATTTTAAGAGGTAGTGGTATAATTAGTTAAAAAATATTTTCCGTATTTTTATAAAATGTGAAATAATTGATATTTGGATAGCTTTTTCTTAGTTGAATGTGATATAGTATGTGTATATATTTATGTAAAATTTTTATTAAGTGCCTTATGGTGAAAAATCCCCCCCCCCCCCGTCGGGTAATTAATGATTGAATTCCACAACTTCGATAGTGCATTTATGTAAATTTGATATTTACTATATGAGTATTTTTATATTTAAAAAAAAAAAGTATATTATCAGTATCCCAGAATAAATTAAGGATCAAGTAATTAACGATCAACACGCTAGTATACTTTTTAGACTGAAAGTATTATATAATATTTCAGTCTTTTGAGTATGTTAGCTTGTAATTTTTTGTGCATTATGTTTTATAGTGAGACAATGCAATGTGTCTATTTTTTTTATCTATTTTATGATTATTTGAATTAAATATATAACTATGTTTATTTAAATATTCTTAAACTAATGAATATTTATGTTACAGATTAATGTATTTTTAAATCCTGATCCTTTCTATAGTTTCAAAAATTATAAAAGTACAGTCCTCAACATTTTGTTCCCCTCCCGTTTAAAAAAACTTGCCAAGCGAGCGATAACGCGCCAAATCTGGCAGACGCATCGTAGTTCAGTTGGTCCAACTCACGAGCTCTAGTGTCTATGCGACATCCCATGTTAAAAATGTTGCCATAGGGTCCTATGGGAGTGCACCTTCTGAATATAGTATTCTGTGCATAATATAATGTATAGTGAAAGCATTGTGACAGAATCAAAAATTTAAATTTCAGTTTTTTGACGGAAGAGCACGTTTCAAGCATTCTTGAACTGGAATCGAAAGTCTTTAGATAATGTCTGTGAGTGTGAGTATGTGTAGTGTGCATGTATTTGTGTTAGTGTATGTGTATGTTAATGTGTGAGTCCAGTGTTTCTTTCAGGACTTTTTGGCCGGGGGAGCGAGCGAATGAAATTTTAAGGGGGAGGGGGGGCAAATTTTCTATTTGCCCTGAATAAATAATAAATGGTGTGTCCCATAAATAGAAACTAGGCTAACATAAAATGTCTCCGGGGTGGGGGGAATGCCCCCCCCCCCCCGAGATATGCCTGAAAGAAACAGTGTGTGTGTCCGTGAATCTGCGAAAGTGATATGTCACAAACGAATGGAACGATTAAAAAAAATGATACGATTATAACATTCAGCTAATGCTGAAAATCTTGCAAAATTTAACTATGTACTACTGCGAAAATTCGTGGTCTTGCTCTTGTTAGATTGTTCCAAATATTTTGACTTTGACATTAAATATTTGTTGTTTAATGACAACTATTTGTTTGTAAAACATTAAATAGTTGTCATTAAATGTTTGTTAAGTTTAAATCCAAAATTGATTTACTTCAGCGTGTTCTCTTAGTATATCTCTACAAATGTGCAAAATTATATATATATATATATATATATATTGAAATCTTATCGATAAAACAAGATCGATTGTTCGAATGAAATTTTGAAAAAATTATTAAAATACGAGTATTAAGGGCTGTAATAATGTTAAATAAATAACCATTTCTTACATTATTTATGATTAGAAAACAAATGGCGCTAATTTGAGAACGCCAACATGAATCATCAATTCTTGAGATACATCACGTTCTCAGATAAATTTATCGAAAACGTTTTAAATTAATACTTAAACAGCAAGTATCCTTAAACAGGTTGATCTTGGTGAGTCCAAATTTCTGGATAACTAACACGTTTATTCACAAGCACAGCGTAAACAGGAGCAGTAAAACAGCACGTCAATTTTTACCTTGTTATAATTAATTTTGCTTCAAATAAAATGATCAGCTAAAACTCTTTCATTTATTCATTTATTTTGGACCACCAAACGTTTTAAAGTGAAAACTATTCAATCTTACGTAATAAATGAAGTTGTCGGTGTGTGTGTGTTTGCAGTCTGCAGCGGAAAATATGAGTCTCGTCACCATGAAATTTGGTATACAGGGTGATTAAAAAAATATGGGCCAAACTTTACGAGGTGGTAGTACATACCAAGCCAAGCATTTTTCGTCATAGTTTACCGGGACGGAAATGAAACATAAATGTGTTACAGTGCGATTACTCGTTGAGAAGCGAGTGCTCCGCACACTTAAAAGCATCATTCTAGTTAAAATAAATAATAAATAATTTGGCATCACGTCTGGTGTTAAAATAGCAAAATTAAACACACATCCATAACAGAGCGTCTTTATTTCACTTCCTTAAGACTTACAAAAGTTTAAAACAGGCCATAGCGCTTTCGAGCATAAGTATAAGTTGTTAAAGATAATTTTCAGCCTCTTTTTGAAAAGACTTTCCTTTTGTTGCGTTGTAATAATCCTCGTGATATTCTCCTTTTTGAATCCCTTTTTATTTATATTTACCGTAAGTCCGTTTGTAATTTTGACCCTGTTATGAATTTGAGTTACGCTTGGCGACTCATTCTCGACTCCATGCAATTCAAGTCTCTGCAAAGTTATCTTTGACGTCTTCCTCTTTGGGATTATGCTTGATTGCCACCCCCCCCCCCTTTTTTTCGATTTCTGTAATTACATTGTAATTTAATATGCTGTTCTTTTGTTGTAAAAAAGTTTTTTGAAAAATTGTTTACGGTTTATCCTTGTCTAGACGTAGATTCTTCTGTGGATTGCATTTATGCAAATTTTGTCGCTATATCTGGTCTATATATGAACGATTCAAACTTTATTTCCGTGTAACCACTGATGAAGAGCATACTTATGCTCGAAAGCGCTATGCCCTGTTTTAAACTTTTGTACGTCTTAAGGAAGTGAAATAAAGACCTTCTGTTATGGATGTGTGTTTAATTTTGCTATCATTCTAGTTGTTATTTTCTGGTTGAAGAAGAAAACCGCGTATGCAAATTTCATCTGCTGATGAAGAAGAACCCTTATACAAATTTTCGTAAACCTAATGCACGGCCTTATCAGTTTGCAGCAGCTCCAACTTTTGTAGCTCCAACTTTTGAGAGGCCGATCCCCCGATTTGTTGTGTTCTTTTTGTGAGGATATCTCAAGAATCTCGTCTATGACACTCCTTGAATCTGAAGCGGAACTCGTAGCCAGAATTTTAGCCGCTTCTGCCGAAGTGTGCGACATGTCTGGTCTGTTCGAGAGAGTTCTCCAATCCCTCCATCGCCGCTGTGAGATGTGTATTCAGTTTTGCGGTCGTCATTACTGTAGTTATTGTTTAGTAAATGTCATTTTATAACTTCTAAGTCATTCTTGTGTTTTCGCCACACCTCATTGGTTTCACCATTAAGCGCCCACTGGCGCCTTCACGTTTCTTTTCCGACCTGGAAAACTATGACGGAAAATGCTTAGTTTGATGTGTACTACCACTTCGTTAAGTTGGGCCCATCTTTTTTAAACACCCTGTATATGTACCTCAGGACCCGAACAGGTGCAATTCGGCGTTATTTTTTTCCTACCCGAATAGGTGCACCTCGGCGTTTTAAATTTCGTATTTTCTCTTTAGTTATTTTATGTTTTAGCCCGAATTGCAACGATTTTGCCAAATATATTCACAAATCGATTCCTTAGCGCGCTAAAATATTATCACAGACATCTTGACATCATCGGAGAGATAAAAAAAATTCTATTTCAAACAAACTGTGAATAGAATCCATTCGATTTTTAATGAATTGATAAAAAATATATACTTTTCATGTGTTTTGAACCTCTCAGATATTTATGTTACGATATACAGAAATTGACTTGACATCCATCGTTCCTTTTTCTTCAGCACTTGCCTAAAATGTCACGGATGACTCGAGAAGAAAATACGCTCATTAACCCATCCGTTGATTGATTATAAATTTTTTATCTGAGGCATTTCTTTGATTTCATCAGGCCCTTAGAAGATATGCGGGATCCGCTATTGCCGACGATCTTCTGACATTTGAAGCCGCTCCCCATGCGACGGGGGGAGAGGAATCGTGATCTTTTTCTGGAGCTGTTCTACTTATTGAAGCCAAACCCCACGCACGGGAGCTTTTCGTGCGTTTTAGACCTCTCTGATGTGCTTCGAGCGGTCCGAAGGTTCCGACCGCTTTAGGACGGGCTGCGCATTCTTTTAAAAGCCTGTATTCATTCTTGTGCAATCCTTGCAGAGGTTTAAAGTAGGCGTACATTTTGATGCGATTTCGTATCATGCACGTTGCTTTTTCTTCGCGTTTTCATGAGATGCTAAAATGAGTTTCGGTTTTCGTACTATTTATTAGTAGGCGCATATTTAGAACCTCCTGCAACGCCGTGTAATTCGTTCTAGTACGTAATGTTTTCATCGAAATATAGCCGAAAATGTCTCGTTAGAAATTTGCATTAAATGATACAAACTTTATATTCAAGCATTTAAAACTGTTAGTATCGCAAAAAGAGGAAATATAATTTATGGAAGATTTTCTGATGTCACAATTCAATTGGTGCACAGCACAAAATTTATCATATCCTGTGTCGGTATAAGAATAATGGTAAACGTGAACTAGATCTAAGTACATAGATTTCTCAAAATTGAAAAATAAAAGTTAAATGGTATGAATTAAATTATTAGAACAAGAGATATTTAAGTTGCGCTGATGTGCCATTTAATTGCAAGTTCGTCCTTCACAGACGAACTTACTTTAAGTATGATTTATTATTTGATGTTTTGTTAGCATTTTACTTAATAGAAAGATAATATAATATTTTATTTCAAACTTTTACTGGTACTTTCTGGTATCACAAATCTGAACAACAACATGATTACAACTTTTACTGGTATTACAAATCTGAAAGTTATTACTTTTAACAACACTAGACCTTGACTAGTTCTAGAGTACTACTTCAAACTTGTCGATCATAGTCCGCTTCCATCCATAAAATCGAAACGACAAACTCAATAGCGTTTGTAACACCTCTGTAGGAGCGCCCTCTATCGATCGACGCAAAACTACGAACGACGAAGCATAGAATGGGAGACCTCATGTAAATAATTGTCATAAGGTCAGAAAACGCCATATGGAAACATGTCCCATTTTTAACCAATAATAGTTAATAGACAAAGCTGTAGATATCCAAGTTGATCCTTTTGTGAAATTAATCCTTTGACACACATCGAAGTCTCGGATATGTCATATGTTTCATAAGTCATTGTAGACATTGACAGCACGGATTTAAATTTTGTCATATGGAAATCCCACAGTAATGTAAGGGGCGTGGTTTATATTCTTAATCTTACAAAAATATTTGGGGCGTGCCTCATATCCTGAAACTACGCTTAATGTTTCTAAATTCGTATGTCAAGGGGTCAATAAAAAAAATTGAACGATGCACAGTGGCGTATTCACTATGAAGCAACTAAATTTTAAGCTTTGGGACCCGATCAGGCAAAAGGGCCCCAAAGGCCCAGGTTCTGCAGAATTTCTTTATGTGAAAATTTTTAGAAGCTTACATTCGAAAGTTACACATTCGAACAAAATCCATTATTCTTAATTGCTTGACATAATCATATTTATTAAATTTTCATTTACCTTCATTCTAATATTTTAAACTAACAGAACCCGCCTAAAGAAGGCCTTGCCAAAGTAATAATCGCGCTCCCGCTGCAGATGGTTTCGCACTTATTCTATTCTCCTTAGCTTGGAATAGCTGATACCTCCAACAGCAGCACGAAAAATTTCTAAGTGCCACTACATGCGGCTCTGTGTGTAGACCGACAAATTTTGACTTTAAAGTGTGGAAACTGAAACTAAAGTAATTTCCTCAAAAGCAAGGTCAACACAAAATCAATATTCCAAAATGAAATTAAGAGGAAAAAATATTCTAGCTTCCGAAAAATTAAAAACATTATTAGAATCCCATAAAAGTTCAGCAACTGGTTGAATTGGATTTCCTTATATTTTTACTTTCCCTACAATACATTCATTATATTACCCTATAAACATATAAACATGGTAATTATAAGATAATGTAATGTAATGGATGTGTGTTTAGGAAAGTATTGAAATTATATCGAAAATCGCAACTCGAGTTCCCCTAAAATATGAAAAACTATTTTAAATCGTGACGTCTGTATGTGTGGGTGTGTGCGTGTCTGTCTGTGCAATGTATGTATCCACTCAACTCAAAAGCTAATTAACTGAATTACATACAATTTTATACGCAAGTTACTTGTGGGTTACCGTGGTGCTGATTAGATTTTGGTACGATTCGGGATAAAAGAACCTGCCTATTTTTGCGAAATGGCTCTTAAAATCGTATGTATCTATTCTAATTTAAAAACTAATTGATCAAATATTACAAAATTTGGTAGATAAGTCACTTGTGTGATACCCTAGAGCTGATTAGTGTTTGGTACGATTCGAAGAAACAGAATCTGCACCCCCCCCCCCCCCTTTTTTTTAAATGGCCCACAAAGGTCCCCAAAATCTATTATAAAAACTACGTATGCTCAAATGTATCAATTGAATGCTTGTTTATACGTGAATTTCAAAGATAAAAAAATAAGATCGACGCCATTATTCTAGTAGTAACCGTTCTCGAGATATTTTAGTTTTTGCGTATTTTTGTTACGCGGCTTTGAAAATATGTCAAGTTACCAAATGAAAACGAAAGTTGAATTTGGTAACAAAGCAAATTAGTGTCATTTCATATAATTATGCCTGTTATTTTGTGCAAGTAAATTCAATTTACTGAATTATTAAATAAATAAAGAGTTTGAGTCTGCAGGGAAAGCCATGTGCTGTCCACATCATATAAATTCGTTGTTTCTCAGTCAAACTCTTTTTATTAACGATAAGTGTCATTTCTTCTCTGCTTGAAAATCTCTTCTGCAATATTTCGATATCGTCTGCTTCTTTCTTCTTTTTTCGGAAATTTTCAACCTGCATCATAAATTTTTCTTTTCTCTCCGAAGTATTTGTCAAAGATTTATAAACATTAAAAACACACATGTAAAATTTATAAACATTTTTTGAGTAACTGAACATTTTGCTTTAAAGAGATCTTCGTAAAAAGTTCAATTTCGTGTTTTTATGCATGTATCTCCAACAACGTTGAAAATATTTTGCACAAACTGATTTTGATTTGTGTAAGACAATATAATATGTGTGATTCACATTAATTTTAAAGATGTAGATGTAAACTAGATAATCATCACATTAAAATTTATAAACATTCTTCATTCGGCCTGAACATTTTTCTTTTTAAGGAGTCTGCATAAAAAGTTAGATTTCGTGTTTTTAGGCATATACCTCCAACACATTTAGAAGTTATTTTAAACAAATTGATTTTAATTTGTGTAAAATAATTTAATTTATGTGAGTGACAGTAATTTTAAAGATTCTGATGCCAAACTGGGTAATAAATACATTAAAATTTATAAACAATATTAGAGTAGCTGAACGATTTTCTTTAAAAGGGTTTGCGTAAAAAGTTAGATTTCGTATTTTTATGCATATACTTCCCACAATTTTTTAAATATTTGCACAAACTGATTTTAATTTGTGTAAAACAACGTAATTTATATGATTGACATTAATTTTAAAGGTTCAAATGCAAACTAGATAATCATTACATAAAAATTTATAAACATTTTTCGAGTAATTGAACGTTTTCCTTTTAAGGAGTGAATTCCCACAATTTTGAAAATATTTTACGCAGGCTGATTTTAATTTGCGTAAAACAATTTAATATGTGTGATTGACATTAATTTTAAAGGTGTAGATGCAGACAAGATAATCATTACATTAAAATTTATGAACAATTTTCAAGTAATTGAACATTTTGCTTTAAACGGGTCTGAATAAGAAGTTAGATTTTGTGCTCTTATGCTTATACCTCCCACAATATTTAAAATATTTTAAACAAATTGATTTTAATTTGTGTAAAAGCAATTTAATTTGTGTGATTGACATTAATTTTAAGGGACAGATGCCAAACTAGTTAATCATTACATTAAAATTTATAAATATTTTTAGATTAATTAAACTTTTTGCTTTAAAGGGGTCTACATGAAAAGTTAGTTTTTATGTTTTTATGCATATACCTCCTACAATTTTGAAAATATTTTACACAGATTGATTTTAATTTGTGTAAAACAATTTAATATGTGCGATTCACATTAATTTTAAAGGTACAGATGCCAAACTAGATAATCACTATATTAAAATTATAAACATTTTTAAAATAACTGAATGTTTTGTTTTAAAGGGATTTGCATAGAAAGTTAGATTTCGTATTTTCATGCATATACCTCCCACAATTTTGAAAATATTTTGCACAAACTGATTTTAATTTGTATAAAACAATTTAATTTATGTAATAGACATTAATTTTCAAGGTGCTGATGCCAAACTAGATAATCATATTACATTAAAATTTGTAAATATTTTCCGAGTAATTAAGCTTTTTGCTTTAAAGAGGGGTCTGCATAAAAAGTTAGATTTTCTCTTTTCTATGCGTATACTTCCCACAGTTTTGAAAGTATTTTAAACAAAATGTCCTTATAATTCAAAACAATTTTCCAATTGGAAGTACATGTCCAGCACTATCGGCCTAATCGGTGTTTTTGAAACATGCAGTGAGTCAAAAGCCATAAGTGATGTATTGATCTCAGATCATTATTTATCATTTAGTGACGATCATTAATTATATCCCATTCTTTTACTTAAATACGTAATTGAAAAATTGTAGCTTGCGAGAAAATAATTGGCTGTTGCTAATTACATTCTAATTGGCTTGAAAAATTCATGCGGGAATAACCAGAAACACTATCCATCCAGCTTATCGAATATTGTTTGAAAGAAAATTCTGTCTATTTTAATAAAATTTAAAAATGCAAAAATACAATATTCTTGTATAGTAAAAGAAGATGTATGTGTATGTGTGTGTGCGTGTGTTTCTTTGAGTGTATGTGTGTGTTCTCTCAGGTTCCATGAAGTACAGCTGCGAGCACGGCGGCCAGCCACTGGAGCGCCATTAAGCGCTTAACAAAGGGATGCACGTCTGACGTGGTGTCGTCGTCATCGGAACTGGACCAATGAATATCATCGGATATTGTTTGCGGATGAATTTGGCTTCTGCCTGCGGAGGAATGACAGCCGTGGATGGGTGTGGTGACTTCCCGGGGAACGCCATTTGCTACCCCATATCACTGAGCATCACACCGGCCACACGCCGGGCATTATAGTTTGCGGCGTTATCATGTTCGATCAGCGGACAGCACTAGTGTACATTGCAGGTAATATGATAACAGACCGGTACGTCACATAAGTTGTGATGCCTGTTGTTTGGCAACTGATGCAGGCCGTCTTCGGCACGGTTTTCCAGCAAGACGATGCCACACCGCAAACCGCATGGCGAACTCTCAACAGCCTGAATGGAATTCACATCTTTTCCTGTCCGTCAGCCTCGCCTGATCTCTCTCCTATTGAACACGTGTTGGCCCTTATCGGACGTCAGGTGCACAGGGGACCACCGGTACAAACCGTAGACGAACCACGTGCATCAGTGGACGCTGCTTGACAAGGATTATCTAAGGCAACCATTAATAGCCCCATCGATAGTATACCTCGCTGTTTAGCTGCCTGTATAGCTGTCCTTGGGAGGCCACATTCTTTACTGAATAAACAGGTTTCTTTTGCATATCTTTGTTTGTTCTTTTGATCATTTGCATATGGCTACAGACATTCCTTCATAATGTTGCAATTTCATTTTTGATGAGTGTAAATATATATATGAATATATATATATATATATATAATCTTCTCTAAATTATTTCTCTGAATTATATGCTATACTCTAAACAATTTTTTAAACAAATTTTCATGAACGCCTGTAATTGCGGCTTTTTGAATACATCTTGCCGAAATTACCTACAAGGTAGCTGGAGAAAATAAGCAAAGATTGCAAAACGTTTTAGAGTGTACATAGATCTACCGAGATGAGTACATGTCCTATTATACATTTAAAATAAACCCTTGAAAACTTTATTAATTATTTATGTTATTTATTATTTTTCTCTCCATTTAGATATAGAAACATGATTCTTCAAACTTTACCCGTGTTTCTAAGCCAATAATTAATGGCTTATGTCTATATTTCAGTTGTAGTTGGAAGTTCCTCTCTCTGTGTTACATTCCTCATCACTCCCATCATCGTGTCCCTCAGTCGGCGCAAAAGTACTCGGCTCCTCGCAATCCTCGGAGGACTTGTATGTTCCCTGGGTGTCCTCTTCACATCTTTTGCTACGCAGTTCCACCAGCTCTTCTTCAGCTACGGGGTCATCATTGGTTCTGGGGTCAGCTTAACCAGAGGAACGGCGTCCATTGTGGTGGGCCAGTACTTCAAGAAAAGGCGTGAACTTGTGGAGATATTCGTCATCTCTGGTACTGGTGTAGGAATGGCAGTTATGCCACTCATCGTAACTCATGCCATTAGGTATGCCATAAGATATTAACCATTTATATGCCAATGTGCACATTGCTTAACATGTATTTATGAAAATCGAAAAAATTATGTAAAAAATAATCTTTTAATATATTTTAGTTGAAATTTAAAGGCTTAAATATTTTTTCGTGGCAATTTTATTTAATCAAATAATTTTACACCAGATAAAAATATTGAGAAATGTTGGATATATATATATATATATATATTACAATTTTTAAAATTTGAAATTCAAACAGTAAATTTGGTGATAAACCCGAGAAAGATGAGCACTGTAAAACGTTCTACAACCTTTTCTTATTATTTTCTGCTGCTTTGTTGATAATTTTGGTTAACTGATAAGAAAATGTTAGCTTCTTACCGTACCTTAAAACCTAGATGAATTTTACTTACAGACAAAATATTACTGTTTACCATAAAACAAACAATATAAATAAAATAAAAATGTGAGCTGAACTTTCAAAGTAATCCAAAATAGTTTAAGCCATATGTCTGACTAATGATGTGGCTGTCAGTTAAAAATCGTGTATTGATTAATATTTCCAGCATTTCAGAGTTTCCCTGATTAACGGAAAATTCTTAAAATTCTGAAATGGCTTTCATAAAATCGTGATATAATGTAATAGAAAGTTCTGTGAAAAATGGTTCTCATGGGTAAAAAATGGCTTGAATAGTAGGATGATTTTTCTGTTCTCTGTTCATCACAACAGGTGCTTTTTATTAACACAATATATTTTAAATTGGCCGTCCGTTCCGCGTTGTGTATATTCCGTTTCACACAGTGGAAAATAACATGAATTTCCTATATTTTTGGACGGGGCTAAAAATATTTTCCTCTTATTGGAGTATTCTATTTCCTATAGGTTTCATTTCAAACAGATTTGACTGTATATATATATATATTAAAATAATAAATCCAATGGTAGAATGGAAGAAGTAATTCATAATACACTATCTTAAAAATATTTTTATGCCTACAGAATACAATGAAATACAATGAAATTCAACAATAAAGAGGGAACTGTAATACAGATTACAGTTCAGAAAGCTAAAAATAATCAACAAATATCAATGGAGAGGAATCGAAAAAACGAATACCAAAATAATCAAGCAGTAAAGCTTGCATAGAAAGTGGAAAACATAGAAAGTGGAAAAATTAGAATATACTCAGAGAACATATTCAATGAACATAAACTGCATAAAATGCGCCAATTCTGCTCTTTCACTCAGATATGAGATAATCATAAATAGAAAATTGAAAAGACGGACGAGGAAAGCTAATGCTGCAGCAGACGACTCTGCTCTTGCCAAAGACATCGATCAAAGAAGCTAGCTTTTGCCAAAGACATCGATCAAAGAAGCTAGCTTTTGCTCTAACCTTATAATGTCGGTCTTGTAAGCACCAGGTCCCGAGTTCGAGCCTGGCTCGGAACTAGCAACATCAACCTGGTCATACGAGCACGCAACCTTCTCTCTCCAACGATCTCAACACGCGATGGCAGCACCACGCTGAACCAGAGGCGCTGCCCCGACTGACGTCACGACGCCGCACGCTGAGGTACGACAAGCCTCTCGGTTATTCAGCCCCTCGACTTAGTTTTGGATGGGAACACGTGGGGGTTTTCTGGGTGGTTCCCCTCTTCGCCGAAATTCGACCGAGCTTGGGGTTGAGTGTGTGGGAGCAGACGACTCTGTTCCTGCCAAAGACATCGATCGAAGAAGCTAGCTTTTGCTCTAACCTTATAATGTCGGTCTTGTAAGCACTGGGTCTCGAGATCGGGCCTGGCTCAGAACTAGCAACATCACCCCCTACAAGCGGAGTGCCAAAAAATAGCCGAAGGGAATTGTAACCCTTTCTGAACCTCGGTTACAGCATGCTGCTAGGCCGCGGCAAGCACTCCCGGAAGCAGGCACCCTATATATATATATATATATATATTTATAATATGTATATATATATATATATATATATATATATATATATATATATATATATATATATATATATATATATATATATATTATCATAACTATCAGAAACCTTATTCTCCATTACTGACTGCTAATTCCCCTAAAAGTTTCAGTAACATACTTGCAAATGTTTTACAGTGTAAACTCAACCTTTAAGGGAGTCGTAGCAAAGAAATTTTGTATTTGGCATAAAACCCATGAAATACAAAACTTTTCACTAGAAATCTCCAATTCGCAGAGGCTGTAGGTGTATCTTTATGAAGGGACGCAAAGAAAGCACCCAACCAAATGTTGCGTCCAGATATTCCCACATAGTAAAAGCAACTTTGGAGGATGGTTGATCCTTCTACAGCAACGGAACTAAATTTTTTCGGATTATCGAAGTTTCATTTCAACTCATCAAATCAAACGCATCATGAAATTCTTTCTTTTCTACTAATTTCTGCAAAAGCCCTACCAAGGTCAAGAACAGTTGAAGTAATTACTAAAAACGGAATTAACAAAATTCTCTCTTTACCTATAGTAACTTCACTTTTACCTAAATAGTGTATCAATTGAGATATGCAATTTACATACTCAGCTTGATAACTTTATATCACTTTCGAAAGACATAAATAAAAATTGTGAAGTGAAAGATTAAACTAAAAGATTGATCATTGTCATTATAAAAATTGCTATGAATACTCAATTAAAAATCTGATGTGGGCAACACATGACTTTCCTAATATAATGCAATGAATTTACTACTTTTACAGTTAAAAAAAATGTTATTCTTATAGTAGATACTTATATTCTTTCCAAGATATTGAATTTTCTTCAATTAGCCGTCATTTTCATCCATTTGGCGAGATTTTTGTTAATTTGGCAACAATTAAAATATCGCCAAGTTGGCGACATTCCGCCAAATTCGTCGCCAAAATCTCGCCAAGCGTTATGGATGGAGAAATAAGTTATTCTTACAGCAGATAAATGACTATTGGCGTTCAAATACAAAAGTATTACTCACAGTATCATTTTCATGAATGGAACGAGCTAGTTCCACGAGAATGATATCACCAAATTTATCATATGGCATTACATATGAAAAGTGAATATGTTTCTCAATAGGAAATATATTTTTTTTATTTTTTTATATGACTTTTTGATAATTTGTTTTTGAAAAATGTACAATATCTCGAGAACGGTTCATGTTAGCGTTCTAAAATTCATGTCAATCGTTTTCTAATGAAAAATTACATAAGAAATGTCTATTTGCGTAACTTTATTAGCGGTTTTGATTTTTTGACGATTTTCAAAATTTCACTCGAAAATTTAGGGAGTTCTGAACATTCGATTGCGTATAAAAACAATAGGCTTCCAGTGTTTACGGATTTTGATTTTTGTACCAAATTTCGTTCGAAACGGTCCATTCGTTCGTCAGTTATCGTCTCCACAGACTCACACACATACTTTCACACACACACACAGACATCACTTCAAAAATGTTAGATTCGTGGTCAGGAATGCTTGAAACGTGCTCTCCCGTCGAAAACTCGAATTCGCATTTTCGACCCCGTCACAATACTTTCCTTATACATTATTGTATATAAGGAAAGTAAAAATGTTAATGCTTTGATATATTTTCTTTCAGCTCTCTCGGTTGGCGGCTTGGTCTTCAAGCTATTACAGGAATGACCTCCTTGACCTTCATTCTAGGGATATTCTACCGCCCTGCCTCCCTGTACCATCCTCAAAGGAGAGCCATCTTACACCTGAAAGGTCTCCAAAAACGTTCCAAAGCCAAGGACAAGAATGCTCAGAAGGAGAAACCTCCCTTCTTTGACTTCACTGTTCTCAAATCTCGAACTGTTCAGATTTTAGTTACTGGAAGTTCCTTGTCAGCCTTTGGTATTAGTGCACCAATTATACTACTAGTAAGTACCTCCACACCATACGAAGGTATGAGAAAATTGTAGGGCGAATGAAGGAGGATACCTCCCCCCCCCCCCCCCTCTCTTTGTTTACCATCCCAGATTGCCTATGCATAATATGAATATTGTTAAAAGTTCTTTAAGGGTGAGCGTCAGTAAATTTTCCGCCCTATCCGCGCTTTGTTAATTTTCGCGGCACACATATTTCGCCGAAATTCTGCTCAAACAGTTGCGAAATATTTTCTGAAAGATAAAACGCAATGCTTAAATTATATTAAAACTAAATTTAATGCCCCAAAAAACATAGAATATATTTTTTATTTTAATTTAAAATATTTTTAGTGATGCCATCTGTTGTCGTAATTTAATTCATACCGACTATTTTTATTTTTTAATGAACATTTTTAAATTCCTATTCCTTCTAATACGCTAATAAATACAACAATAGATCATATATAATAATGCCACAATCACGGAAAGGTAATTTATCATTCTATGAATTTGATAAGGGATCTGAATGTACATCACTGAGGAGTGCAGTTTTGTCTTCAAGTTCCTTTGTCTTCAAGTCCAAGTTCAATTACGTTTCAGTGATTATGGCATTATATATGATCTGTTGTTCTATTTAATAGCGTATTAGAAGGAATAGGCATTTAAAAATGTTCATTAAAAAATAAAAATAGTCGGTATGAATTAAATTACGACAACAGATGGCAGCACCAAAAATATTTTAAATTAAAATAAAACATATATTCTATGTTTTATTGGGTATTAAATTTAGTTTTAATATAATCTAAGCATAGCATTTTATCTATAAGAAAATATTTCGCAAGTATTTGAGCAGAATTTCGGCGAAATATGTGTGCCGCGAAAGTTAACAAAGCGCGGATAGGGCAGAAAATTTACTGACGCTCACCGTTAAAACAAATAATTGCCACTTAAGTGCCAAATCTATACCACACAGCTCATCAAGACGTGTCATCAGTGAATTTTTAGCCAGCAATGCCACAACTCAATATATAATAGAGAAGGATCTGTCTTTAAAGTTTTAATGTTCTCTAGCGGGTTTTATATTTCATCTCAAAGATGAAAGCACGGTGAAATAGTTTGAACCAGTTTTTCTCTTATAAAAGCTAAATATATTGTTTTATGTAGGAAATTTGACACGTCAAACAATTTTGGGATAAATATATTTCCATCGCTACCAAATTTATAGGTTCCAGAAATTTTTAAATGCTTCTGAAGAACGATTGAAATTTTTGATTATACTCGATTGAGATATTTTGAATTTTTCTCAACTGACCAGTTTTCCTTTTATAAAAAACCGAAAAGCAGTTTTATATAAAAAGTGAAATACGGGGAGCAATTTTTGGATAAATATATTTCCAACCATATCATATCTGTAGATTGCAGAAAATAGTAAATGCTTCTGTAGAACGATTAAATTTTTTGATGCACACTATAGATTAGGTACTTCCAATATTACTCAAGTGACCAGTTTTTCTCTTATAAAAACGAAATAAATTGTTTTATGTAAGAAATTTAACACGAGGAGCAATTTTGGAATAAATATCTTTCCAAAGATACCAAATTTATATGATCGAGAAAGTATTATATGCCTCTAAAGAACCATTGAAATTTTTTATGCGTGGAAACATGATTTCGAATGTTACTCAACTGACCAGTTTTCCTCTTATAAAGTGAGTTTAATTCTTTTATGTAGGTACTATATCACTCAATAAGTCTCCGGTCTAACTAAGAAAAACAATTTTTTTTTAGAAATTCGGCTTTATTCATCAACATACTCTCCTTCAAGACTGATAATTCATTCCAACACTCCTCTAACTTTTCGATGCCTTTTTTGTACAACGATTTGTCTTTGCTCTCAAAATTGGCCTCAGTTTCGGCAATCACTTCTTCATTTGAGCCAAATTTCTTTCTCTGGAGCATCTTTTTGATGTCTGCAAAAAGTCAGTAGTCACTGGGGGCCAGATCTGGAGAGTACGGTGGGTGAGGAAACAAATCGAAGCGTAATTCATATAATTTAACCATCGTTTTCATCGACTTGTGACACGGGGCATGTCTTGTTGTTTTGAGCAAACGCGGCACCCACTTCGAAAGCAACTGACGCATGCTCAAATTTTCGTGTAAAACTGTAAACACACTACCTTCTGATATCTTTAAGGTGTCAACTATCTCACGCAACTTCACTTTATGGTGTTTCAAAACTCTTTTGTGGACTTTTTTTATGTTTTTCGGAACAACTGCGAATTTTGGATCGTCGGTGTTTGTACGACCGCGTTTAAATTCAGCATACCAGTCAATAATAGTTGATTCCCCTGGTGCAGAGTCTCCATAACGCTTATCAAGCCACTGTTTGGCTTCAACAGTATTTTTCCCCATCAAACAACAATGTTTAATCAACACACGAAATTATTTTTTATCCATTGTTTTGAAAATTACAAAACTGGGGTCACTAAAACCACTGTAACCTGTAAACTAATTGTCAGAATGTCATGAAATTTTGACACGTGTCGTTTGAAGGTTGGTACTATCCAGAACTCATATGGATCTGTCAATAGTGTTGCAATATATGTGTCAGACCGGAAACATTTTGGACAATTATCTTTTTAACGATACCAGAATTATTACTTCCAAAAAACATTAAATGCTTCTGAAGAACTGTTGATTTTTTTGTGCAAAATATACACCAACGAGGGATTTCAAATGTTACTTAACTGACCTATTTTTCTCTTATAAAAACACCTCTTATAATTAATTCGCTGAGATAGCAATAATTTTCGGGCTTAAAAGAACTTTTTTTGCGATTCCCAGCATTTTCATTTATTCATGTCGCGAGAAGAGATTTTATTTCAAAACAGACGATTAGGCAATTGAGTATTGTTATCTGTATCTGCATAACATAAGTAGTTGGCGCTTATTTATTGACAATTTAAAAATTGTGTTTGCGGAAGATAGGGTCAATATATAAATTCGTCTAATTGTGCTATGATTGTTGAAATTAAAATTTAAATTGTGCCCTCCTGTAGATTTTAACGCAGTACGTAGAGTCTATGTAAGTGACAAGTTTTGCTTTTGTGATTTGGGAGGTGGGTTTCATATCATGGCCGTTTTGCCGATGTACACATATTGCATGCAAATTTCACTGTTATTTATACGAATAACATTTATTTATTTTGTTTCTTTATATGACTTCCCTTTGCATAAATTTCTAATTAGTTCGAACTTATGCATAATCAATCAAAATGTTTTTCTTTAAACATACGTATATTTTTTTTTCTCCTTGTGTACTTTAATAATTGAAAATTATTATTATTTTTTATTGTTACCCAGACAGTAATTTTTTTTTTTTTTTTAACCAGACCAGGATACCCAAAGGGTGTTGAACAGTTACAGTGAAAGGCCAGAAAAACACAAAAATAATACAAATAAATGCATGTACAATATACAAAGACAATATACAAACAATACAATAAAGATAATAGACAAGCATAGACGATACACAATAACATATAATATTATAACTACCCGGACTCCAATATTGTAAATAAAAAGTTGTTGTACAAAAAATATTTAATAAAAGCAAATGAGAATTATTTTTGAAAAGTTACTTGATACCACATTGATAAATTGCAGAGCGATCCAATATAAAATTTTGTTGCACCCCCCCCCCCCTTAAGTTTGACCTGCCTGCAGGCCTGTATAAGATATTTTTTAATTTATGGATACACTTAGAGTGAAAATGATTCACATCTAAAACTCATTTTAACATTTTTCAGATACATCAAGGTAAAGAAGAAGGACTTGACCACAGCGCCCTCTTGCTTCTTCAAGCCTACCTAGGCCTATCATCTTGCCTCGGAACAGCAGCACTGGGGTTTATTGTTGTCAAGAACAGCATGCAGTGTCTGATAGCTCGGCAATATCTCACGCAGGCATCACTCTTCGTGATGGGAGGTGGTCTACTCTCCTTCATACCTTTGCGAGACCCGTCCGGTTATACCCTGTTTGCCTGTGTCTATGGATTTTTCTATGGTGGCTACCTTTATTCGCTCAAGACTTTTACCTTCGAAAAAGTGAGAGCGAGGAACTTCGCAAGGGCCTGGGGGTTCATCCAGTGCAGCCATGCCCTACCGATGCTCATTGGAGTGCCTCTTACAGGTCTGTATCATAAACCTTTTACACTGGACCTGCTATTGGGTGAGGTTTGCTAGTGTTCTAGTACTGAGGGTATGCTACCAAACATCTGGACATGGTGCATTATCTAAAACCTACACTACCAGTTCAGGACTTCCTCTATCTGGTGGGGCTTGCTATTGTTATAGTACTGAGGTAATGCTATCCAGCATCAGGACATGACACATTGTCTGAAACCTCTACTACCAGTCCAGGACCCTCTCTATTTGATGGGGTAGCTACTGTTATAATATTGAGGCAATGCATTCTAACATCAGGACATGGCACATTGTCTACAACCTACACTAACAGTCCAGGACCTCCTCTATTTGATGGGGTTGCTATTGTTATAGTACTGAGGTAATGCTATCCAACATTGGTAAGCATTAGGTATTTACAATTGGTAGTATAGGTTTCAGACTGGTAGTATAGGTTTCAGACTGGTAGTATAGGTTTCATTTACAACTGATAGTATAGGTTTCATTTACAACTGGTAGTATAGGTTTCAGACATGACACATTGTCTGAAACCTCTATTACCAGTCCAGGACCCCCTCTATTTGATGGGGTTGCTATTGTTATAGTTTTGAAGCAATGCTTTCTAACATCAGGACATGACACATTGTCTACAACCTACACTACCGGTCCAGGACCCCCTCTATTTGATGGGGTTGCTATTGTTATAGTTTTGAAGCAATGCTTTCTAACATCAGGACATGGCACATTGTCTACAACCTACGCTACCAGTCCAGGACCCCCTCTATTTGATGGGGTTGCTATTGTTATAGTTTTAAAGCAATGCTTTCTAACATCAGGACATGGCACATTGTCTACAACCTACGCTACCAGTCCAGGACCCCCTCTATTTGATGGGGTTGCTATTGTTATAGTTTTGAAGCAATGCTTTCTAACATCAGGACATGGCACATTGTCTACAACCTACACTACCAGTCCAGGATCCCTCTATTTGATGGGGTTGCTATTGTTATAGTTTTGAAGCAATGCTTTCTAACATCAGGACATGGCACATTGTCTACAACCTACGCTACCAGTCCAGCACCCCCTCTATTTGATGGGGTTGCTATTGTTATAGTTTTGAAGCAATGCTTTCTAACAACAGGACATGGCACATTGTCTACAACCTACGCTACCAGTCCAGGACCCCCTCTATTTGATGGGGTTGCTATTGTTATAGTTTTGAAGCAATGCTTTCTAACATCAGGACATGGCACATTGTCTACAACCTACGCTACCAGTCCAGGACCCCCTCTATTTGATGGGGTTGCTATTGTTATAGTTTTGAAGCAATGCTTTCTAACATCAGGACATGGCACATTGTCTACAACCTACGCTACCAGTCCAGGACCCCCTCTATTTGATGGGGTTGCTATTGTTATAGTTTTAAAGCAATGCTTTCTAACATCAGGACATGGCACATTGTCTACAACCTACGCTACCAGTCCAGGACCCCCTCTATTTGATGGGGTTGCTATTGTTATAGTTTTGAAGCAATGCTTTCTAACATCAGGACATGGCACATTGTCTACAACCTACACTACCAGTCCAGGATCCCTCTATTTGATGGGGTTGCTATTGTTATAGTTTTGAAGCAATGCTTTCTAACATCAGGACATGGCACATTGTCTACAACCTACGCTACCAGTCCAGCACCCCCTCTATTTGATGGGGTTGCTATTGTTATAGTTTTGAAGCAATGCTTTCTAACAACAGGACATGGCACATTGTCTACAACCTACGCTACCAGTCCAGGACCCCCTCTATTTGATGGGGTTGCTATTGTTATAGTTTTGAAGCAATGCTTTCTAACATCAGGACATGGCACATTGTCTACAACCTACGCTACCAGTCCAGGACCCCCTCTATTTGATGGGGTTGCTATTGTTATAGTTTTGAAGCAATGCTTTCTAACATCAGGACATGGCACATTGTCTACAACCTACACTACCAGTCCAGGATCCCTCTATTTGATGGGGTTGCTATTGTTATAGTTTTGAAGCAATGCTTTCTAACATCAGGACATGGCACATTGTCTACAACCTACACTACCAGTCCAGGACCCCCTCTATTTGATGGGGTTGCTATTGTTATAGTTTTGAAGCAATGCTTTCTAACATCAGGACATGGCACATTGTCTACAACCTACGCTACCAGTCCAGGACCCCGTCTATTTGATGGGGTTGCTATTGTTATAGTATTGAGGCAATGCTTTCTAACATCAGGACATGGCACATTGTCTACAACCTACACTACCAGTCCAGAACTCGCTCTATTTGGAAGGTGTTATAATTATAGTATTAAAGCAATACTATCCGACATCAGGCACATTATCTAAAATCTACACTACCAGTCCAGAATACCCGTTAATGGGCTGGGATAGCCCAGAGGTTATGGCAAGAGAACTGCACGAGAATATCCCGAGTTTGATCATCGATTCTGGTCCAAAATATCCCCGTATCTACGCGAAAAATGAGCACGAAAAATCTGTAGGCTCGAAAGGTCTTCCGAGGTGATGTGTCAGGGAAAGAGGTTGGGGTCTCTGTAGTTGGCACTCCTATAGGGTTCTGGTCTAAATTGAGTGGCACTTTCTCGGGCGTCCAAACAGTTAACTTATACTCTCAGGTCAGTCGGGCAATTTGGATGGACAGAAAGAAAGAAATTTATCACGCTGGTGTAACTCCAACAAAATCGGAGGGTGAAAAATACAATTTATTTTCAACCAGCTCGAATCCTTATCAGCTGCGGGGTTGTCTGCTCAAAATTATTATCAGGGTCCAATAGTTTTGCCAGCCCTTTTCTCCATGTCTTCAGTGAATATGTATTTGACCATAAGCTATGTACCACTAATTTGGACATCAGGAAGAACTCCCCTGTGCTTAGCAACTTTGAAAGATAACCCATAGTCCACATTGGTAAAGGGTCAATTCGTATCCGGTATACCCATGTGGGAGACGCCAAATGTTATAGCACAGGGTTCCCAGAAACTTCCATCCAGCACTGCTTTTGGCAGCAGTGTTGGGACATGTAGAAAAACACATTCAGTTTTTTATATTATGATTAATTCAAAAATCGGAATTACGAAACAAATCGATAAACGTTTCCCTAACAGCATCTTTTTTTCACAGTAACGTAAAATTTACGTCACACTGTGACTTTGGGACGTCACAGGACGTCACAGTACGTCTCGACAATGTCATATTGAGGTTACAGCGAAGTCATTTTGGTCATTTTCGTGGTCGTTTGTGACGTCGCATATTAACTTGTCTGTGACGTCACATTGTAATGTCGTCACATTGTTACGTGTTAATTAAATAGTGGAAACCTCACAGAACATAGTCACAATGAAGTTACAAGGTTCTAATATGTAACGTCGCATAGAAGTTATAAATATGATGTCACATTGTGACCCAGGTGTCACGTGACTACAACGTCACTGTCACACATGTGACGATCTTTGCTGTGAGGGTTTAATCAGCTTTATGTTTTCATTTTAGTGAGATATTCAACAGACTTTTACTTGAACAGTAGAATATTTCTACTAATAAAAAAAATCTGATGTGGACAACACAGGACTTTCCCTACATACTGCAATGGCTATACATCTTTCACAACAACATGATGATGTTCTAAATCCTCAGCAAAATGATATTGATATTGAATTTACACCACGTAAATTGATTTTGAGCGCTTTTGGCTGCTTACTCGTCCAAACAAATGGCTTATTTCTACCCCGTTCAAAATCCTCATCAAAATGCCATTTACATTTAATTAATATTAATTGCATGAAGTGAATGGCCATTGGCGAATGCTTAAGTTTCAAAGTACAAAATTATTACAAAACAGCATCTTCTCTCATGAATGGAATGATTTACATTTACGAGAATGACGTTGCATAATATTGCGTATGGATAATGAACATATTTGACTATATTTACTACTTATTAATCTTATATAGTTTTTTATATATTTATTTAAAAAATGTGCAATATATCGAGAACGGTTCATGTTAGCGATCTAGAATTTGTGTCAAACGTTTTCTAATTTAAAATTAGCATGAAATGACCCTTTATTTAACAGTACCCAGATACCTGATTTTTAAAAAATTTATTCGAAAATCGGGCCATATTTCGGGAAATGGTCATGCTAGTGTTCTAAAGTTTGTATCTCATTTGTTTTCTAATGAAAAATTACGCCTGAAATTATTATTATTATTTTTTTATCCTTTCTTAAAGTACTAATTTTGTTAATGATGTTTTCAAAAATTCATTTGGCGGTAATTGCCGAGGTGGCTTGAAGAAGCGATTCTGTGAATGTATTATTTAAGTAGCGAGTGCTTATTGCGGACCCGGGCAATGCCGGGTAATTCATTCTAGTATATACAATACAAATTAATGAATGTAAGGGATTTTTTTATTAGAAGACAATGGATATAAAATGTATTCATTACCAATAACTACAGACATTGAAATATGAGTAATGAGAGCAAAGTACTTGTTTTATTTATGTCTGTATTGCAATATTTGGTAAATATTGAAATACAAACTTCTTTTATTCTTTTTTTTAATATTTGGTGTCAAATTTAAAACACAAATGTTTAAAAAACCAAGTGTCCATCAATTAAATGATTCATGCTGGAAAATGAATGACTGTAAATATATCTGCGTCCATTTATAGAAATCATGTTCCTTGCAAAATTCTTCGTAGTTACTACTTCTGAAACAAAGAATAAAACTTTATAACAATGGATAGAACCAATACTGCCACTGGCCCCCATATTATGTGTATAGGTATTTTATGTACTGCATACAGGAGCAGTATCGCTTCAGTATTAATCACTGAAATTAATTTTTTCCAAAGTGTATATGAAACAAAGAATAGAACTTTATAACAATGGATAGAACAAATACTGCCACTGGCCCCATATTATGTGTATAGGTATTTTATGTACTGCATTCAGGAGCAGTATCGCTTCAGTATTAATCACTGAAATTAATTTTTTCCAAAGTGTATATGAAACAAAGAATAGAACGTTATAACAATAGATAGAATCAATACTGCCACTGGCCCCATATTATGTGTATAGGTATTTTATGTACTGCATACAAGAGCAGCATCGCTTCAGTATTAATCACTGAAATTAATTTTTTCCAAAGTGTATATGAGCCGGATAAATTTTTTTTCAAAGATTTAAAGACCGGATTTTCCCGTAGAGACCTTTTCAGTAGTCGCTTTTAGTGCTGACATCTACTGGCAATTCGTAACACTAATTTCTAGTAATTAAATCTTTTTGGCGATTTACCTGGGATAAAATGTTGGTTTTTTCAATTTGCAGTTTTTATACAAAAAATCAAATATGCCTGTCTGTTAAATGCAGTGATTATGTACTGAGGTCTTAAAAATGTCAAATTTAGATATTTTGATGCAAAATTTAGATATTTGTGTTTTTTCCCCAAAAAACTCTAGAATTAAAGGCAGTGATTCCTATTCCCGCAGTATAACGATGCACGGAATACTAGCCATGGAAAAAAATGTATAGAATGAGAAGGTCAGAATGCTAGCCTGTATAAAAAAGAGAATTAGTAGAAAAGAATGCTAGCCAGTCTAAACACACGGACAAAGTGAATTGAATAATATGCTAGTCTGTATAAAAAAAAATGAGAGTGAAGAGATAGTCTAAGAATGAAATTTAACTTAAATATGAAGGAGGGTAATGTAAGATAGGTTCATTTCCAGTATAATTGACAAAATAATTTTGTCCCAGAAACTTAATGCATAAAGAGTCAACTGGGCAATTCCTCATATTGTTCAGTCTACCCGAATTGTGGCTGGGACAGATATTCCTTACAGATGTGTAGCTGTAAATATTTATAACTCATTAAATAATATAAATACAAAACCAGATCACATATAACATATTTATTTGAAGTTGGAAACCACTGATCTAGTAAATTACAGAAACAAAAGTAGACTATGAAATTTAGTGCTGCCATCTAGTGGAAAAACCACCCATATGAGTCGCCATTAGAAGCTCACCACACATTTTGAGGTTCTCAACTAGTAGATATTTATCTACAGATTGCGGGTTATTTATAAAGCTTAAAAAATTTAATTAGAAAAAATAAGCGAATTAAAACATCTGTAGGAAAATCACTTACTTAATTACACATTACATAACTTCTTGTTTATATAATTTTACAAAGATGCTTTGACAATAAATTATATTTACTGAATATTATTTCTTATTGTGCAAATTAATCTCATATTTTAATTTTCAATGCGAACTTCCTGCCAATCCTAAACTGGTGCATTACTTAACCAAATAGCAGGGCCTTTTCCAGTGTGTAATAAATATCAAATTGTGTTCTTTCGCAAAAAATCCAATTTAAAATTTTTTACTCTAAACATTGTGTTATTGGCTATTATAAGCGAAAAATCAAAGTCAACTGAACTTTAGTGTCACTGTCGTACCTTGATGAGTAATTTAAAAATGAAGACAAAAAGCTAAACGAAGCGAAATCATGAAACCACTATAAAGTTTAGTGCTGCCATCTAATGATAATAAAGAAAACAAATTGAAATGAAATTTTGGACACTGCTCTTATTGAAACACAAAAAATAATCAGGTTATCTTGCATTCTTGAATCTCACGAGGTTTGTTGATAAAATTTGTTTCAGGCAATGGGAGGTAAGATATTTTGATGTAAGAGTGGATAAATAGAAAATATAAACTCGTTTTGGTCAGTTTTTTAGTGCTGCCACCTGGTGATAATAATGAAAACAAATTGAAATGAAAAATTTAGGTTACTCTTGGTAATTATATTGATCTAATATTTAAGAGAACTCGAATGAACACTCTTAAATAAAATATTTCTTCCATTTCATTATGAAGTTTGATGAAATTTGGAATGACCGGTATATACCGATATAATACTAAAGATTACAGTGAATTAAAGGGATTTGCGGAGGGGAAACTTTTCTGTCAGTTTGCTTGTCTGTCTAATAAGTCCCATTTTGCTTTTTAAATACTAAAATCATTAGCGAATTATAACTTGATGGTGCAATGTTGTTTTTAAGAAGCTATTTTGAGCAATGAAATATATAAGAACTCCCTCGAAAAGGCAGCATAAGCATCCATATGCATAATTCTGTTGCGAACGTGTAATATTCCCTTTCATCTGAAGTCTTTCAACTCTTTCGAAGACCAGACGGAGGTGATACTCGTACAAGCATTCTTTCCAGTGACGTCATTATTGGGTTGTCACTGACGAAACTTCAAAGACGGTTATATATTGATGTATAGTAGCTATATGGATATTAATAATTAATTCTTAGCTTGCAAATATAAATATGCAACTGCTTGTTAATAATTTATATGAATTGAAAGATATAACAGTAACTATTATGGTTTATAAATGCTAATGATTAATTGTGTATTTGCTGAGCCCCCCTTGCATTTACCTCCAACACCTCTTCAATTTCATCTCTGGCTACGGCCTTGTGTACGTGTACGTTACATCGTTTAGATTGACTGAGGGGTAGCACGTGCAACTCTCAGTATTTTATTTAGGAATGTTCCTGACTGCTTGTAACTATGTACAAATAAAGTTCCTATGTAAATGTGACTGTGCCCAGCTTGAATCTTCTTCAGATTCAAACATTACGTATAATATGTTGTAAAAAAATTCGATTAATTACTTTTGGATATTAATTGCCGTAAATTTTTAGTTATTATTTGATAATGTCATTTGATAGATATAGCAATTAGGATATTTTGCAACCCCTCCGGAAAAAATTTCTGTGTACTGTAGATCACAGGGCAGCCTTAATCCCTGCTGGTGTACCAAGATAAAAGAAAAAAATCATGAAGGGGGGGGGGGGGGCATAACACTTTTGGTATAAAAAGGGTACATTGAGCACTGAATATAGTCCCCCATATAGAGCTTATAGGACCTCAAGCAATTGTCTATTTTGCTTGTCATAATCAAAAGCTTATTGTCATAATCATTTTTCTAAGCCATGTACTGACCTGTGCATTATATGTATTTTCCTTTTGCGTTTCAGGTTATTTGAACGAGTCATATTCCGACAGAGTGGGATTTTACTTCGCTTCTGCTTGCATCTTCACCGGTGGCTTCATTCTCTTCTTCATCGACGTCCATAAACGGAATGTGAAGCGGCAGAAAAGCCACACTTTAAGTTCCAACTTCGATCCATCTGATAGTGAGCGCAAGGACAAGAAGGCGTACTACAACAGGCGCGTGTCTCTGCAAGACCTAGCTGCAGCTAGAATCATTGCAAAGCACCGGATTGCCAATGAACTGATGCACAAGCAAGAGCTTACATGTATTTCAGAAGAAGTGATCATGGACAATTTTATAGACGACTACGTCGATGATTGCATCACTTCTTGCAACAAGGAGGAAAAATATTTAATGCTGAGTGAGTTTGAGAACAATTTGATAAACACTCAAGAATCCTCAAGCGTCAGCCAAGAGGTCATTAGGCTGGCCAAAGAGAGGAAAGTTTCATCAGCCTCTCCGACTTTGCTAGAACACTGTCCGAATTGTTTACGAATAGTGCCGTTAGATGGCGACACTGCATGCGTAGTGGAGACGCAGAAAAAAACTCATGTTTCCAGGTCTTCTGCAAAGAGAAACACTGCCTCAAAAAGAAAAGACGATAAATCTGCTGCAAATGCTGATATAATAGATGAAGTAACGTCCTCATTATGAAAATAAATTATTGGAACAGATATTTATTGCTGTAATAAATGTTTGAAAAAATGCTATATTATTTCCTGTATGCTGAGGGCAATCACTCGTGAGGTTTTCGGAACAAATCGTATTCCCGCCCCAACCCCCCTTTATTATATTTTTATTATTGCCGAGACCGTCCACCTCATAAAACAGGTAGAGAAGATATAACGAACAGACACAGATATGACAAAACGCATAAACATGCACAGATAATATACAAAGACAAAAAGTGCCATAGATACATCAAAATAAAATTTTAGGAAAAAATTAAAACGGTTTAGGGAACAAACAGGTACCACCGATTTAAATTGAGAAATAATTAGCAATGTAGAACCATATAAAAGCCAAATATCAAATTACTGAAAAATCATTATATAACAGAAACAAAAGAACAATATACAAATAAGGACATAACAATTTAAAATAGTTGGAGTAGTTATAAAAAGTAAATAACAGTCACCAGAAAATTATTAAAAGTCATGCCACTCATAAGCAGAAAACTACCTTATTCGTTTTGGAATTTCTTTATCAATCATAATGCCATATCTCAAGAGCACATAAACGTTTATATTTTACAGATATTAGAAAACCGAAGAGAATTATTTGGAGTGGTTAGCCTAGTGAGGTGAAATTTATTAGAATGCAAATTTAAATGAATTTAAAAAGTACTCCTGAAACTGTTTACATAAAATTATAGCAAAGTTCCTACTCATATTTTGTATATCGAATATTGACTTCATACTTCATATGTAATATGAGAATTGATATTGAAAATGAAAAAATACGCCGATGCGTTCATCGTTTAATACTAGCACATTAAAAAAATCTGATGTGGGCAGCACATGACTTTCCTTATGCAATGAATTCACTACTTTTACAGCAAAAAAATAGATTATTCTTATAGTACATACTTAAATTTTTTCCAATATATTGAATTTTCGTGAATTAGTCGTCATTTTCATTGATTTAGCGTCATTTTTTATCCATTTGGCGAGATTTTCGTTAATTTGGCAACATTTAGAAAAAGTCGCCACGTTGGCGACATTCCGCCAAATTCGTCGCCAAAATCTCGCCAAACGTTATGGACAGAGAAATAAGTTATTCTTTCAGCAGATAAATGACTATTGGCGTTCAAATACAAAAGTATTACGCAAAGTATCTTTTCTCATGAATGGAACGAGCTAGATCCACGAGAATGATGTTACCAAATTTATCGCATGATATTATATTTGAAAAGTGAACATGTTTCTCAACAGCAAATATATATATTTTTTTAATATATGGGATTCTTTGATAAATTTATTTGAAAAATGTTCAATATCTCGAGAACGGTTCATGCTAACATTCTAAAGTTTATGTCAATTGTTTTAGAAAAAATTACGTAAGAAATGTCTATTTGCGTAAGTTTATTAAAGGTTTTGATTTTTTGATGATTTTTCCAAAATTTCACTCGAAAATTTAGGGGCTTCTGAACATTCGATTGAGTTTAAAAACAATAGGCTTCCAGTATTCACGGATTGTGACTTTTGTACCAAATTTCATTCGAATCGCTCCATTCACTCGTGAGATATCGTCTCCACAGATTCACTGACACACACAGGCATCACCTCAAAAGTGTTCGATTCGTGATCAGGGATGCTTGAAACGTGCTCTCCCGTCGAAAACTCGAATTCGAATTTTCAACCCCGTCGCAGTACTTTCCTTATAATTTATGTATATAAAGAAAGTAATAATCAGTGTGATGGAAAAATATTTTAGATAATATGATTAAAAGTCTGAGAAACTACAGTCACACTTGAAGCTGAAAATTATGTTTACTCATAATACATAAATCACTGTACTAAAACCAAACCAATGCAAAGTTGAATGCTGTTCAGCTTTATGAAGTGGCTCTGACATCCACACCAGGGTTGCATTTACAGTCATTTTATCGCTAGTTCTAACCATTTTCTGGTTAGACGTATGTATAGTCATAGATATTCTCGTCTAGCCATCGACAAATGCGAATTAGCCATCTTGCCATAAATCTACACATTGGCAAATGCGAATTAGACATTTCCTAGTCTTTAATTTCAATATAAACCAATACTTTTTTAACATTTTACAACATAGTTGAAAAGTGTTTATGACTTTGTTCATTCTGTCTGTCCGTTAGCACGATAACTGCCGTAAAAATGACTTTATAAAAATGAAATTTTAGTATGTTGTTCAGACGATCTGTGAGACCTATGAGAATATAAATAAATAATATCACCCAATCAGTTTTGGATTGAACCCGGGTTGGAAAAATGAAATGAACCCTATGGGACCTAATTTTTCAAACATTTTTTAAGCGAATTTAAAATTCACAAATTACTTCGAAAGTTTTAGGAGATATTCAAATTGTTCCATAAAATATATAAAAAGCATTTCAACAAAATATATTCAGTAGTTTTTTTAAATGAAAATGAAAATAATAACTACAACCTTTATATGAAGAGATCACGTGACCCACTTCAAAATAAAATATGGCATCCATCGGAATTTTTAAAGTTCTTTTTAATTCATATTGAGTGTTGTATCCTTCCTAAAACCACTTTATTTTTGCATAAATTCTGTGCATCTATATACTGAAACAAAGCAATTACAATATATTTGAGTTTAAATGCTCATCCAAATTTGATTATTTCTACAACGAAGCCTATTTTTCACCTATGTAAAATGTAAACAGCAAAATATGTAGAATGAGTTGTATTAGAATTGCTGTATTTCTTTAACGCAAAATCATTTAGTTCATGGAGTCTGCATAGCTGATATGAATGAAATATTCATTGATTTTACAGAGAGAATGACGATTTTTTTTCGATGATGTTTTACGCATATAGTTTAATTACTTGTTCCTCCATGGTCTTATATAATTTATTTAAATAAAATAAATTATTATAGTATCGTGATGAATGAAATGAATGGGAAAATGATTATGAATGAAATGCTGCTTTTATAGAGAGAGCCCGGCTTGTTATTTTTCGATGGCGTCATTTGAATAAATTTCAATTGTTTTCGATGACGTTTTCAAATATAATAAATTATTGTAGTATTATGATAATTTTATAAACATTACCGAGGAATGTATCGCATTTTAGAGATGTTTAAACCTGGCAATTTACATTTCAATGCCGTCATTTGAATGAAGTTCATTTTTTTCGATGAAGTTTTAAGTTTTTAAATATAATAAATTAATGTAGTATTATGATAATTTTAAAAATATTACCGAGGAATGTATCGCATTTTAGAGATGTTTATATAAAATTGCATTGAAGTTGGAAAGTGTTTATATCAATGCTTTATGCATGATTGATCTTTCTTGTTAATTTTTAACCTCAATTTAACGAAATTTTGCAATTTATGAATTGAATTCCGAATTCATTATTTTTTCTTTATATTTAAATAAAATTTATATAAATTTTTCTGGAAAATATATAATAAAATTAGCATAAACGTTATATGACAATAATATTTTTAATATTTAAAAAATAAAATAATTTATTTAATATTGAAGCCAGGAAGATCAATCATGCATAATGCATTGAATCTGAAACACTTCTCAACTTAAATGAAATTATATTTAAATATCTCAAAAATGTGATACATTCAATTTTCATATTTTTTAAATTGTATCAGTACTACAGTAATTTATTATACTTGAAAATTTAAAACTTTATCGAATATAAATCGTCTGCTCCTCTATGTAAAATCAATGAATATTTCATAGATATCACTTATATTCCAGACTCCAGAGCTAAATAATTTTACATGAAAAAAATTCAGCAATTTTTATACAACTCACTATATAATCGCTTCATTTGTTTACATTCTGCATTAGTTAAAATAGACTTCGTTAAGTTTAGTGAATTTAAAATACATAACTCTTCTTACATAATGCAATGAATTTACTACTTTTACAGTTAAAAAAATGTTACTCTTATAGTAGGTACTCATATTCTTTCCAATATGTTAAATGTTTTTCAATTAGTCGTCATTTTCATTGATTTAGCGTGATTTTTATCCATTAGGCGAGATTTTCGTTAATTTGGCAACATTTAAAAAAGTCCGCAAGTTGGCGACATTCCGCCAAATTTGTCGCCAAAATATCGCCAAGCGTTATAAACGGAGAAATAAGTTATTCTTACAGCAGATAAATGACTATTGGCGTTCAAATACAAAAGTATTCCTCAAAGTATTTTTTTTCGTGAATGGAACGAGTTAGATTCACGAGGATGATATCACCAAATTTATAGCATGAGATTACAGATGAAAAGTGAACATATTTCTTAACAGTTAATGTTTTTTTTACTTGATTTTTTGATAAATTTTTTTGAAAAATATGCAATATCTCGAGAACAGTTAATGCTAGCGTTCTACAGTTTATGTCAATCGTTTTCTAAGGAAAAATTACATAAGAAATGTCTATTTTCGTAACTTTATTAAAGGTTTTATTTTTTGGTGATTTTTTCAAAATTTCACTCGATAATTTAGGGAGTTCTGAACACTCGATTGTGTTTAAAAACAATAGACTTCCAGTATTCACGGATTGTGACTTTTGTACCAAATTTCACTCGAATCGCTCCATTCGTTCGTGAGATATCGTCGCCACAGACTCACACACATACTTTCACACGCACACACAGGCATCACCTCAAAAATGTTCGATTCGTGATCAGGGATGCTTGGAATGTGCTCTTCCGTCGAAAACTCGAATTCGAATTTTCGACCCCGTCACAATACTTTCCTTATACATTATGTATAGAATGAAAATGATAAAGCGGTTTTATGACGGATGCGACACTAAATATAAAATTAAAAGATCCTTAAATATCAAGATCTTTACACACATGGGAAATAAATGGATCTCTTCATATATTATGGGTTGTTGTCGTTGAGACCCAGACCGTCCGACCTACCAGAAAGGTGTAAGGTAACTGTTTGGACGGCCGAGAAGTGCCACCCAATTTAGACCGGAACCCAGTGGGGGAGGCATCCACAGGGACCGTACCCTCCTTCCCCTACCACCAACCTCTCGGAAGGACTTACGGACCCACATGTTTAACGTGATCGTTCTCCGCGTGAACACGGCGGCAGTTTTGGTAATTATTATTTCAATTTTCATTAAAAAAAACATATGACAACATACAACAATATACATCTGACATATTTTACTGCATTTTTTCCCCATTTTATGTGATTCCTGCTTCCGAGAGGGAGCAAAAGGAAATACTACGGCTCACTCGCACCAGCATTGTTCAAAAACCAGATAAAGCTGCAAGTATTTGGTCACGTAGCATGTTGTTTATGTTAATAACAAAGAAAACTTCCCTTAGCGTATATACGCTAACGGAAGTTACGGGTATATACCCGTATCTATACAGTGACTAGAAGTTCCTTCTGGGCACTGTACCTGTATGATCTAGTGAATTTTGTCGCTTGGGCTAATGCTCTCCAGAAAATCGCTTCGCGAGCATTTTCATCCCAACCACGTAGCAGCCGTGAGCACATACCACTCATGCTGGTCAATCCATAACCCGTTACACTGCCGCCCACTAGCCACCCGAGCTCACGAAAGGCGTAGTAGGTCCGTTGAAGCTCCGCCCCCGTTTTTGGCGCATGCTGATCAACCCCAGGATTTTGCTGCATGATATTCGCGGGCGATCATCGATCGTATGAGTGAGTCTCCGAAAAAAAAACTGAAACCAAATATGTTTGTGCAAATTGCGGTGGTGAGTTATCGTGAGTGACCTAAATTTCCAAAGCCTAGAATCTATCCCTGAACTTCCCTAATAAATCTGTTACTTATTCAAAATCCTACGCTGCTGCTTACCAGCCTAATGGAAACGATTTCCCCAAATTGCCAGAAAAATATCCCAAAACCAAGATAACATATTTTAATCCTAACAAGTCCCCCTTAGAAGAAGGAAAACCCTTCAAAGACGACTGGTTGGAGCTTATCGACATGTTAGTCAGTTTCGAAAGAAACGGCTATCAGCGTGATTTCCTCCACCGAACCCTTAAATCTGCCCTCCCTCAATTAAGAGAATCTAAAACCGTCATGGACAGAATCTCTATTCTTTACGATCACATATGTGATTTAGATACCCCCCCCCCCCCCTCTCCTAAATTAATTTGTAAAGTTTCTTAAATTCAGGGTCTGCTTGATTCCTTCCTCCTCCCATTGTGTATTTAAACACATTTATTGAGCTCCTGTACATTTTGATTTTTCTAGCTGCAGTTTTTATTCGCTGTGAGATACTTACCCCCCTCCCCCTGCGTTGGCTTCTCCCCGTAGCTCCGCCCCTTGACTTGCTAGAACTTCCTCATCGTCAAGGCAGTGTTCCACGGAACACACCCGTATTCTAAAATGTCCCTTCTTTTCTCGGAGAAATATTGTTCTCCATATTCCAAATTAAGCGTCACGTAGACATAATTGGGGCTTGTCCTAATTCAGTCTAACGGCCAAGCTACTACGATCCCATTTGATCCGTATCACGTTAAAATCCTTTACTCTTATTTCCCAACCTAATTTTAAGCTCAAAGATTAAAGCAAACTCTACGTGTTTGGTATGGGCTCCAAAAATCCAAAAATAGAGTCCCTTAAGACCTAGGATTTTAATTTACGACCTCTCTTAACCTACCCGAGAAATGTAAATATGTAACTTTCAAATACATATATACAACAATAAGACATATTAAAGTGTAATAATTAATGTATTAATAATAAATCTGAATAATAAATGTGTTTTAAATCGTTTAAATGAGTGGTTCTCAGACTTTTTATCCAACGGAATCCTTATTTTGAAGGAATTGAATCTCCGCAGAGCACTGTTTGCGAACCACTGGTTTAAATTATTTAAATATTACTTCTTTTGAAATAGCAACAGCATTTTCTTTTTAATAATGGAAGGTTAGATTTTGAAGATAAATGAAAAAAAATAAAATCATCACTTTAAAATTGCATAAAATATAAAAAAAAATTAGTTCGATTGTAACTAAAATAGGTGGCGCGCGTGGCACAGTATTCAATTATGCAAAATTGCAAATCATTTGATACCATATGTCCCGCGCTAGCCTTAATAGAAAATTTTCAAGCATTGCGTTCGCGATTGCAGTTATTTTTATTATTAATATTATTATTCATTTTTATTCTTTTCTTTTTAATATAGAGAGAAATAAGTTACGTACACCTTTGGAAATTTGCTAGTACATTTTTGAATTTATAAAATAAGTTTCAGAAGTAAAAACGAAAAATTGAAAACTAAAATATTTTCCAACTGAAATTATTCAACTAAAAAACGCATTCAGCCAAACCCTTAAAATATTTCTCATGTCCTTTTAAAGTGGCAAACATCAAGTATAATCATTCTTAATAGTTTGGCTACTTTAATGTTTAACACTTTAACAGATTTGTGGATAGTATATCATTTGTAAGTATTTTTTTATTAATTTGCCATTTTAAAATCATAACTAGATGTGTCGTGTTTTAAACTTTAAATATATAAAATATTATTATTATTATAATATTGTAAAACAACTTGTTTTACATGGAGCTACTTGAATATTACACTTTATCACTCTGTACTGCTTATTTATGAAGAAAGAGGTAAAACGGATTGCTTAGTTGAAATTCAAGTCAAGCCCATAACTAGGCCACGCCCATTTTCATTCTCATCAGGCAATAATAATTCTACAAATTACGGATTTTAATATGGAGGTGGTCCCTAAATGCTTTATTTAAAATAGCAATATCTGTATATATAATATTAGGAATTTTATAAAAAATTTATATGTTGATATATTTAGCTATGTAGGACATTAAAACTAAGTGTTGCCATCGAAAACTTTAAAACTGTTGGATATGAAGTTCAAGACCCTTATACAATTTTTTTTATATGAATTTTGAATATATAGTATTCTCTATAAAATGTTCTCTACTATGAACGATGGCAGGTCTACTATAATGAGGGATGGTACGTTTTTATTTCTCCAGCTACTGTACATACATTTAATTCAGTAGCTTCAAATTGAAACATTGTGAAAGATTGTGGATTTTAAATACAGTAGGAGCGAACCTCATTTATTTTTATTTGGATCAATCTTTTCATTTATATTTTTTGCAGTTCTGATTTAAATTTTACTGGCTTGATAATCTTTTACCCCAATTTAACACACACGTTACTTAACTACCAGTAAAATAGTCCTAGTAATAGGTTTCTATAGTTTTGCATGTAGAGTGTAGTTTGAAATAAACTAACATGTATATATCTTATATAAATTTCCTGGCAAGCCCGGGAAAAATCTTTAATATTGAGCAAATTCTTTACTCCACTTAAATTAAACGACCTCGTAAATATATGTACCACAGAAAACTGCATTCAGAAGCGTCATTCCCATAGGAGCCAATGACAGCATCTTTAACATGGGATTTTGCATAGACGCTAGCACTCCAAGCGACAAACCATTGAAACTACGATGCACGGTAGTCAGATTTGGCGTATTATCCTTTGCTCGGCGGTTTTTTTTAATGCGGGCGGGTGAAAAACAGTACTAATCTGTACTTTTATAATTTTTAAAACTATAAAATTGACCAGTGTTTTAAAATTACTTTTATCTGTAACAAATATATTTATTAAGTACATTTAAATAAATATAGATTTACATTTAATACGTATAATCATAAACTAAATAAAAAATGTAGAGGCATTGCATTGTGTGGCTATAAAACATTATGCACAGAAATTGCATACTAACATACTCAAAAGACTGCAATATTATATATTATTTTCAGTCTAAAAAGTATACTGGCGTGTTGATTGTTTATTTACTTGGTTCTTAATGTATTCTGGAATGCTGATAGGAGAAGCGGGAGCAAGCCGAGAACTTTTGACTTCTCGGCTTGTAGGTTCTTTCAGATCACGATCGGAGCTTTTGCTATTTGCTTTCCTTTTGTTTCTCTGTTCTTTGCAAAGGAAGAATAATTTGTCAGTAAAGCAATAATATTCATTAAATTTGTAAGTTTAAAATTTTCATTACTTACAAATCGTAGAACAAAGTGAAACGTAAGGGAATACTATATTTATGTTTCTTCAAAAATAATTCGATAATTTACATTAAAATGGGTGATTTAAAAGATTATTTTTACTGTAAATTTCCTTAAAATAAAATTTAAACTGAAACTCCAATTCACTCTGGAAGCAAAGACGAATGGATTCCATTCAGTTAGTCAATAATGTTTTAATAAAAATTTTAAAAAGAACCCTGGGTATTTATTGCTTAATCAGGCATTTTATTTAAATAATTTTTCAGTACATCCACTTCCAGCTAAAGTATGCTGAAACTAAAACGTTTACTGAATACTATCTTTTTCTTTGAATATCATAAATCATAAAGATAATCATAAATAATAAACTCAGAATTTAACTTTAAATATGCTTATTTATTTAATATTTTATTTATTTTGTTGTTGAAAATTGTAAAATGATTTAGAATTAACATAAAATACTAGCTGAATGTCATTCATTAACATATGCACTATAATCTGTAGACGTTCAGGTTTTCTAATATATCACATCATATATTTCATTTTTACTACCACACATTAACAAATAGTAAACAATTTTGCTTAATTAAGTTTGACATACCTCAGGGACTTTGCAAATTTAATAAAGCTGTATAATAGAACTTTTTGGCATTAATATTTCATTTAAAATTCCATTGAATTGAAAATGTGAGAAAGATTAAATTAGCTTTGTATTATTAAAATAACGTTAACTAATATAATGACATATGCAATGGTAACTTGAAACTGTAAGTTGGTTACTTTACTTTTTCCATCTAATTTTAACAATTTTCATTAAAATAATAACAGTTTATTTGCTACATTAAAAAAAATATGCACAACTGAAACAGAAAAGACTTCTTGGCCCATTTTTTTTAAATTTCAGCATGCCATAACAAATAATAAAATGTATACATGCAATATATTAAGATACGTAATTTTTTAAATGCAATTACTTGTCAAAAGGTTAAAAATATGCTATTTGATGTATGAAATATTACATTTTACATTATTATTTTACTTTCATAACTTTAGTGTAGCATTTTTATTGCTACGATTTCTTACTATTGACAATATCTTTAATGGCATTTTTTTATCTATACAAATAAAATTAAAAATGCATCTATCTGTCTGTCTGTCTGTGTGTTTCTCTATTTCATCATCACGGTGGAACAGCTGCATCGAATTTCACGAAAATTTCGTGGGTAGCCTTGGAATAGCCCCACTTAAAATTTAGTCCATGTTTCGAATTTCCAGGACCAAGGATTGTCGCGATATGAATAAAAATCACAGAATTAAACTTTCCATAGAAATTGCATTATGCAGATGATATATTTTCCGCAAATTTATTTAAAAAATTGTATCTTGATGCTTAGCAACGCAATTAAATCAAATGTATTTATTAGGCAGGTGATTATTATTAAATTTTTTCCGATTTAAATAATAAATAAATTGATATAAAAGAAATTCCATTTTTAGCTAGATTACATCAATTACAGCTTTCGGGTTTAAATACCGGGTGGTCAGAATTAAAACACCTCTACTCTGAGTTCTCTATAGATCGAACTACTCAGTGTAAAGGCTCCAAAATTGTTGAACCTACTATTCAAGACATGGGGAAAGGGATTACGCGAAACAAAAATTAGTTCCAGAAACACCGATAGTGGGGCTGTACAACAGAAAATATGCTGAAAAGACACAAAATACACATTTGTAACACATGTTATTCGAACGTACCAAACATTCATATCACAAGGACCTTATCGATGCAGGGAATGCTGCTCAATATGGTTCCCTTCTTCAAGATGTAAAATCTGCAGTCTGTGGACAGCTTGTTCAACTGCGGATCGTAATTGGTCGATTCAGATGCTTCTCACATGCAGAGTGATGCTGTCTTTCAAATCTACCAAGGTTCTTCATTTTTTTATCTTCTTTTTTTTTCTCATATCAGCAAAAGAAATTAAAAAGGAAAAATTCCCTATCGCATGTATTTGTTTTTTGTGATTATTTTGTGTCTTTCCGACATATTTTCTGTTAAACAGCGCCACCTATCGGTGTTCCTGGAACTGCCAGCAAAACACTTATATATAATAAAATTTAACACTTATGTATAATACAGTTATACAGAGTTACGTGACTATATATAAGTGTTTTACGTAAATCTGCGTTTGGTGGGTATATATATAAGTGTTTTGCGTGCATCTACATTTGGTGATCATATATATAAGTGTTTTGGGTTCATTGGCGTTTCGTAGGTCTGTATAAGTGTTTTGGGTGCATCGGTGTTTGGTGGGCCTATATATAAGTGCTTTGAGTTCATCACTTACATGGAACTATATGCAAGTGTTTTGGGTACATCGGCATTTCATGGGCCTATATATAAGTGTTTTGGGTCCTTCAGCGGTTATTATTATATTAGGCCTATATAAGTTTTTGGATCCTTCAGCGGTTATTATTATATTAGGCCTATATAAGGTTTTGGGTGCATCAGCGTATGTTGGGCCTATATATAAGTGCCTTAGGGTGCATTGGCGTTTCGTGGGCCTATATATAAGATAAGTGATCGGGTTCATAGGCGTTCCGTGGGCTAATATATAAGCGTTTTGGGTGCTTCAGCGGTTCCTGGGACTATATAAGTGTTTTGGGTACATCAGCGTATCGTGGGCCTATATATAAGTGTTTTGGGCCCATCGGCTTTTGGTGGCCTATATAAGTCTTTTGGGTACATCGGCGTTTCGTGGGTCTATATAAGTGTTTCGGATGCATTGGCGTTTGGTGGGCCTATATATAAGTGCTTTGGGTTCATCACCTACATGGGAGTATATATTGGGGTTTTAGGTGCTTCGGCGGTTCGGCGGTTCGTTGGCCTATATATAAGTGTTTGGGTGCTTCGGCGTTTCGTGTTCCTATATATAAGTGTTTTGGATTCATCGGCGTTTCGTGGGCCTCTATATAAGTGTTTTAGGTTCATCATATACGGGGGTCTATATATAAGTGTTTTGGGTTTATCGGCGTCTTGTGGGTCTATATGTGTTTCAGATGCATTGGCGTTTGCTGGTCTTATATATAAGTGTTTGGGGTTCATACGTGGGCCTATATATAAGTGTTTTCTGAGCATCGGCGTTTAGTGGGTCTGTATATAAGTGTTTTAGATGCGTCGGCGTTTCGTGGGCCTATATATAAGTGTTTTCTGTTCTTCACATACCAAGAGCTATATATAAGTGTTTTGGGTGCTTCAGCTGTTCCTGGGCTAATTATTTTAGGTGCATCGGCATTTCGTGGGCCTATATGTCTGTTTTGCGTGCATCGACATTATGTGTGCCTATATATAAAATTTTGGATGCATCGGCGTTTCGTGAGCCGATATATACGTGTTTTTGGTTCATTCCCTCCGTAGCACTATATGTAAGTGTTTTGGTTACATCGGCGTTTCATGGGCCTATATATATATTTTCGATTCATCACCTACCTAGGACTATATATAAGTGTTTTGGGCACTTCAGCGGTTCCTGAGCTAATTGTTTTGGGTGCATCGGCGTTTCGTAAGCTTATATAAGTGTTTTTGGTGTATTGACGTATGTTGGGCCTACACATAAATATGTTAGTGTGCATCGGCGCTTTGTGGACCTATATAAGTGTTTTGGGTGTATCGGTGTATGTGGAGCCAAAATATTAGTGTTTTGCGTGTGTCGGCGATTTTTGGACTATATACAAGTGTTTTGAGTTTATCAGCGTTTCGTGGGCCTATATATTTCTTTTGCGTGCAATGGCGTTTTGTGTGTCTATATAAAATTTTTAGTGTATCGGCGTTTTGTGGACCTATATATAACTGTTTTAGGTAGATCGATGTTTGGTGGGTCTATATCGGTGTTTTTGATCAATCGACGTTTAGTGGACTTATATATAAGTGTTTTGGTGGCATTGGTGTATGGTGGGCCTATATGTAAGGGTTTTGGGGTGCGTCGGCATTTGATGGGAATATATTTAAGAGTTTTGGTGTTCATCGACGTATGACTGTCCAATATAGAAAAGTTTTAGCTCCACCAGCGTTTGATGGGTCTATATAGAAGTGTTTTTTGGGCACATTCACATTTGGTGGCCCTACATATAAGTGTTTAGCGTGCATCGGCGGTTCGTTTATCTATATATAAGTGTTTTGTGTGCATCGACGTTTTGTGGGCTTATACATAAGTGTTTTGGGTTCAATGGAGTTTCTTGAACCTATATATAAGGGTTTTGGGTTTATCGCATCTTGTGGGTCTATATATAAGTGATTTACGTAAATTTGCGTTTGGTGGGTATATATATAAGTGTTTTGCGTGTATCTGCATTTGGTGATCAGATATAAGTGTTTTGGGTTCATCGCGTTTCGTGGAACTATATATATAAGTGTTTTGGATTCATCACATACGTCGGCCTATATATAAGTGTCTAGAGTGCATCGGCGTTTCGTGGGACTATATATAAGTGTTTTGTGTTCATCACATATGTGGGCCTACATATGTGTCTTGGGTTCATCGGCGTTCCCTGGGACTAAATATAAGTGTTTTGGATTCATCACATACGTATGTCTATTATAAGTTTCACCATATACGTGGGCCTATATATAAGTGTTTTGGGTGCATCGGCATTTGGTGGGCCTATATAAGTGTTTTGGATGCATCGGAATTTCGAGGGCGTATATATAAATGTTTTGAGTATATCGGCATTTAGTTTAACTATATAAGTGTTTTAGGGGCATCGGCGTTTCGTGGTCGTATATATAAGTATTTTGAATTCATCGGCGTTTCGTGGGCCTATATATAAGAGTTTTGGGTGCATCGGCGTTTGGTGGGCCTATATAAGTGTTTTGGGTGCATTGGCGTTTCGAGGGCGTATATATAAGTGTTTTGAGTATATCAGCGTTCAGTTTGACTATATAAATGTTTGGGGGGCATCGGCCTATACATAAGTGTTTTGGATTCATCACATACATGGGCCTATAAGTGTATAGAGTTCATCACATACGTGACCTTATATATAAGTGTTTGGGGTTCATCACATGCGTACGCCTATATATAAGTGTTTTCTGTGCATCGGTTTTTAGTGAGTCTGTATATAAGTGTTTTGGGTGCGTCGGCGTTTCGTGGACCTATATATAAGTGTTTTCTGTTCTTCACATACCAAGGGCTATATATAATTGTTTTGGGTGCTTCAGCGGTTCCTCGGCTAAGTGTTTTGGGTGCATCTGCCTTTCGTAAGCATATATAAGTGTTCTGGTTTTATCGGCGTATGTTGGGCCCATACATAAGTATTTTGCGGGCATCGGCGATTTTTGATCCTATATATAAGTGTTTTGAGTGTATCGGCGTTACGTGAGTCTATATATTTCTTTTGCGTGCATCGACGTTTTGTGTGCCTATATATAAAATTTTGGGTGTATCGGTGTATGTGGAGACAAAATATTAGTGTTTTGAGTGTGTCGGCTATTTTCGGACTATATATATGTGTTTTGGGTACATCGGCGTTTCATGGGCCTATATATATGTTTTCGATTCATCACTTTCCTAGGACTATATATAAGTGTTTTGGGTACTTCAACGGTTCCTGGGCTAATTATTTAGGGTGCATCGGCGTTTCGTAAGCTTATATAAGTGTTTTTGGTGTATTGGCGTATGTTGGGCCTACATATAAATATTTTAGTGTGCATCGGCGCTTTGTGGGCCTATATAAGTGTTTTGGGTGTATCGGTGTATGTGGAGCCAAAATATTAGTGTTTTGCGTGTGTCGGCGATTTTTGGACTATATACAAGTGTTTTGAGTTTATCGGCGTTTCGTGGGCCTATATATTTCTTTTGCGTGCATTGGCGTTTTGTGTGTCTATATAAAATTTTTAGTGTATCGGCGTTTCGTGGACCTATATATAACTGTTTTAGGTAGATCGATGTTTGGTGGGTCCATATCGGTGTTTTTGATCAATCGGCGTTTGGTGGACTTATATATAAGTGTTTTGGTGGCATTGGTGTATGGTGGGCCTATATGTAAGGGTTTTGGTGTGCGTCGGCATTTGATGGGAATATGTTTAAGAGTTTTGCTGTTCATCGGCGTGTGGCTGTCCAATATATAAAAGTTGTAGCTCCACCAGCGTTTGATGGGTCTATATAGAAGTGTTTTTTGGGCACAATCACATTTGGTGGCCTTACATATAAGTGTTTAGCGTGCATCGGCGGTTCGTTTACCTATATATAAGTGTTTTGTGTGCATCGACGTTTTGTGGGCTTATACATAAGTGTTTTGGGTTCAATGGAGTTTCTTGAACCTATATATATGAGTTTTGGGTTTATCGCATCTTGTGGGTCTATATATAAGTGTTTTACGTAAATGAGCGTTTGGTGGGTATATATATAAATGTTCTGCGTGTATCTGCATTTGGTGATCAGATATAAGGGTTTTGTTTTCATCGGTGTTTCGTGGGCTTATATATAAGTGTTTTGGGTTCATCGCGTTTCGTGGAACTATAAATATAAGTGTTTTGGATTCATCACATAAGTGGGCCTATATATAATTGTCTTGAGTGCATCGCCGTTTCGTGAGACTATATATAAGTGTTTTGTGTTCATCATATACGTGGGCCTATATATAAGTGTCTTGGGTTCATTGGCGTTCCCTGGGACTATATATAAGTGTTTTGGATTCATCACTTACGTGGGCCTATATATAAGTGTCTTGAGTGCATCGGCGTTTCGTGGGACTATATATAAGCGTTTCGGGTTCGCCATATACGTGGGCCTATGTATAAGTGTTTTGGGTGCATCGGCATTTCATGGGCCTGTATATAAGTGTTTTGGGTTCATCGCGTTTCGTGGGACTATATATAAGTGTTTTGGATTCATCACATACGTCGGCCTATATATAAGTGTTTTGAGTGCATCGGCGTTTCGTGGGACTATATATAAGCGTTTCGGGTTCACCATATACGTGGGCCTATATATAAGTGTTTTGGCTGCATCGGCGTTTCATGGGCCTGTATATAAATGTTTTGGGTTCATCGCGTTTCGTGGGACTATATATAAGTGTTTTGGATTCATCACATACGTCGGCCTATATATAAGTGTCTTGAGTGCATCGGCGTTTCGTGGGACAATATATAAGCGTTTCGGGTTAACCATATACGTGGGCCTATATATAAGTGTTTTGGGTGCATCGGCATTTCAAGGGACTATATATAAGTGTTTTGGATTCATCACTTACGTGGGCCTATATATAAGTGTCTTGAGAGCATCGGCGTTTCGTGGGACTATATATAAGCGTTTCGGGGTCGCCATATACGTGGGCCTATATATAAGTGTTTTGGGTGTATCGGCATTTCATGGGCCTGTATATAAGTGTTTTGGGTTCATCGCGTTTCGTGGGACTATATATAAGTGTTTTGGATTCATCACATACGTCGGCCTATATATAAGTGTCTTGAGTGCATCGGCGTTTCGTGGGACTATATATAAGCGTTTCGGGTTCACCATATACGTGGGCCTATATATAAGTGTTTTGGGTGCATCGGCATTTCATGAGCTTGTATATAAGTGTTTTGGATTCATCACATACGTGGACGTATATATAAGTGTCTTGAGTGCATCGGCGTTTCGAGGGACTATATATAAGCGGTTCACCATATACGTGGGCCTATATATAAGTGTTTTGGGTGCATCGGCATTTCATGGGCCTGTATATAAATGTTTTGGGTTCATCGCGTTTCGTGGGACTATATATAAGTGTTTTGGATTCATTACATACGTCGGCCTATATATAAGTGTCTTGAGTGCATCGGCGTTTCGTGAGACTATATATAAGCGTTTCGGGTTCACCATATACGTGGGCCTATATATAAGTGTTTTGGGTGCATCGGCATTTCATGGATCTGTATATAAGTGTTTTGGGTGCATCGGCATTTGGTGGGTCTATATAAGTGTTTTGGATGCATCGGAATTTCGAGCGCGTATGTATAAGTGTTTTGAGTATATCGGCATTTAGTTTGACTATATAAGTGTTTTGGGGGCATCGGCGTTTCGTGGGCGTATATATAAGTATTTTGAATTCATCGACGTTTCGTGGGCCTATATATAAGCGTTTTGGATGCATCGGCGTTTGGTGGGCCTATATAAGTGTTTTGGGTGTATTGGCGTTTCGAGGGCGTATATATAAGTGTTTTGAGTATATCAGCGTTTAGTTTGATTAGATAAGTGTTTGGGGGGCATCGGCCTATACATAAGTGTTTTGGATTCATCACATACGTGGGCCTATAAGTGTATAGAGTTCATCACATACGTGACCTTATATATAAGTGTTTGGGGTTCATCACATTCGTACGCCTATATATAAGTGTTTTCTGTGATTCGGTTTTTAGTGAGTCTGTATATAAGTGTTTTGGGTGCGTCGGCGTTTCGTGGACCTATATCTAAGTGTTTTCTGTTCTTCACATACCAAGGGCTATATATAATTGTTTTGGGTGCTTCAGCGGTTCCTGGGCAAGTGTTTTGGGTGCATCTGCCTTTCGTAAGCTTATATACGTGTTCTGGGTTTATCGGCGTATGTTGGGCCTATATATAAGTGTTTTGGGTGTATCGGTATATGTTAGGCCCATACATAAGTGTTTTGCGGGCAACGGCGATTTTTGAGCTTATATATAAGTGTTTTGAGTTTATCGGCGTTTCGTGAGTCTATATATTTCTTTTGCGTGCATCGACGTTTTGTGGGCCTATATATAACTGTTTTAGGTGAATGCGACGTTTTGTGGATCTATATAGTTGTTTTGGGTACGTCGGCGTTTGGTGGGCTTATAAAAGTGTTTGGGGCACATCAGCGTTTGGTGGGCCTATATATAAGTGTTTCTTGGGCACATTCGCATTTGGGGGTAGTACATATAAGTTTTTTGTGTGCATAGGCGTTTTGTGGGCTTATACATAAGTGTTTTGGGTTCAATGTCGTTTCTTGAACCTATACAAGAGTTTTGGGTTTATGGGCGGTTTGTGCAGCTCTATATAAGTGTTTCGGGTTTATGGTCGGTTTGTGGAGCTCTATATAAGTATTTTGGGTTCATTGGCGTTTCTCTGCCCTACTTATAATTGTTTTGGGTACATCTATGTTTCGTGGGCCTATATATAAGTGTTTTGGGTTCATCACATACGATGGCCTATATATAAGTGTTTTGGGTTCATCACATACGTGAGGCTGTATATGAGTGTTTTGGGTGCATCGACATTTCGTGGGACTGTATATAAGTGTTTTGGGTGCTTCAGCGGTTCCTGCGCCTATATAAGTGTTTTGGGTGCATCGGCTTTTCGTAAGCCTATATAAGTGTTTTGTGTGTATCGGCGTAAGTGTTTTTATGTGCATCGATGATTTGTGCACCTCTATATAAATTTTTTGGGTCTATAGGCGTTTCGTGGGCCTATATAGGTGTTTAGGATGCATCGGCGTTTGAGTTGCATCAGTGTGTGTTGGGCCTATATGTATGTGATTTTGGGTGCATCTGCGTTCTGTGGGTCTATATGTAAGTGTGTTTGGGTGCATCGGTATTAGGTAGGTCTGTATATAAGTATTTTGATATACATCCGCTTTTGGCTGGCCTATATATAAATGTTTTGGCTGCACCTGCGTTTCGTGGGCCTATATATAAGTGTTTTAGGTAAATCGGCGTTTAGTGGCCCTATATAATTATTTTGTGTTCATCGGCGTTTCGTGGGCCTATATATAAGTGTTTTGGGTGTATCGGCGTTTAGTGGCCCTATATAATTATTTTGGGTTCATCGGCGTTTCTTGGGCCTGTATATAAGTGTTTTGGGTGTATCGTCGTTTGGTGGGCCTACATATGTGTTTTGGATGTATCGGCGTTTCGTGGGCCTATATATAAGTGCTTTGGTTTTATCGAATTTTTTCGGACCTATATATAAGTGCTTCGGTTTCATCACATACGTGGGCTTATATATAAATGTTTGGGGTGCATTGGCGTTTCGTGGGCCTATAAATAAATGTTTCGGATTCATAGGCGTTTCTTTCGCCTATATATAATAGTTTTGTGTGCATTGGCGTTTGGTCGGCCTATATTTAAGTTTTTTGGTTTATCGGTGTTTCGTTGGTCTGCATATTGGTGTTTTGGGTTCATCGGTCTTTTGTGGGCTTATATATAAGTGTTTTGGGTTCATCATGTTTTGGCCTATATACAATAAGTGGCAGAGAATATGAGACACTAGGAAGGAGTTGGTAGAAAGTGATGAAAATTGGCAAACAGAGAGAGACAGCAACGAACAATATGGAATGTTTATTGCAACATGATACATCTATACACAGAGCGATAATACCGTCTGATCAGTAGGTTGTAAGACCACCGCGAGCGGCGATACAGGCAGCAAGATGTCTAGGTACAGAGTCTGTGAGCATGCGTATGGTGTCCTAAGGGATGGCTGCCCGTTCTCTGCCAACCATTTGCCAGAGATATATTCTAAACTTTGCGGTTGCAGCTCAGGCACGCGACATCTAATCACGTCCCAAACGTGTTCAGCTGGTGAGAGATCCAGGTCGACAGGTGGCCACGGAAACATCTAGGAAACTTGCAGGGTATGTTGGGTGATGCGTGCCGTGTGTGGTCGGGCGGTATCCTGCTGGTACATGGTATTCCACAGACTAGAACTGAGGGCTCGCCAATAAGTCCTAGCATCGAAATCTCAGGCCGAGAAAAATGAACGATCCCCAGCAAGAAACAGGACCAACGAGCCACCTGACCGAACCAGACAGCGAAAGCCACCGACTACACCATTCCACACGCGCACCACCCGGAACACCAAAGGGCACAGCAGATCAACGCCCCGTCGGCTGAGGTCAACCGCCGCCAGTTCTAGCAAGGAACGCCGACGGAGAGGACAGAAAACCCCCATCCAGTAGACCAAGGACCCGTTAGCAACGGGACCAACCAGACAATACACGCCACCACAGAACGGCAACGCATCAAAATCCACAGAAATTAATATAACAAAAAGATCCTGCATGGCTCCACACAGGAGGCTTATACAACGCATCCGTAAAACCTGCGGGAAGCAGCCAAAATAAACATGAAGTATCATATCTTTTAAAACAAACAAATAATAAATAATTATGCAATTATAAATAAATTAGTACTCAAACAAACTTTCAATATAACTAATATAATAAAATAAAATCCCAAATAATAACAAATATTACAAACCATCTTCACTATTACATATCAAACAAATTATGTCAGTATGTATCAGGACTGGCCAAAATTAAAACTCCATATACACTATCTATAAATTTAAGAACCATAATAAATATAACTCGAATAACTAACACCCAAAATATCCAGATAAACCAGTTTAAATCATAAATTATATATAAACTAAATATAGGTATACAACAATATCAAATAAAACCCGTCCCTTAATAAACAAAGAAACTATCCGTAGAACCATGCAAAACCAAAAATAAATAAAACACAATAAAATCAAGTTGATCCCTCTTAAACAAGCAACGGAAAGGTAAATGGTATTGGGCACCCCTTGAAGGGTAGTGTCACCGGCCGCCGCACGTCATTAACGTATCGTTGGGCCGTCATAGTGCCCTCAATACCAACCAGAGGTGACCTGCTATTGTAGGCGATGGCAACCCAAACCATAATGTAGAGCGGTGCGGCGGTTAATTATTGCTGTCAACTTAACTTACAAAGATTACTCTTACGATAATACAGCTGGGACAGAATTTGCAGATGGGCTCAAAGAGGGTGACCAACATTGTACCTCTTTATGCTAGCATTACCAAGACTATGACCTATAAGACCTACTTTATGACCACTCATAGCCAATCATGTGGTTCCCTAGACAGCGTCAGTTTAGTGCATACTACATTAGTTAGAGGAGAGAAAATGTAAGCAGCGTAATATATTTTTCTGCAAGATCACTATGGTCCTTTTCTCCAGACATGATGGTGGAAATTTTTGGTCTAGTAGAGACCTGTAGCGGTTGATGTTTCCAGGCCCGAACCAGGAACCTGGTGTTTACAAGACCGACATTATAAGCCTAGAGCAAAAGCTAGCTTCGACTCCGAACTTATAATTCGGGTATCCTAGCATCTTCAATCGATGTCTTTTGGGCAGGAACAGAGTCGTCTGCTGTCGCAGACCTATCTGTGCTAATCAAATGATTGAGTGTTTGAGATTCCGGACATGAGTTCGATGGGCTCGAGTTGCACTTTAGGCTTAATGAGTCGGAGATGCTCGGCCTAGTGCCGGGTCCATAGAGGCCCATTTGTTTTTTCATAAATAATACTTGGAGAGAATCATGATTTCATAGCTGATGGCGAATACATAATGCATGAATGCTTACGAAGGGCCACTTCGGCTTATGATTGATATCCTTTTCCTTATGGATGAGTTAAAAACCAACGAGTGCAGCCATAACAATGAAGGAAGCCTTTGGAAGTCGACATAACTTACTGCCCCACAATCGGTGAGAAAGAACTTTACAATCCTGAACCTACAAAGTATAAGTTGTCGAGACCCAACCAAGTCGAGACCTTGACAACAAGTACACCATATATATGTGTAATGCATATTTTACTTCATTTATTGACACGCCTTAATAAAGTATCTTAAGTAAATTAGATACAAGATTAAATGTACAAATGTCATTTTAAGCCTAGATTTTGTGACGCTAATTATCAATTAATGAATTATAGCGCTCTAATAAGAGTATATATGGAAATAATTGCAATTAAGTAAACATTTTAAAATATTGCCCCTGACAGACATTGGAAGAATGAATTTTGTTATTCTTGCACCATATTCGTTATAAAGCAGATATGAGTTAATATGAGTTATGAAACTCCAAATTTGATAAATATGAAATATCAATGCTATAAGAGATGTTAATTCTCAATACTAAAATTAAAGATTATTTTGTCTTTTATTAAATCAATATGAATGATGAATATAAGGATTTTCCATAATATATATTATATGTAAATAAACTTTAATTTGAATGCACACCTGCCTGTTGATTGCCTCTAATCATTTGGAATTTTTTAATTATAACTATACTTTATTTCTGCTAATTTGGAGTGTAAGCCTCCCTTTTCAAAAGCTAATCACTTGATCATTTACTTAGAGTATTAGACAAAGGATAATTTTTCTTGATTAAGGTATTTATATTAATCAATGTTGAGCAGTCCCACTTGGTCTATATACTTTTTCATGTGTCAGGAGTACCATCAGTAATACCATCCTGATAGCTAGCTTAGTCAATCTAATATGCAATATGCAGAAGATGGAGATGGATGAAAAAAGATGCTAAAGGGCTCTCGGCGATTCACACGAACATAAATTGAGTTGCGAAATCGCACTGTTTATGCGAAAACAATTTGAAAACTACCTGCTTAACGATGTATGTCGAATGACAATTTTTACTTTCCTTATAGACATAATATATAAGGAAAGTAATGTGACGGAGTCGAAAATTCTAATTCGAGTTTTCGACGGGAGAGCACGCTTCAAGCATCCCTGAACACGAATCGAACATTTTTAAAGTGATGTCTGTGTGTGTGTGTGTATGTATGAGTCAATGAGTCTGTGGAGACGATATCTCACGAACGAATGGAGCGATTCGAATGAAATTTGGTACAAAAACCGCAATCTGTGAATACTGGAAGCCCATTGGTTTTAAACGCAATCGAATGCTCAGAACCTCCTAAATTTTCGAGTGAAATTTTGAAAAAATCATCAAAAAATCAAAACCTTTAATAAAGTTACACAAATAGACATTTCTTATGTAATTTTCCCTTAGAAAACGATTGACATAAACTTTAGAACGCTAGCATGAATGGTTCTCGAGATATTGTGCATTTTTCAAAATAATTTATCAAAAAATCCTATAAAGTAAAAAAAAAATATATTAACTGTTGAGAAACATGTTCACTTTTCATATGTAATATCATGCGATAAATTAGGTGACATCATTCTCGTGGTTCTATCTCGTTCCATTCATAAGAAAATATAATTTGAGTAATACATTTTTATTTGAACGCCAATAGTTATTTATCTGCTATAAGAATAACTTATTTCTCCGTCCGGTAACGCTTGGCGAGATTTTGGCGACAAATTTGGCGGAATGTCGTCATCTTGGCGACTTTTTTAAATGTTGCCAAATTAACAAAAATCTCGCCAAATGGATAAAAATGACGCTAAGTCGATGAAAATGACGACTAAATAACGAAAATGCAATATCATGGAAAAAATATAAGTATCTACTATAAGAATATACTTTTTTTTTTGCTGTAAAAGTAGTAAATTTATTGCATTATATAAGGAAAGTCATATGCTGCCCACACAATATTTTTAAAGAAGCGATCGCGTTCTTAATTCACATTACACGCAACCGTAAATCTCCATCGTCACATTTGATTGTCATTAACGTACATTGGCCTAGACAGGAAGGCAATTTTCCGTACAAAACTATGCAAATTCCGTAATCCGTAGTATGAAGTTGTATCCCGCAGAAACTATGGAGAATCCGTAATTTCTACTCTTACGTGGAACAGTGTTTTCCCAATCGCGCGGAAACGGATTACCAGAAGAATGAGAAAAGTCCAATCTCAAAATGACTGTCTGTTCGTAAGCGAGTGTGGTTTCGTAACATTTTCGGGAAATTCGGGACCGATTTCCGTTTTAATGACTTTTTCGGGACTTCAGTGACCTGTACACGTCGTGACGGGCGATTTTTTTTTTACAAAATCAATGCGTAAAAATGCACCTTACTTAATTTTCAAAACGCATTTTCCTATTTAACAGCATGAAATACGCATATTGAGGCGTTATCCCGATCTCTACTCGGAACAGTAAAAATATATTAAAACAATGAGCTTTTTCACGAAAATAAAAATTAAATTTAAAACATCTGATGTGGGCAACACATGATTTTCCTTATATAATGCAATGAATTTATTTCTTTTACAATGAAAGAATAGGTTTTTCTTATAGTAAATATTTATATTCTTTCCAAGATATGGAATTTTCGTCAATTAGCCGCCATTTTCATTGATTTAACGTCATTTCTATCCATTTGGCGAGATTTTCGTTAATTTGGAAACATTTTAAAAAGTATCTTATTTACTCTTATCTTATTTACTTACATTATTTACTCAAAGTATCTTTTCTCATGAATGGAACGAGCAAGATCCATAAGAATGATGTCACCAAATTTATCGCATGATATTACATATGAAAAGTGAACATGTTTCTCAACAGTTAATATATTTTTTTTAATTTATGGGATTTTTCGATAAATTTATTTTAAAAATGTACAATATCTCGAGAACGTTTAATGCAAGCGTTCTAAAGTTTATGTCAATCGTTTTCTGAGGAAAAATTACATAAGAAATGTCTATTTGTGTAACTTTATTAAAGATTTTTATTTTTTGACGATTTTTTCAAAATTTCAGTCGAAAATTTAGGGGGATTCTGAACATTCGATTACGTTTAAAAACAATAGGCTTCCAGTATTCACGGATTGTGATTTTTGTACCAAATTTCATTCGAATCGCTTTATTTGTTCGTGAGATATCGTTTCCACAGACTCACTGACACACGCACACACACATACATCATCTCAATCTCCAATCGAAAACTCGAATTCGAATTTTCGAACCCGTCACAATACTTTCCTCATATACATTATATATATAAAGAAAGTAAAAAGTCAAGATGAAACAAGGAACGGCAACTGCATGCTTATAATAAATGAGGCTTAATAATTTCGGGAAAGTAGTCAGAATATAAAATAAATATTAGTCAGAATATTAAATATGAATAATTTTATTTTATTAATTGTAATAAATATTAAATTATTACAAGAACATACTATTTGTTTTGTATAGGATTGTCGAGACATTTGTACAAGACAAATATAATGAAGTGATTTATTTTTTCAAACATTCCCAAACAGTTCAGAGATCGAAATTTAAGTTTCGGACGCCAATGCCCGCAAAGGGGGATTGAACTGTTTGCGATAGGGTATGTCAAATACCTGCCTTTTTGAGAGGTCCTTCGTTTGGTATGGGTGCTGTTCCACCCGAAGCAAAAGGTTAAATTCGACCCCAAAGAGGATGGGTTCAGGCCATGCACCCAATTTGAATCGAATCGGTCAAGACAAAGAAATTTTCAAATTTTCGAGCAGATTCAAATTTAACTTCAACTTATTTAGCATTATTATAATAGCGTCGACTTTTACTGTTACATTACATTAGACGCTGAAGAAAACCATTCCGTTTTATAAGCGCAATCGGACATCCGTTGGGTAAGTATGGAAATGTGTAACTCCATTGATCGAAGTATATCAATATTGAATACATTTTGGTTGACTATTCCATTTCTCTTCTGAAAGTTCGCTTCTGTCATGCAGTGGGAACATTTTAATATGTTTTTACATGCGATACACTTCATTTCATATCACACATTTTCACAAGAATATATTAGTTTTACAAGAATTATATACAAGACGATGCGTAATACAAAGAGGAAATAATACAATCTGTATTGGATCTCTATGTTTTAATTCAAAAGAGGTATATATACTAAAGTATGTAGATTTAAAAAGTAGCATGCATTTTTCTATTCAAAAACTATAGTAGTCTTAAAATCTATATTATTTGCCACATACTACTGGGAGTATAAGACCGTGGACATAACAGCATTAAAAAAATATCTTCATCTCTTTAACCATGTTTGTTTATATAGATTAGTAGAACAACGCACAAGACCCGCGTTACACGTATTCGAGTGGGGCCCTTGTAGAACTATTTATCTAAGCAATTCTCTCATATTTTAGTGGTGACATCTATTGAAAAATCCTGTAACTGCCAACCATTCAGTTTGAGTGGCGCCATCTATCTTGCTTGGACGAAGGGGAATGTTAGTGGAGCGCCTGGCCAAATGTGACCGTATCTTCAGGATGAGTATATGCATCATGATCTCTGAAATTACATGAATTGCTCCAATAAAGGGGGATGAACAAATGTGAATACTCAAATGAGTATGGAATGGTAGAAAGTTGGTAGAGTGAGCTTCACGAAAAAAAGAGGGCCACTTTTTTTTTTTTTTTTAAATATTAGAGGCTGCAAAGCGTGACGAATCAATGGATGCGCAATAAGGTAAACTATGTCTGCCAAGGTTCCAAGATAAGATTTAAATGCAATGGCTTCCCCGAGGAATTGCCAGCGAGGAGACGACTAGAATGACAGCAATGCAGAAGATAACAGAAGTTGCCACTAGATGGCAGCAGTAAAAGAGAGCAAGTTCTCAATTCCTCCAAAAGACCGGGTTGCGAGCGTCCGCAATTCAATAGATTAATTTGCGAGTTTAATGAAACAATGTGCTAAACTGACGAGTTAAATTAATGTAAAAAGAAGTTAAACAACTGCAGTGCCGAAGGCAAAAGGAGAGGAAGTAACAAGCGGGATTTAAGTTGCGCGTCGCCATCTAAGGAAAACTCCTCTATAAGCACTTGCGTACGTGTACACCTTGGCGGTCAATTTAATTTCTAGTGACGCCATCTAGCGTCACATCTTCGAAATGCGACATTTTCTAGTTTTAGAGTGGCCATCTAGTGCAAAATGATCTGCACCCGATTCTTACAATATTCAGTGCTGTATTTTAATATTAGAAAGAAAACACTGCTTTAAATTTTTGGCGCCTCAGAAAAGAATTTTTTACATTTTATAGAATTGTTTTTTTTCAGTGGAATTAATATACATGAAAATTAATACGTTTGAAAATTAATTGTATAAGAATTATAATTTAATTCATAAAAAGAGTATTTTACATTATTAATTAACATTTTTTTAATTAATTCAGTAATAAAAAATGAGAAGAGATTTAACCTGTTACATGTTAATACAATGATATAGATTAATAAAAGAAGGTTTGGTACTAACGTTTGACCGAACTACAAATTGAAATAAAAATTGTAATCAGAATAACAGAATTTTCACCATAAAATAGCGGCAGAAAATTACTTTAACATTAACGGCACTTTTATATTCCTTACAAGAAAAGGAAATGACAATTACAAAAAATTGCAAAATGCCTGCTCGAAATTGCGTCAGGGTGGTTGTTTCCCAGGAATGACCTATGGGCCGGAGGCCCGAAAAGGGCCTCCGGCCCATAGACTACCCAGGAACCAATCACCCTGACGCAAGATCGATTATTGAGAATCGGGAGGAATGCCTTTCATGGAGGACTTTCTAAGGGAACTACGTCGTATTCACGTTCCATGCTGGGGAAACCATGAAAACCCAACACACGTAGCCTGTCAATGCCGTTTCAGCAGAGTGAAACTCCGTTCCACGGATCGACTACCCGCAATTCGGTGGCCAAGTCAGTCAGCCAGTCCCAACCACCCGGCTGTGGGTACACCGATCAAAGGAAGGAAGGAAGAAAGAAAGAGAAAGCAGATAGGAAAGAGGACACAAGACAAACAGCCAAGCCTCCAGCGGGAATCGAACCCGCACGCTCATGGCCAGGCAAGACTCCCCCGCCTTTACCACAGAGCCATAAGCGCGGCAGGAATTGCGACCGAAATTCCGATGCTATGACGAACACACTTGGATGTTTCATAGAACTTCATTAAAATTCTGCAATTAAGGAATTGTGAAAGTAAAAAAAAAATGAAATAAAAACATATTTATCTTAGTTCAGCCTATTCAAACTCATTTCTATTATAATTTTTCAAGTTCAGGAACACAATAGAGTAAGCAAAACCACACATATTGGTGATGCTATGTACAAAAAATGGATATTGAAACATAAATAACATGAAAATGTCAAGGAACATAAAATGCCGTCTTCCTTTCACCCCTTAATGACTTATTTTGTAAAATATCATGTTGTACTGAACGTTTTAATATATTTCAAATAATATTTTATCTATCCAGAGTCCTATACAGCATCTGAGCGTCTAATATCAGACTATCTGTAAGTAAGGGCATGATTGGCGCAAATCTTCATTAGAATTCAATCGAATTAGAATCTTCATTAAATTTCAATATTTCTATAGTTAATTGAAATAAATGACGATCCGGGTTAACCAGAACAGAATGGAACGCGATTTCATTTCTGTAGCAATAGAGATGCATCAATAGAAAGCAACAAATGAAGCGAAAATAATAATATTATGAAAGAAGCTCTATCCAGCTTAGCAAGATTGATCTTAAAATAAAAATTGCCCTACTTTTGTTATGCTTTTGCAACAAGATATTTCGGTGCAAATGGCTGCTACAGTTACAATAAAAGTGCTATAAATAACTCAGATCTAACACAATGGCATTGCAAATGTTTCTCAATAATAAATGATATTGATACTTACCTGCACTTTTCCGCATCCCGACCAGTATGCAAAACTGGGATGTGATCGCTTTATATTATAAAAACATGCAGTAATAAAAACCGATTATTTTTCATTAAAATACAGCAAAACAAAAATCTAGCTTTTTTTACAGGGAAGTAAGTGATCGGTATCAAGTAAAACTCTAATACAGAAACAAGTAAAATTTTCATGTTTACTACTTCAAAACATCCAAGTGGTAATCAACGTTTTTTAAATGTTTTTGCATTAAATAAAATGATTCGGATGAATTAAGATACCATCTAATCTCATTTCACTGACATGGATGCACCCGATTTTAGTCAAAACATAAACACAACGAAAGTAAACAACTGCTTAGGATGCCACTCAAAAGCCTTTTCAGTGCTGTGTTCAGAAATGTTAATCGGTTGGATCGGGGCTTGGTACAAGTGGTAACGTATTCAAAAATTTGAGCATGTTGTCTAACTAATTAAACTGAGAGTTCCGAACACAGTTTATATATTTTTCTGATACGATTATTACTTTCCTTATATACAATAATGTATAAGGAAAGTAGTGTGACGGGGTCGAAAATTCGAATTCGAGTTTTCGACGGGAGAGCACGTTTCAAGCATCCCTGATCACGAATCAAACATTTTTAAAGTGATGTCAGTGTGTGTGTGAAAGTATATGTGTGTGTGTGTGTGTGAAAGTATATGTGGGTGTGTGTCAGTGAGACTGTGGAGACGATAACTGACGAACGAATGGACCGATTCGAACGAAATTTGGTACAAAAATTACAATCCTTAAACACTGGAAGCCTATTATTTTTATAAGCAATCGAATGTCCAGAACTCCCCTAAATTTTCGAGAGAAATTTTGAAAAAATCGTCATAAAATCAAAACCTCTAATAAAGTTACGCAAATAGACATTTCTTATGTAAATTTTCATTAGAAAACGATTGACATAAATTTTAGAACGCTAACATGAACCGTTCTCGAGATATTGCTCATTTTTCAAAAAAATTATCAAAAAATCATATAAAATAAAAAATATATATATTTCCTATTGAGAAACATGTTCACTTTTCATATGTAATACCATGCGATAAATTGGGTGACATCGTTTTCGTAGATCTAACTCGTTCCATTCATGAGAAAAGATACTTTGAGTAATACTTTTGTATTTGAACGCCAATAGTCATTTATATGCTGTAAGAATAACTTATTTTTCTGTCCATAACGCTTGGCGAGATTTTGGCGACAAATTTGGTGGAATGTCGCCAACATGGCGACTTTTTTAAATGGACTCAAGGACGGGGTTAGTGGAGTGCCCAGGAGAGAAAGATTTCCTCCCTTTACACTCCAGACGAAAAGGAAAAAAAACAGAAGAAAGAAGGTAGTAAAAGGTAATTAAGCAACTAAGAGATTCTTGGGGGGGGGGGGGGGCAGGACCGAGGTCATGCCCTTCCCCAATTATTCAGAAAGCGGAGGAGTTGGGGCCCAAGCGGGTTCCCATTAACGAAAAACTCGCCAAATGGATAAAAATGACGCTAAATCCATGAAAATGACGACTCATTGACGAAAATTCAATATTTTGGAAAGAATATAAGTATCTACTATAAGAATACAATTTTTTTAACTGTAAAAGTGTAAAAGTAGTAAAAAAAGTAGTAGTAGTAAAAGTAGCATTATATAAGGAAAGTTATGTGCGGTCCACATCAGATTTTTTATATTTATAATACCCTTGTTACACAAATTTTGGAATATTGTGCAATGATTTGAGACCCTGTTTACAATCTGCATTCTGAACGGATAGAAATCGTGCAAAATAAACTAATACGTAATATTTATTACAGATTGACTGGCTATTATCCTTATGATATGCATTCAAGGGAACTCAGACAGAAATATAGTTTAATGTCTCTTAAAAAAAGAAGAAGCTGGTCCTGCCTCTAGTTTCTTTTATAAGGTTTTAAATAATACTATTGATTGCCCTATTTTACTTTCATGCCTGGAATTTCATATACCTGTCAATAATACTAGAAAAAAAACTTTATTTCACAATACTACTGTTAAACGCAACTATATTAAATGCAATTCTATCTATAAATTTGTTGATCTATTGATATATAATTCCTAATGTACAAATTCCTAATGTAATTTGTTGATATATAATTCCTATTGTACTGATATTGATATATTTAACTTGACTCCTGCCTGTTTTAAAAAATCTGATGTGGACAATACATGACTTTCCTTATATAATGCAATGAATTTACTACTTTAACAGTAAAAAAATAGATAATTTTTACAGTAGATATTTATATTCTTTCCAAGATATTGAGTTTTCATCAATGAGTCGTCATTTTCATTGATTTAGCTTCATTTTTATCAATTTGGTGAGTTTTTCGTTAATTTAGCAAAATTTATAAAAATCGCCAAGTAGGCGACATTCTACCAAATTCGTCGCCAAACTCTCGCCAAATGGTATAGACGGAGAAATAAATTATTCTTACAGCAGATAAATGACTATTGGCTTTCAAATACAAAAGTATTACTCAAATTATCTTTTTTCATGAATGGAACGAGCTAGATCCACGAGAATGATGTCACCAAATTTATCGCATGGTATTACATTTGGAAAGTGAACATGCTTCGCAATAGAAAATATTTTTTTATTTTATATGAATTTTTGATAATTTTTTTTTAAAATGTGCAATATCTCGAGAACGTTCATGTAACGTTCTAAAATTTATGTAAATCGTTTTCTAACAAAAAATTATATAAGAAATGTCTATTTGCGTAACTTTATTAGCGGTTTTGATTTTTTGACGATTTTTGAAAAATTTCACTCGAAAATTTAGGGGGGGGTTTTGAACATTCAATTGCGTATAAGAACAACAGGCTTCCACTGTTTGCGGATTGTGATTTTTGTACCAAATACATCACCTCAAAAATGTTTGATTCGTGATCAGGGATGCTTGAAACGTGCTCTCCCGTGGAAAACTCGAATTCCAATTTTCGACCTCGTCACAATACTTTCCTTATACATTATGTATATAAGGAAAGTAATGAATTTGAGTGTACAGAGAAAGTCCTGTGCTGATCACATCAGATTTTTTGTAATGATTTTGATAAATTTATTAGAAAATCGTGTAATCGTGAGAACGGTTCATTCTAGCCTTTTAAAGTTTGCATCATTCACTTTCGAATGAAAAACGACACAAGAAATGACAAGTTACAAAGTATTGTCAAAGATTCAAAAATTTGGGAGTCTTCAGCACAGTCGATTGGGTTTAAAATCAACAGGCTTTCAGTATTCACTGATATAATATTTGTACCTAATTTCATTCGAAACGTTCCTTTCGTTCGTGAGATATCGCCTCCAGAGTCTCACGAACATACTCACAGACATCACCCTAAAAACGTCGATTTGAGTTTAGGGATACTTGAAACGTGCACTTCCGTTCAAATCTCGAATCCGTCGCACTATTTACCCTAGGCATTATAATAGTATAATGCATATGTACATAGGAAATATATGTACATAGGAAAAGTAAAAACTCAAAATGGTCATGCAAACGTTCTAATAAAAGAATTTCTGTGATATTTGCCTTATAAGCAAGAATACCATTTGTTAATCATTTTTTTACTTTCCTTATATACATAATGTATAAGGAAAGCATTGTGACGGGCTCGAAAATTCGAATTCGAGTTTTCGACGGGAGAGCACGTTTCAAGCATCCCTGTTCACAAATCAAACATGTTTGAGGTAATGTCTGTCTGTGTGTGTATGTGAAAGTATATGTGTGTGTGTCAGTAAATCTGTGCAGACGATAACTGACGAACGAATGGAACGATACGAATGAAATTTGGTACAAAAATTACAATCAGTAAACACTGGAAGCCCATTGTTTTTATACGTAATCGAATGTTCAGAACTTGCCTAAATTTTCGAGTGAAATTTTGAAAAATTCGTCAAAAAACCAAAACCTCTAATAAAGTTACGCAAATAGACATTTCTTATATAATGTTTCATTAGAAAACGATTGACATAAATTTTAGAACGCTAACATGAACCGTTCTCGAGATATTGCGCATTTTTCAAAAAAATTATCAAAAATCATATAAAAAAAAAAAAAAAAAAATTTCTATTGAGAGACATGTTCACTTTTCATATGTAATACCATGCGATAAATTTGATGACATCACTCTCGTGGATCTAGCTCGTTCCATTCATAAAAACAGATACTTTGAGTAATACTTTTGTATTTGAACGCCAATAGTCATTTATCAGCTGTAAGAATAACTTATTTCTCGGTCCATAACGCTTGGCGACATTTTGATGGCGAATTTAGCGGAATGTGGCCAACTTAGCGACTTTTTTAAATGTTGTTAAATTAACGAAAAACTCGCCAAATGGATAAAAATGACGCTAAATCAATGAAAATGACGACTCATTGACGAAAATTGAATATCTTGGAAAGAATATAAATATCTACTGTAAAAATAATCTATTTTTTTTACTGTAAAAGTAGTAAATTCATTGCATTATATAAGGAAAGTCATGTGCAGTCCACATCAGATTTTTACTTTCCTTATATACATAATGTATAAGGAAAGTATTGTGACGGGGTCGAAAATTCGAATTCGAGTTTTCGACGGGAGAGCACGTTTCAAGCATCCCTGATCACGAATCAAACATTTTTGAAGTGATGTCTGTGTGTGTGTATGTGTGTGTGTGTGTGTGTGTGTGTGTGTGTGAAAGTATGTGTGTGTGTGTGTGTGTGTGTGTCAGTGAGTCTGTGGAGACGATAACTGACGAACGAATGAACCGATTCGAACCAAATTTGGTACAAAAATCACAATCCATAAACACTGGATGCCTATTGTTTTTATACGTAATCGAATGTTCAGAACCCCCCTAAATTTTCGAATAAAATTTGGAAAAAATCGTCAAAAAATCAAAACCGCTAATAAAGATACGCAAATAGACATTTCTTATGTAATTTTTCATTAGAAAACGATTGGCATAAATTTTAGAACGCTAACATGAACCGTTCTCGAGATATTGTACATTTTTCAAAAAAATTATGAAAAAGTCACAAGAAAAAAATTCCTATTGAGAAACATGTTCACTTTTCATATGTAATACCATGCGATAAATTGAGTGACATCATTCTCGTGGATCTAGCTTGTTCCATTCATGAAAAAATATACTTTGAATAATACTTTTGTATTTAAACGCCAATAGTCATTTATCTGCTGTAAGAATAACTTTTTTCTTAGTGCATAACGCTTGGTGAGATTTTGGCGACGAATTTGGCGGAATGTCGCCAACTTGGCGACTTTTTTGAAATGTTGTCAAATTAATGAAAATCTCGCCAAATGGATAAAAATGATGCTAAATCAATGAAAATGACGACTCATTGACGAAAATTGAATATCTTGGAAAGAATATTAGTATCTACTATAAGAAAAACCTATTACTTTCCTTATATACATAATGTATAATGAAGGTATTGTGACGGGGTCGAAAATTCGAAATCGAGTTTTCGACGGGAGAGCACGTTTCAAGCATACCTGATCACGAATCAAACATTTTTTAAGTGATGTCTGTGTGTGTGTGTGTGTGTGTGCGTCAGTGAGACTGTGGAGACGATAACTGACGAACGAATGGACCGATTCGAACCAAATTTGGTACAAAAATCACAATCCGTAAACACTGGAAGCCTATTGTTTTTATACGTAATCGAATGTTCAAAACCCCCTAAATTTTCGAATAAAATTTTGAAAAAATCGTTGAAAAATCAAAACCACTAATAAAGCTACGCAAATAGACATTTCCTATGTAATTTTTCATTAGAAAACGATTGACATAAATTTTGGAACGCTAACATAAACCATTCTCGAGATATTGCACATTTTTCAAAAAAATTATTAAAAAGTCATATAAAATGAAAAAAAAATATTTCCTATTGAGAAACATGTTCACTTTCCATATGCAATACAATGCGATAAATTGGGTGACATCATTCTCGTGTATCTAGCTCGTTCCATTCATGAAAAAAGATACTTTGAGTAATACTTTTGCATTTGAACGCCAATATTCATTTATCTGCTGTAAGAACAACTTATTTCTTCGTCCATAACGCTTGGCGAGATTTTGGCGACGAATTTGGCGGAATGTCGCCAACTTGGCGACTTTTTGAAATGTTGCCAAATTAACGAAAATTTCGCCAAATGGATAAAAATGACGCTAAATCAATGAAAATAAAGACTAATTGTCGAAAGTTCAATATCTTGGAAAGAATATTAGTATCTACTATAAGAAAAACCTATTTTTTTACTGTAAAAGTAGTAAATGCATTACATTATATAAGGAAAGTCATGTGTTGCCCACATCAGATTTTTTTTGTAATGATTTTGATAAATTTATTAGAAAACCGTGTAATCGTGAGAACTGTTCATGCTAGCCTTTTAAAGTTTGCGTCATTCATTTTCAAATGAAAAACGACACAAGAAATGACAAGTTACGGAGTATTGTCAAAGATTTACAAATTTGGGGGGTCTTCAGCGCAGTCGATTGCGTTTAAAATCAACAGGCTTTCAGTATTCACTGATGTAATATTTGTACCCAATTTCATTCGAAGCGTTCCATTCGTTCGTGAGATATCGCCTCTAGAGTCTCACGAACATAACCACAGACATCACCCTAAAAACGTTCGATTTGAGTTTAGGGATTCTTGAAACGTGCTCTTCCGTTCAAATCTCGAATTCTAATTCTCGACCCCGTCATACTATTTTCCCTATGCATCATACTATGTATATAGGGAAAGTAAAAACTCAAAATGATCATGCAAACGTTCTAATAAGAGAATTTCTGTGAAATTTGCCTTATAAGCAAGAATGCTATTTGTTAATCATTTTTTTTTATTTAGAGTTTATTTATATTTTCTTTATTTTCGGATTGCAGATGGATTAGCTACATACATGTATTTTGCTAAAACTATAGATAATATAAACAGTTTTTATGCGAATTATTGGTATATATTTGTCTCTATGTTTTACAAAAATAAAGAAAAAGTAATGTAAATTGTCTTTGTTCTTATGAGTGAGTTAAAGGATTATTAATAAGGGAAAAGAATCTTAAGCGGGCAGCACATGACTTGCCTTATATAACGCAATGAATTTACTACTTTTACAGTAAAAAAGAAAAAAGAAAATATCATTTTTATAGTAGTTACTTATTTCCAAGATATTGAATTTTCGTCAATGAGTCGTCATTTTCCATGTCGTTATTATCAATGAGTCGTCATTGATTTAGCGACATTCTTATCCATTTGGCGAGTTTTTCGTTAATTTAGCAACATTTAACAAAAATCGCTAAGTTAGCGACATTTCACCAAATTCGTCGCCAAAATATCGCCAAGTGTTATGGTCGAAAAAATAAGTTACTCTTACATCAGATAAATGACTATACAAAATACAAAAGTATTACTCAAAGTATCTTTTTTCATGAATGGAACGAGCTAGATCCACGAGAATGATGTCACCCAATTTATCGCATGGTATTACATATGAAAAGTGAACATGTGTCTCAATAGGAAATATTTTTTTTTATTTTATATGACTTTTTGATATTTGCTTTGAAAAATGTACAATATCTCGAGAACGGTTCATGTTAGCGTTTTAAAATTTATGTCAATCGTTTTCTAATGAAAAATTACATAAGAAATGTCTATTTGCGTAACTTTATTAGAGGCTTTGACTTTTGACAATTTTTTCAAAATTTCACTCGAAAACTTAAGGGGTTTCTGACCATTCGATTTCGTATAAAAAAATAAACGCATTAAACATTTTTTGAACTTCCCTGATATCTAGACAGTGTGTTTCCCAACTGACCGCTCCAATTTTTTTTCTCTGCTATTCAACAGTTTTTTAGCGTCTTTTGCTTCCCGATCGTTATAATTTTTAAGTAACATTACGTATCATACCTTAATTTTTATTTATATCTACAGTAACCTTAAAGTTATTTAAAAACAGGTATTTTTTAAATATTTCTAGTACAATTACTTTAAAAATATCCCAACCGAAGAGCAAGCATATCACGTCGTCTGCTAGTTTTCCGTGACATAAGAAAATTTAACTCTATTGAAAAATCTCTCTCATTATAATGGATATTATTATTCAATTATATTAAGCTGTTAAAAGTGTTTGTAAAACAACAAAATAATTAATACAGAAATGTATCTTTAATAGAATACATACTAATTATATACGATAAAATAATTTTAAACATGTACAATAAATTAATATAACTATAACATACAACTGATCTTAATTGATAGTTAAATACTACCACAGTATTATTTTAAAAGGTAGAAACAAAAGTTATGAGATACTAAGGATAAAGAATACGGATCAATAAACCATTAAATTATGCATAAATCATTTATATCTTTAAATGATTTTAAAACATTTCAAATAACAGCTTTAAAATTTTACAAAGCATTGTAGATGAGTGAAATGTTAATTCAAAAATTAATTGAAATATTTAAACGAAGTCCTAAGGCTGGTTATGATTGCTGTGACGGAAAACTATTTTGAGAGTCTTTAATTATTCCTTATAGGGAGGATTCACATGACGTCACATCCATCTAGCGGCGAAAATCCTAAGTTCTCTTTGTATAAACAAACGTTGAACTTGCATTAGGTTTATATGTAAAAGATACGTTTTGGTGTGATTTTTTTTTTAAAAAGTCGTTTTATTAAAACTATATCCAGCCGATATCATATATAATCAAAATTTCTTTAAGATAAAGTAATTGAATTTGATAATGGTGATTTGTGCCGTAATTAACTGCAGCAAACGATCCGTACGTGATTGTAATGTATCATTTTTTTCATTCCCTCGAATAATTGAAAATAAAGGGAATAAAATCAAGGACTTGTCTGTTAAAAGAAGCAAAGAATGGCCTTTAAGAATCAACAGAGAAGATTGGAATACTGAAAATTTGAAGCACAGGAAAGTTTGCAGTGAGCCAGCCTCCCCCCCACCCCCACCCCACACACACTTTTCAAGGCTTTTTAATGTTATGCGTATTTTTCGTTTAAAATAACCCTGGCATAAGCAAATCCCCCCCCCCCCCTGTCAAAGTGTCTGGCCATTTGGAAAAAAAAAAAAGCAAATCCCCCCCCCCCCCCCACACACACACACCACCACCACAACACACACACACACACTTTTTAGAGTCAGGATAAGCCACTGGTGAGCATTTTATTCATGGTGAGTACATTATATGGCACACAGTATGCTTTTCAATTTAAGTTTAATAAATCTTAAAAAAACGTAAACTTTTTTAGTTTTATAATTTGATTATACAATCATTGATTTATTAGCAATCAACTCCGTAATTTTTATTTTGTTTCATAAATCTAAAATTAAAAAAATCAACAAATTAAGATCACTAAATTCAGTAGTAGATACCTGTAGGTTAATTTCGTTTGTGACAGACATGACATCAAATGTGTAATGTAGCACATTTGACATAGAAGATAATATTTCTAGGAAAATAAATTTTATTCACATATATATATATCTATATCACAGCTATTTCCAAGGGAAATTTCAAAATCTCAATTTGTCTACTTATTTAATATAAAATTAAAAACCCATCGTGACAGACATGACATAAAACTGACATGAGATTTCAGTGTCCATGAAGTTACATCAAAACTCTCTGAATTGGCAAGAGATTGATTTGTGGAAACATTTTTTTCCATATAATAAAGTTTCCAACTATTTCCATGTTGACTCTCAAAAACATTAAAATATAACTTTTCTGTGAGTAATCTGCATCCATCATAAGGATCTTCACCTCAAATTTCGTTGATTTTAGCTTAATATTAGCTATTATATCCAGGATCTAGCTGCGAAAAATAAGATTTGTAATGTTGTTTCATGGCGTTCTAGCTGTTGCTTGTACAAAGCAGTCGTCTGCTCAAATAGTTGCTACGGAATGTGACGTAGTTGAAACCTCCCTATACTGTTGAACTGAGATGACATATTTATTATCACACTTCAGATTAAATTGTCCATTTTAAATATTTCTTGATCAAATTTTCAGCTTAAATTTTCTTTTGTAACATTAACATTTTACATGACAATTTTAACTATAGAACTAGTTTAAACTTGACAGCTATATTTATTTTTAATCATAAAAATTTGATGATCTTAAAATGGATGAAAGTTTGAATGTGGAAATTCGTTAACGGAGAGCTTATTTATATACGGACTCGAATGGGAATGCTGCTAAAATCAATATGACAAAACATCACAGAACTGCGATTACGTTCTTTGTTTGATAGATGGTAATGAATTCCAACATTTTTCTGATGTGGAAAAGTGACTTCCGTCATTCTTCGTTTTGTTATAGCCTAAATCTAGCGGAAATACGAAAAAGTTATGTACCAACAGTATTTAAGGTTTTTTTTACTCGTTGGGGTTCATTTAGGCCCCGCCCACTTAAACCCCTCCCCTTTATTTTATAAGGGTAATATACTCTTTCCCTGTGTTCCAAATTCTGCGACTCCATCGATTCTGGATTGTGAATCGTACTAATTCAAATCCAAGAGCATCGTCCGTTTTTTTAAACTTCTTTTCTGTACAGTATATTTTATTATTATTATTACCCAACCGTCCCTTAGATTAGAGTTAAAAGACAGCTCTAGACTGTCTTGAGAACACCGTAATTGGAAATTCCTTGAATTCTGAACCGAAGAGCGGGCCAATGACATCTAGTGCAACCTTGAATTTATCCAGCTAGTGAGCTGTTCCGAATAAGCAACGGCTTACAAGAAATTAAAATCGTTACACTGGTTATCTTTAAGACTGTAGGCGGTTACAGACGATACCCTTGACTTGATTCCAAATAATAAGTACCCCTAATAAAAAAAGTAGTGTTAGGCGTTTCCGCTATTTTGCAGCGTCATCAGGAAAACTTGCTACATGCCGCCTTTGCATTTTTGTGTGCATCTCTATTGAGGATAACAAATTCGGTTTTAATTAGGAATGCCCCCCCCCCCTTCCTTTTTGTGATAAATTTTGAGATTATGACTTTGATACAGCTATGACTTGGAGTGGTAGCGTCTATGCGAAATCCCATGTTAAAGTTGATGCAATGGTTCCTATGGAAATAATGATACTGCATATAGAATTCTGTGGTACATATATTTACGTAAATTATATCGCTGTTGTGTATACTTTGAAAGGTTAAACAGAAATTGCTTAAAGTTAAAAAATTTTCCCGGGCCAGCCAGGAAATTCATAGAAGAAATATATACGTTAGTTTATTTCGTACCTTGTATGCATGCAAAAACTATAGAAATCAATAATTTAAATTGTTTTACTGGTAGTTAAGTAAATTGTGGGTTAAATCGGTTTAAAGGATTATCAAGCCAGAGAATTTAAACCGGAACTGAAAAAAATGTAAATAGAATGTGTGATCGAAATAAAAATAAATGAGGTTTGCTCCTAGTGTATTTAAAATTCACAATGTTCCAAGATATTGCGCTACTGAATTAAATACATGTGCCGTTTCGGGAGAAATAAAAGCGAACCAACCCTCGTTATAGCAGACATGCCAACGTTCATAGAAGAGAACATTTTATAGGGAATACTGTATTTTCTAAATTTGGGAAATCGCGACTTTACGACGAACCTTTTAAATTTAATTTAAACAGACTAATTTTCTTTTGTAACATTAACATTTTACATGACAATTTTAACTATAGAAATAGTTTAAACTTGACAGCTATATTTATTTTTAATCATAAAAATTTGATGATCTTAAAATGGATAAAAGTTTGCATTGTGGAAATTCGTTAACGGAGAGCTTATTTATATACGGACTCGAATGGGAATGCTGCTAAAATCAATATGACAAAACATCACAGAACTGCGATTACGTTCTTTGCTTGATAGATGGTAATGAATTCCAACATTTTTCTGATGTGGAAAAATGACTTCCGTCATTCTTCGTTTTGTTATAGCCTAAACCTAGCGGAAATACGAAAAAGTTATGTACCAACAGTATTTAAGGTTTTTTTTTACTCCTTGGGGTTCATTTAGGCCCCGCCCACTTAAAATCCTCCCCTTTATTTTATAAGGGCAATATACTCTTTCTCTGTGTTCCAAATTCTGCGACTCCAGCGATTCTGGATTGTGAATCGTACTAATTCAAATCCAAGAGCATCGTCCGTTTTTTTAAACTTCTTTTCTGTACAGTATATTTTATTATTATTATTACCCAACCGTCCCTTAGATTGGAGTTAAAAGACAGCTCTAGACTGTCTTGAGAACACCGTAATTGGAAATCCCTTGAATCCTGAACCGAAGATCAGGCCAATGACATCCAGTGCAGTCTTGATTTTATCTAGCTAGTGAACTGTTCCGAATAAGCAACGGCTTACAGGAAATTAAAATCGTTCCACTGGTTATCTTTAAGACTGTAGGCCGGTACAGACGATGCCCTTAACTTGATTCCAAATAATAAGTACCCCTAATAAAAAAGTAGTGTTAGGCATTTTCGCTATTTTGCAGTGTCATAAGGAAAACTTGCTACATGCCGCCTTTGCATTTTTGTGTGCATCTCTATTGAGGATAACAAATTCGGTTTTAATTTAGGAATGCCCTCCCCCCCCCCCCTTCCTTTTTGTGATAGATTTTGCGATTATGACTTTGATACAGCTTTGACTTGGAGTGGTAGTGTCTATGCGAAATCCCATGTTAAAGTTGATGCATTGGTTCCTAAGGAAATAATGATACTGCATGTAGAATTCTGTGGTATATATATTTACGTAAATTATATCGCTAGTGTGTATACAACAGAAATTTCTTAAAGTTCAAAAATTTTCCCGAGCCAGCCAGGAAATTTATAGAAGAAATATATACGTTAGTTTATTTCGTACCTTGTATGCATGCAAAAAACTATAGAAATCAATAATTTAAATTGTTGTACTGGTAGTTAAGTAAACTGTGGGTTAAATCTGTTTAAAGGATTATCAAGCCAGAAAATTTAAACCGGAACTGAAAAAAATGTAAATAAAATGTGTGATCGAAATAAAAATAAATGAGGTTTGCTCCTAGTGTATTTAAAATCCACAATGTTCCAGGATATTTGGAACTACTGAATTAAATACATGTGCCGTTTCGGGAGAAATAAAAGTGAACCAACCCTCGTTATAGCAGACATGCCAACGTTCATAGAAGAGAACATTTTATAGGGAATACTGTATTTTCTAAATTTGGGAAATCGCGACTTTACGACGAACCTTTCAAATTTAATTTAAACAGACTAATTTACCCCCCTCCCCTGTTCTCAAGCTTAAGGCCCTGCGCCCCTAGCGGCGTTCCTCTACCCCTCTTCAAGCGAACTTGGAATGTAAACTCTTTAATATATGTTAATCTCTTCCGTATCTTTTTTCCTTTTCGCTCGAAGTTTAAAGGGGAAAATTTTCACCCTCCAGGGCACTTTGTAAATCCCCCGTCCATGAGACCTATATTTTCTAAATTCATATAAAAGAAATTTGTATGTCTTGAGCTTCATATCCAATAACTTTAAAGTTTCCAATGGCAACACCCAGTTTTGATGTCCTACGCAACCAAATATATCAACATATACATTTATATAAAATTCCTACCATTATGTCTAGAGATATTGCTGTTTCCATTAGAGCATTTAGGGACCTCCTCTATTAAAAACCGTAACTTGTAGACTTATTAATGCTTGATGAGAACGGAAATGGGCGTGGGCTAGTTATGGGATTGGCTTGAATTTCAAAAGCGGAATCCTTTTTCTCTTTCTTCATAAATTTTTAGCAGTACAAAATTTCATAGCAGTACAAAATAGTGATACAGTGCAATATTCAAGTAGCTCCATGTAAAAGAAGTTGTTTTACAATATTATAATAATAATAATTTATATATTTTAAAATGTAAAACAAATCAAATCTAGTTATAATTTTAAAATGGCAAATTAATAAAAATTAGTTACAAATGAAATACTATACAAAAATCTGGTATAGTGTTAAGCATTAAAATAGCCCAACTATTAAGAATTATTTATACTTGATGTCTGTCATTTTAAAAGGACATGAGTAATATGAGATTTAGCTGAATTAGTTTTCTAGTTGAATAATTTTAGTTGGAAAAACTTTTAGATCCAATTTTTCGTTTTAACTTCAGAAACATATTTTATATATTTAAAAATGTACTGGATGTTGTTAAAGATGTTGCCATGGGATCCTATGGAAGAGACGCTTCTGAATGTTGTATTCTGTGCTGTTAGGAATCAAATGTCGGCATATTCTTTGTGTTAAGTGTCCCTATAAAAATCTCATCATAATTATTTCAAATTAGAGATTTTATAAATATTAAAGAGTAAGTAGTACGGTCCGTTTGTTGTGCAAAAGTTATATGACGGCCGGGAATGACTTGCTGAGTTCACCTTTTCAATTTCAAAACGCATTTAAATAAATTATTTCTTTCAATCACCAATGCTCATGTTCACCTTTTCATGTTTCAATATACGTAAAGAAGAAAATTATACTTTAATAGAAATTTATTTTCCCTGTGCGTGAAATTTAAATCACCCCTGCTGAAGCTAACTTTTCATTCTCTTAACAAATTTCAAAAAAATAAATATATATGTTTTATGCTTTTAAATTCAGTTCTTACAGGCTTGTAGAGGGCGTGGTTTATATCCTTACAGACTACAAATGCCACATATAAAAAAAAAATTCCACAAAATTAAAAAAAAATATGTTTTTCTTCTGAAAGTGCAAATTGTACTGAAAATTAGTGACCGTGTTTAATATAATGAAACTACACTTTATATATTTTAAAAGAGTAGAAAGTATATAAGAGTAGAAAGTACTTATAAACTGCATCCTTTCTAAAGTTCTCTTTTCATCTACTTGACAAATTTTTAAGATATTAATATATTTATCTAATAATGTACTGATGTTGTTCGTGGACGTGGATAAAAGCCTTAAACCACACTTTATCTCTTTTGAAAGAAAAGACAGAGAACTAGTTCTAAAGATTTCTTGTCAAAGATTTAAAAAAATCTAAATCTTTGTTTTATTTCTCTGAAAATGCAAATAGTACCGAAATTTGGATGGCATTGTCAATATACTGAAACTAGAATATTGATTTCGGTCTCATTCGTTCCGTCTCATCTTCCAGATGAACTAAAGAGTCGAAAATGTCAGGAATTCAAATTAAAGATGACGATACAAAAAAATTTTCAAAAAAAGAAAACTAACATTATGTTACTTCTCAAAAATAATAATAAAAAAAAACAATTGATCATTTTGCCTGTAACCGGTAAATTTAAACAAATAAGTCATTTTGTCGCTCGCGGAAATAAGATTCAATATATTTTCCCATTTGGCATGTTAACAGAGTCATATTAATGGGCGTTATTTATTTGCTTAAATCTGAAAGGGTTTTTGATATTCAGAAAAGTTATCAAGAAATGTTTCTTAAATTGGTCCTGCATGAGTTCGGCAGTGTAATTTATAGTTACATTTCCATTAAATAATCTTGCATCATACCGGTCACATTCTTTCATAATTTACTCAGACACTGACGTATTCATAATTCCATTTTACTCGTATCATGTCAAAACCCCAACTGAACGATATCGAATTTATGTATACTCTCGGTGGAATGTTTCATGAACAATATTCAGGAAGTTTCAAGAACTCGCCAAAGTTGCCAAGATGGAGATCTTTCGCCCAAATTCGTCCCAAGAGAACCGAATTTTTTGTCAAGGTTTAGAAACCCGGACCTTAAAATTAAAACAATATTTTCCTGTTAAATATTCATAACGATACAGTGTCACTTCCGTTTCATCCCCATCCAATTTCTTTCGGGATTGATTTGTTCGGAAATTATAGTTTATGAGTTGAAATGTTGGTTAAAATTCCGAAACCATCACATAAATTCCTTTTGGTTTTCCATTTTGGCTGTTGTTAAGAGAGATCGTATAGAAATTACATTTTATTCGAGGACCGTATAGTAATTACGTTTTATTAAGGGAGATCGTATATTTATTACGTTTTATTCGAGGATAGTACTGTAATTACATTAATTCAAGAGCATAAGGCAATTAATAATATTGATCGGCAGGGGTGCAATTGCTGACACCACTAAAAATTTTCTTCTTCCTCAAAATTTTAGGATAAATCAATAAAATAAAAAATTTTGTTTAACTACAATGACTTAAAAGTGTGCGGTAAACAATAAGACATGATTTGTGCACGAACCTACGGGGCTCATGCCCTGGGTCCCACGAAAGGGCACTACAGGAATAGCAAAGGTAGCAGCATTTATGTTATGTTTCGTTAAAAAATAACAACGGAAATGACATTTTCTTCTAGGTCGTATAGTATTTATATTTTCTGGAAAGGGGTATACGCGTTTCTGAAAAGAGGTAACAAATATATTTAATTCATGAAATCATAAACTAAATAAAAAATTGACGCATTGCATCACAGTAAATCATATGCACCAAAAATTACAAGCTAACATACTAAAAAGACAGAAATATGAAATATTATATAATATTTTCCGTCTAAAAAGTGTACTAGCGTGTTGATTGCTAAATTGCTTAGTTCTTAATTTATTCTGGGATGCTGATAATATATATATATATTTTAAATACACTATTATTCTTGTAATAAATAACAAATTTACACAAATGCACTATCAAAGGTGTTGTTGTTGTTGAGACCCAGACAGTCCGACCTGCCGTAAAGTAATCATTTGGACGGCCGGGAAGTGCCACCCAATTTAGACCGGAACCCAGTGAGGGAGGCATCCACAGGGACCGTACCCTCCTTCCCCTACCGCCAACCTCTCGGAAGGACTTACGGACCCACATGTTTAACGTGATCGTACTCCGCGTGAACACGGCGGCAGTTTTGGCAGTAGCTGTAATCGAACCCAGGCCTACCGAGTGCAATTCCAGCCCGCTAACCACTGGGCTACCGCGCCCCGGCTGTAAGTCTGTGTAAATGTTTCATTCAGGGCAAAATAGGGTTATATTAACAGGCCGTCTTAGAGGAAACGTCACTAACCATTTCTGAACATCGCCAAGCGTGCCAACTTTGATTTGAATTTGATCGAAGATGGAGAGAACTGCGATAGAGTCTGAAACATTTGTATATATTGATTTATGGCTCCTCTCAGGTGTACGTATATACTGATTTATCAGAGTAAACGCCAAAATTTTGTGCAGTTTACTGACTCGAGCAAGATAATGAACTAATCCAATTATTTCACTTGTAAAACAGATTTTATTATATGTAATATACTTTATCAAAATATTTGTGGTGGATAAAATATACCATTCTAAAATGTAATTTCTTAGTTGTAAAAATTATTATCATACAGATTATATATTTATATGCACTCATTATACTATGACGAAAAGCAATAAAGTTTCAACAGATCGTGATTTTAAAATTTACAAGAAACATCACTGGTAATCAAATCAAAGCCATACAACAGATCAACGATTTTGTGCAATTAAATAAGAAGATAGTAGGCAATCAGCACATTTACCATTCACATCTACTAGGTACCACCTCAGCGGGATTACGGATCCCAATCCCAAGAGAGAGGGAATAATGAAATGAAGGGGAATTTCTCTGCTGAGTAGAATGAAACATGGAAATTAAACTTTTTGCCTTTCATGCTTCAAATAAATTGATTTGCTACCTAGCAATAAACGTTTAAATTTCCGACAAATGGATTGTCACCATTCAAACAACCTTTGATAAATTATCCGTTTCTATTTGTATTTCTCTTTTATGTGGTTGTAAAATGATGATAGTTTCTATGATATTTATTATAAAATTCATTGTAAATATATTTATCATTTGAATGATATGATGTTTTATATGTATCACTCATAGTAAAATCTATTATCAAATAGTAAAATGTAATTTAAGATAAAATTCGTTGGTGCATAGAAATATAGGACTATTGTTGGAAAAGTATGGATAAAAGAGTAGGCGCGGCTAATGCTTTTCAGACAGCAGTTCGCATATTGTAATAACATATTTTTTACCGTATGGTAGCATCTTTAACTTGATATAGCTCATAGAGAGTAGTATACAAAGTTATTAACCATCGAAACTACGATATAAATAAAGTGCGGCTGCTAGATTTGGCAAGTTTGTCTTTCTTTGCGATTTTATTTTAATGAGGCTGGGTGAAAAAACGTACGGGAGTGTACTGTTATAATTTTTTAAACTATAAAAATGATCAGCATTTAAAAATACTTTTATCTGAAAAAAATATATTTATTAGTTTAAGCAAATATAAATACATATTGAAATATATTTAATTCGTGTAATTATAAACAAAATAAAACTATAGACACATTGCATAGCCTCACTGTAAAACATTATGCACAAATAATTAGAAATTAACATACTCAAAAGACTGAAATATTATATATTATTTTCAGTCTAAAAATTATACTGCCGTGTTGATTTTAAATTTACGTAGTTCTTAATTTATTCTGAGATGCTGATAATAGGATTGTTTTTATTTTAAATATGCAAATATTTTTATAATAAATAACAGCAAATTTACATACATGCACTATCATGGGTTCACTACATGCACTATCATATCACACATACATGCACTATCATTTACATACATGCACTATCATGCACTACTATGGTTCACACAATTCAAATTGTTGATACATGCACTATCAAAACTGTGGAACTCAAACGTTAATTACTAGGGGGGATTTCCATAATACGGGGGTATTAATAGCGTGGCGTAATGTTTTTGACTGGGGAGGCTGACCGATTGCCATTTAACTTAGAAAAGGTTTTTGTATGGAAAATGAATCCATATTGGAATTCGCACTTTCTATAAGTTTAAGTTCTTTGGTGAGTAAAATAAAATAATTTAACATAAAAATGCTAAGAGTGAATGAAATGCACAATACTAGCAATGTAAGATAAATACATAAAAAAATTTAACATTTCAAATGTTTCCTTATTTCTAAATTAGTTGAACTTTTACAACCATTTTATTAAATACTAAGTCATGGTCGCTCATAGGGGATGACACTCTCCTCCGACGATGTGATACATTTTATTCTAGAATTCCTTCTCCCTTTTCAGAAAATGTTCTACAGGCACCTATTTATGGAAAAGTGTACTGAAAATTTGCGAGAAACCTGAAACATAAACTTATTTTAAAAACACATATTGATTCTAATATAAAGAGCTAAGTCTACTGTGCAAACTACTAAAATTTAATGATAATCATTATTAGTTCATCTTGATATTGTATAAAGTTAGGTATTCCTCTTCTTAATATTGTATAAAGTTAGGTATTCTTCTTCTGGATATTGTATAAAGTTAGGTATTCTTCTTCTTGATATTGTATAAAGTTAGATAAATCCTAGGTTATTCGAGAAAGATGACTTAAATTCTTTAGTATTACAAATGATGATTATTTTCTACAAATAGTAATCAATGGAATCACATTTGACCCAAACTGGAGGATCCATTAGTCTTGCACTATCCATCTTCACCTACCCGTCAATGTTGAAACGTCAAGTCATACATCCAATCATTGATTGTGAATGAAGGGTTGTAAATGGGGAAACCATAGCTACGTCTTTCTATACGCTAGCTTCCATGCTAATTAATTACCTACGAGTTCAACGAATGGGTGGGTGGGGGTGGGGGTCTTAATGCCATGCTTCTCCTTACAGACGAATACTGCTGGATGATTCCATTGCTCTAAAATTAAAAACATAAAATCAACATCAAATACAAGTCAGACATTATAGAAAAATATCAAATGAAGGGGAAATTCTCTGCTGAGTAGAATGAAATGTGGAAATTAAACTCCTTGCCTTTCATGCTTTAAATAAACTGATTTGCTATCCAGCAATAACCGTTTAAATTTCCGGCAAATGGATGGATTGTCGCCATTCAAACAACCTTTGGTAAGTTGTCCGTTTTCTATTTGTATTTTTCTTTTATGTGGTTGTAAAATGATGTTCTCATGAAACAACAACGAGTTCCACAGTCTCTTGATAGTTTCTTTGATATTGATTATAAAATTCAGTGTAAATATATTTAGCGTTTGAAAGATATCATGTTTTACATGTATCTCTCATAGTAAAATCTATTATCAATTAGTAATATGTAATTGAAGATAAAATACAGAATTCGTTGGTGTATGGAAATGGGAAAGTTTGGGTTGATTGGTAGGCGTGGCTAATGCTTCTCAGCCTTTTTAAACTATGAAAATGATCAGCATTTAAAAATACTTTTATCAGTAACAAATATATTCATTAGTTTAAGTAAATATAAATACATATTGAAATATATTTAATTCAGTTAAATATAAACTAAATAAAACTATAGACGCATTGCTCAGACTCGCTGTAAAACATTATGCACAAAAAATTAGAAATTATAATACTCAAAAGACTGAAATATTATATATTATTTTCAGTCTAAAAATTATAATGCAGTGTTGATTTTAAATTTACGTAGTTCTTAATTTATTTTGAGATGCTGATAATAGAATGGTTTTTATTTTGAATATTCAAATATTATTATAAAAAATAACAAAAAATTTACATAAATGCACTATCAAAAGTGTGGAACGCAAACGTTAATTCCTTGGGGGGATTTCCATAATACAGGGTAACAGTAAGGTAGCGTATTATTTTTAACTGTGGAGACTGAGCGATTGTCATTTTAACTTGGAAAAGGTTTTTGTATGGAAAATGAATTCATACTGGAATTCGCACTTTCCATAAGTTTTAGTTCCTTGGTGATTAAAATAAAATAATTTAACATAAAAAGGCTAAGGGTGAATGAAATGTACAATATTTCCATTGTAGGATAAATACATATAAAAATTAACAATTCAAATGTGTCCTTATTTTTTAAATTAGTTGAACTTTTACAACCATTTTATTAAATATTAAGTCATAGTAAGTTAAGGGGGGGGGGGGGGGTCTTAATGGCATGCTTCTCCTTAGAGCTGACTACGGCTGGATGATTTCAGATTCTGAAACATTAAAATATTCCTTTAAATAGGAAAAATACTTTGAATCGTATCACTTTAAGCAAGTAAAATGCAACAATTTTTTAAATAATACATATGTCTTCACAAAATTATTTAAAAAATTATAATAAATAAAAGTATATTTAAATAATCCTTTAAATTGGGTTTAAACAAGGGAGGCTCAGGTTTTTAGCCTCAATAGACACTACGTCACGGCATAAATTAATATTAAAATCTCACTTAACTAGCTTTAAGAAAAAAAGTATCGAAATATCAATTTTTATACATTTTCTTAAAATGCGGCAAAAGTTTTTAACTAATATCACTGCCTCATATAATTTAGTGCAGTCGGGAGTGCTAAATACTACACTAATTTCTTATGATGAAAATATGTATACTTATGATGAGCACGATTTAGTGTGGTTCAGAAACAAATATTTTTCTATTCTAAATAAAAAATAAATTACATACCCTGTAATGTAATCACTTTTCGTTGGTAATTCATTTCTTGAGATAATCTACACACGTAACAAATAATATTTTACACACTACAATGCATGCTACAAAAAAGAATGGCTGCAAGTCTAAATTTCGTTTGGGCCCAAATCGGGTTATGTTTATGCCTTCGTGAAAACCATCGTATACTAGCAAAGCGAGAAAATTCCTAAAATGGTCCGTTCAGGATGGGGGGACCTTGTGCAACTCGACGACGATATTCTGGGTCGATGGAGTGTCGAAAGCCTAGACCACCCGACTCGTCCGAGGACTTAGAGCAGCTGATTGGATGGCCGGGAAAATTTTAGAAAAGTGGAGTCCGACCTCCACAGTCACGGTCCCCGGTCTGGGTTTATTAATGGAGCACCTAGGCATAAATCTGCCTGTCCTTCCCCCTGTCAAGTCAGATGGGTTTCTTCCTCGGAGCACCTAGCGCATAGCGCTTTCATCTCCAGTGTGTGTCTTCGTGTGATGAAGATTCGTTACATCTGAATGAAGCTGATGTGTAGGATAAATCCCCGCCCCCTAGTGGGCGGGTGTAAGAGCTGGGTCCAATGGAAAAGTCAGGTCAGGAGAGAAAATTGGATTGGACTGTTGCAGAGTATGATGTGAGACCTTCAATACAAGCCAGCCAGAATTAAATAAAATAAATTAATTAATTTTGGGGGGATTGTGGTTTTTGTAGATCAGATATAAGGTTTACAAAGTGAAAAAGTTTATTGAGGGGTCCTCGTTAGATTTTAGTATGTCGGTGATTTGATTTAGCAGTTTTTGGAGATCATTGATATTGAATAATTTTTGAATTTCTTGGAAGAATTTAAGAATGTGTACGAAGGTGTTAGAGGTTGAGGACGAGAAATTAATTTGATGGTTTTGCACAGTAGGCACTTGGGTTATGTTCTCTCCGGCTGGACCTGAGGCCGTCTCGGAACATACCTAGGCTTCCTGTGTGGGAGACTGTTTGGTGGGCAGAGGTGGGAAGTTAGACTGATCGAGGAGGATATTTGTAATAGGTGAGTTATTTTGATAGTTTTTAGGGGCCTGGAATTTTTTACGGTTCCAAGGGTTTTGAGGGCATTTGCTGAAGTTTGCGGGGTGGTCGCCTCCACAATTGGCGCATTTGGCTGGGACAGTATTACTTTTAATGCAGTCACGGGTGGGGTGGCCTTCGCCACATTTAAGACAACTGGGGGGGGGGGGGAGAGAACATTGGTCGCTATGATGATTATACATCTGACAGTTATAACACATTTTTATAGATTTGGATACGAAGGATTGTACTTTTATTTGTAAATAGAACAGGGTGGTGATGTCAAGGATTTTTTCCCAATTTTCGGAAGGCTCAAGCGCTACCAGAAAAATGGGGAGGGGGGCTTTATCGCGCCTGTTTTTAAGTTGTGAGATGCGGATGATTTTAAAACCTTTAGATAGGAGGGTAATTTTAATTTCTTCAGGGTCAGTGTTGATGGGAAGTCCCTTGATAACAATTTTTTTAGGACGGTCGGATTTAAGATTGATGGAGCTGAAAGGGATATTCTCCTGTCGCAGGTGAGCTTGAGCAGACCTGAAGTCCTCAACAGACCCAGGAGTGATCTTGATCACTCTGCCCAGGAGAAGGCCTGACACATTATTAACTAAGATCTCATTAAGTTTAGTGATGAGGGCTCCCCAATTAATTGAGGAGTCAACATACAGGGAGGCAACTTTAAGAATGGGGGGGGGAGGTCCTCGGCCAGGTCGGCCGGGCTAGAATCCAGATTTTCAAAGATATTATTAGTAGTTATGGGTTCGGTTTCAGGGCAAGAGCTTTCGCTGTCTTTTTTTGATCTTTTGCTTTTAGGTTGCGAGAAACCTTCGATTTGATTAAAGTAGGCTTGTTGAAATTTTTCGTAGATCTGATCACAATTTGCATTAGGGATTGAGAGCTTTTCGGCAAAGTCTTGAATAAGTTTAAAGGAGTCTCTAGAGATTAGGGTTTCGTAATTTGGGTGGCTGGCAAGTAAGGAAGAATCAATATTCATACCTGAGAGCATGGTGTCGAGCATCTTCGCCTTCTCAAATGGGATGTCTGCTTGTTCAAGTTCCAAGGTCAGTCTTGTGATGACTTGGTCATAGATCGTGAAGTGGGCCAAAATGGCGGTTTCAATCTGGTCAGGCATCTTCTTTCCCAGTTTCTTTTGATAGTCGGCACGGAAGGAGGTCACTCTGTGATTACTAGGTTCAGTAGGAGCTGAGACTTCAGAGTCCATCTCTTCGGTGGGTGAGTCAGTGGGGTTGGAGTATTGCAGAAACAACGAAGTAACAGTACTGCTTTGGCCCGACATGCTTTACCACAACTGGGTATCACATGCCCAAGCAAAAGCACACAGAAAAAAAAAATAGCACGTGCAAGGAGCTCAGAAAGGTACAACCGTCCCAAGCAACGACTTCATTCATTCATAAATCTGCCTGTATCTCCAGGATGAAAATTGAACAGTTAAACTTTTACATTATTTGTGGTGAGTACAAGTGCATAATACATACAGTAGAATGAGAACCCGCGAGAAAAAGGATTCAAGGATTCAAGGAGTTTCCAAATTACGAAGTACCCAGGCAGCCGCAGGCTGCCTTTAAACTTCAAACATAAGGGGGGCGGGGGATTGTAACAAAAGAAGACTTTTACATAAACGAAGGTTCAACAAAGAAACGGGCAGAGCTCTTCGAAACCTGTTGTGACAAGTCACAGCAGGAATCTGACGAGTCGCATAATTTGGAAGAAGAGGATTTAAATTTCCTCGAAAGAAGAGAGGGGGGGGGGTCGAGCAGTGCTCCGTAGAGCACCGGCCTTGAATCAATGAAAAGCTGCGTGCACAACACGCGGAACTGGGACAACCTAGCAGTTTTACAGACTTGCCCAACAACTTAAGCAAGGGGGGGCTGACCTACAGATTCAACAGGGAGGCCGTTTAAGGCGGCATATAAAATGCTTATTCTGTCTAAATTATCTTCAGCAGCCCTTAAGAGGGGGATTACTTTTGTATAGCATTCGTGTATGTGTTTAGGGGGAAAATAGCTCCTATAACCACATAACATTCCTATAATTTCCTGATTCAACTCATTTGTCTCTTTTAATTCCTTTGAATTTGTCGTGTTTGTACTTTTGGCTTTTTCTACCGGACGGGAGGGGAGCTCAGGGAAATCTTCTGGGTTATTTTGAAATGCCTTTGAATAAGATATGGTTTTAGTTGTATATTTAGATTTGAATTTATTGTTAAGATTTTGGTCTACGTTTACAGGGAGCCTAGGCTTGGGTTTCGGGAATTTCGGGCAGCCACGATAACTGGCAGGGTGGGTGCCACCACAATTGGCGCACGTCCAGGGGGTAGATTTTGATTTCAAGCATTCATATGATTTATGGGGGCCGGCGCATTTTACGCATTTAGGGGGGAGAAAACATTGATTAGACGAATGATGGAAGGTCTGGCAGGAAAAACACTGGCTCGCTTGAGCTCTACCTCTATATCTCTCAATTTTTACTTCTAATCCTAGCATTATTTTAATTTGATATATTTGGACAGTCTCGGGAGTTTTGGGGCACTGTACATAAAACAGGGGCATTAATTTTTTGTTGGTTTTGGGTCCTTTATATAACTGGGTTACATTATTGAATTTAATTTTATTATATTTTAGATCCGCCTTAATGGCTTCAATATCAGTTGGCACGGGGAGACCCCTAATAACAACCTTCAGAGGTTTTTCTTCGTTTAACAGAAAGGTTCTATAAAATATCTTATCTTCATTTAACTTACGTTGAATAGCAATGTATTCTTCCCTACAATTAACTTGGAGTTTAACAAGCTCTCCTCGCAGGTTGCCCTGGAGGGAGGGGGCTAGGTTTTTTAGTTCTGCAATATAACTATGCCAATTTGGCGAAGGTACAATGAAAAAGGGCGGGGGTGGTTTTTCTTTTTTCGGAGCGTCATTTACATTGTCGCCATCAGGCGCAGGAACCTCAGGTTCGAGCACATGCTCGACCGTACTAACGGGGGGGGGGACAGTCTTTTTGGCACGGGCAGCGTGCCTTTTTTGGACAACTTCAAATCCCTCATCGTCTAACCTGGGGTGTTTTTTATTCTTTATAAAATCATTACACTCATTACTATTGGAGGGGGGGAGGTTAGTAGTTTTGCTACTAGAAGAACTTTTAACATTCACCACTTGTGTGGCTTGACTAAAACTAGGCTGGTGACCTATGCAAGAGGCGAAGGCAGGAAAAGGAATACTCCCGTGAGAAGAACTCACGGGGGCTCACCAATATCCGCAGACGTGGAAGTATCCATCTGGTTAGTCCTGTTGTTTTCCAACTGTGCCAGCCTGGCACGCATGAGATTTCTCTGTTCAGCAGTCATTTCTTCCAATTCTGCAGAATCTTCACTCACACCCAAAAGTTCGTTATAACTCAATTCCATAAGCCATGTCTTGAAATCGTCCACAATTTCTTCTTCCACTGGCACTACACGTGTCTGAGCACGTGTTGTAGTTGATCCCCACATACTCTCGCAATACTTGTTATATTCCGCGATAGTTTTATCCTCTCCAAACATACGTTTAAACTCATAGAGTTTCATTACTTCACGCTTTTTCTGGGGCTGTGCCATCGCACAGACAGTCGTAGACGAACTCCGACAGAAACAGGCAGCAGAACAACCACGTGCAGAACAATCCACTTCCGAACAGACCGGCGGCTTGAAGGTGTTGAAATTGGAAATCGCGAGAAAAAGGCGGTAGCACAAAAAATGAATTCAGTAAAAAAAAAAGACCAATCAGAAAAGGTCAACAAAGGGAGGAGCCTTAAAGGAAAAAAGTTTGAAGGGCATTGAAAATCATGGAAATTTTACCCATTGGTCCCATGGGCTTGGATAGGCTGGATTTCAGGTGTTTAACAAAGTTTATCACATTCGCAATGTTAATTTCATTGAACAAACATTTAATCTCACTAAACAGAGAAAAAAGGTCATTTATTCCAGTCAGATTTCTGTTTTTAGCCACCTCCTGTTGAGGACGGAGGGGGGGGGGGGGGGTCGGTACATTTTGAATTTGGCCGATGGGGATAATGGATAATGGAAGAATGGGGATAATGGATATCTTTTTTTATGAGTTTGGGTTACTTTTTCAGAGGAAAGAGTGTCCGGGAAGTTATCTTTGGTGGGAATCGGCTGTTTGGATTTCTGGGGGGGGGGGGGGGGGGAATTTGAATGCTCTGTCTCAGGAATGTTTCTTTTTTTCCGAGGTCTATTTAGAGGATTTGCCGGGCATTGCCTGAAATTTGCAGGGTGCTCAGCCCGGCAATTACAGCAAACCGCAGGGGAATCCCTGGGATGCTTGCAATCCCGAGTGCGATGCGATCCCGCGCATTTCAGACATCTGCTCGGGAAATTACAGCATTCCGAGGAATGTCCATAGCGCTGGCAATTAAAGCATAATTTAATTGCGCGGGAGATAAAGGGAGAGATGAAGATTCTTAAATTTAGAAGTTGTTTGATTTCAAGAAAAATTTTTACAGAATTCTGATTAACAAGGGCGAGAAAAATGGGGAGAGGGGTTCCAAGGGCACGGTTTCAGAACTGGATAACCCGAGAGACCTGGATTCCGAGAACGTTGAATTCGTTTACAATGTCGTCAATTTCAGTATTAGTGGGAAGCCCACGTATCAAGAATTTCTTGGGTCTTTCGTTTTTCAGATTTATTGAACAGAACGGAATATTTTTATCTATAAGAAATTTTTGAAGTTTGCGATAATCATCTATACTATTCGGTGAGAGTCTGATCATGTCACGGCTGTAGCTACCAATTATGGGGGTGTCAAGATGGGTGTTAATTTCAACAACAAGTTTCTGCCAATCAGAGCAGGCGTGAATGAAGAAAGGCTGAGGTCTAACGGTTTCCTCCGGCTGCTTTCAGGGGCTTCGTTATTGTTTATGGATCCATTTTCAAGAATTTCGAAAGAGTTTTCAGTGGGTATGGGAGTAGAAGCGCGGGGTTCAATGTTTTTGCAAGTAAGTCTCCTACTCGGGGACGAGAATTTTCTTTGGGTGACATTAAGGAATTGCTGTACAATTTTCAAATCTAGATCCGGGTTTGATTTATCCTGTATGATTGCATTAAGTTCCTGTGCGGAGAGAGATTGGGTATCTCCGGGGGTCTCGTTATCCTGGATTCTATCATCTTGCAATTTGTTGAAGTCAACATCGAAAATCATTTTCTCCTGGGAGATTTCATTATGCGGAATCACTTTTGAGATCCTCCTTTTAGGGGAGGGCAGTTATTGAGATGTTTAAGAAATTTAGTTTTCCTGGTTTTAAATTTTTTTACGGTATCATTATCATAAATAAGAGCGAAATCTATGAATTCGGGAAAGGAACTATACGGGTTCTCAAAGTACTTGCAGGTAGAAATGCACTTACCCTGGAATTCTTTTAACTTTTCCGGATCAGTCCGCAGATTCTCATAGTTCTCGAAACCCAAGTCGGCAAGGAAGTCAGCAATGTCGGTGATAAAGGTGGATATCCATTTAGGTTTGGTGTCGAAATTAAAGTCCATTTCGCAACAGTTGAGGTCACACATCTTTCCAATAATTTCAGCCCACACGCTTGGTAGAAGAACACTTTGCGTATTAGGTACTCCATTGTCGTCCAAATATTGGGCGAGAAACACTTCAGAAGTTTTGATGTAATCGAAAAACGAGGAATCCTTGTGGACCGCCATGTCCACGTCCCATCGGAATTTCATGTGCAACTCGACTAAATCGTCTGTATATATGTGCCTGTGGGGAAGAATAATGTTCACAATTTCTAGTAAACTGTTAAGGTTTACTAACTGGATACAATGCCAAATAATCCAAATTAAGGAATATTTTATTTTATTGTATAATATTATTTCTTCAAGATATTTGTGGTATATAAATAAACCACTCTGAACCCTAATTCTGTGGGTTTAAAAATTAATATCATTCACATTATACATTTATAAGCATACATTATACTCTGACGAATGCAATGCTTCAAGAGAGCATGATTTTAAAATGTAGAAGATAAATCACTGATAATCAAATCAAAGACGTACAACAGATAAACGATTTTGTGCAATGGACAATTCCGATTTTTTTTTAAAGCTCTTAAAAGTAATTGATATTTATAGAAACATTTTTTTCTGATTTCAAATAGGTAAGCGGAAATTTCTTAAAATAATTATTTATTTAAATACCAAGAAATAGAGAAGAACAAAATCTACTCAAACACAGAACGGTAAAGATTAGCTGTGACGTCACATGGCCTGTTCGACCTGTGATACAACATTCTACTATGTGCTGCTTCTATTGAGACATTTGTGAGTTGTTAGCGTTTTAATTTGTTTACAATTTGTTTATTATTTTACACATTTGTTCTTGGTCTGCTTGAGCTTAAATTATTTGTTCTTTATTTTATTTTACTGTAAACATGGATTCTGCTTTTGCTAAATGGTAATCAGACAATTTGCCTAAGATTGATTACATCATGCTGGCTCTGTATTTTAAAAACAATATAGATTTTGTGATGGCTGAATCTCATGGTGCAATATTTGGCAAGTAAAATTTACCCATTTTCTTGAGATTTTTCTAGAAATTAAAAGAAAAACAGTTGAATTTATACGTTTAATTTTACATTGAATAAATGTTTTATGTGCAAGAGCACATAAGCTATATATGCTTTATGAAGATTCTAAATGTAATATTTTATTTATAAATTAAGCAGATTTACATTTAGTTACATTAAAAGCAGTTTTACATTTAAATACATTAAAAGCAGTTTTGCATTTTCTTTTTTGTGACTTAAACAACTTTGCATTTCGTTTTAGATATAATGAAATAATTTTATAAATTTTCAAAAGCACACAATATACTCAATGAAAATATTAAATTATAATTTATGACTGCAGTATACAGGTATACGAAATTTTCATGCATTGAATTTTTTATCTACTCTAAAATTATCTTACATCTGAAATACCTTACCATACCTTAATCATATTTTAGCTTTTTTTCTAAAAATTAATTTAAAACCAACAATACAAAATAATAAAATTTATGTTTAAAAATGTTAAGAATTTTGATTCTGTTCAATAGCAGTTTTGAATGTCGTTATCATTTGAGGTATATCTTAACCCATTGGATTTAAAACCTTATCAGGATAGCCTGTTCTGGGCCCAACAAAAGAATGTACTCGTTTTTTAAGAATAGCCCCAAAACTGTAGCAGTTAGAATGTCCAAGTTTTGTATATCATTGTATTTTTGGGTATATTTTATTTCTTTGGATTTTGAACCGTATCAGGCTCACCCATCTATTACCGACATAGAAATGCACTGGTTTATAAGATGGTGAAAGATAAGGATGTACTAAATTTATATTTTCTAGTTGCTCCGATTTTCCATTTACTCTAAAAAATTGGCCCATCCCTATGTCGGGCCCTGGAAGGGCTAGCCCGATTACGTTCAAATCCGAAGAAACTAAAATGTACCACACAAGTCAACGATATGTTAAACTTGGAATTTCAATCTACTTCGGTTCTTGAGTTATTCTTCAAAAACGAATGCACTCTTCAGCGGACCCAAGACGAGCTAGCCCGATGAGGTTCAAAATCTAAATTAAAATCTATCCAAAAGGATGTGATATATTAAAATTACATTTTTTAGCTACTCCGATTTTCGAGTTATTCTTGAAAAGCGAGTAAATTTCTATGGCGGGCCAAAGGCGGGCTAGCCAGATAAGGTTCGAAATGCGATGAAATGTTATACAACCCAAAGGACAATGATATATTAAATTTAGACATTCTAGATGCTCAGAATTTTGAGTTCTTCTCAAAAAACGAGTATATTCCGTTTGTTGGGCTGGCGACGAGCTTGCCTGATAAGATTTTAAATCCAAAAAGTTAAAATATATCGGAAATGATAAGGATATGCTAAACTTCGAATTTTTATATACACCTGTTCTCGAGTTATTCCGCAAAATTGGGGGAATTTCTAAGGCGAGCCCAAGACGGGCTACCTCGATACGGTTCAAAATTGAAAGAATTAAAATATACCCCCCAAAAGAGATATACTAAATTTAGATTTCCTATCTTCTGTGATTTTCGAGTTATTCTCTAAAAACGAGTAAAGTCCTTTGGCTTGTCCAGGACGGGCTGGTCCGATAATTTTCAAAATCGAAAAACTGAAATGTACCAGAAGAGAAAACGTCATACCGAATTTCACATTACTGCGATGAATGAACCTGTTTATTTTGGACCTCAAAGGTTTGAACGAATATCAGATCAAGTTAAATAAAATTTTAAAAATACGAATATATATATCCCTAGCTCAATCTCTCTGAAATTCAAATGCCCTTTTGTGTATGCCACTTGCAATAATCACACCAAATTTCGCACAAATTCTTCAGTTATGTCCAAAGATATCGGCCATTTAATTTGCATTAAATTGCCATTAGTTTCAATGTTAACTCCTCAGCTTCTGATCTTTTATTCAAGACCAGAGCCGTCTGGCGAAGGCGGCTTTTCGGGAACAGTTCCCAGCATTTTGAGGTATAGGCGGTCGTCACACTATTACTTCTAGGCCTGTACACATACCCTGGGCCCCCGGGCACTAAATGAAGGGCACTAAATGAATGGGAAAGGTTGCAGATATTTATATTGTGATTCGTTAACAATACACAACGAAAATTACATTTTCGTTGGGTCGTATAGTATTTGTATTTTGTTAAAAGGTGTCTAGTAATAAACTTTGTTTTGGATATGTATAGTAATTAAGTTTTGTTTAAGGGTCGTATAGAATTTACGTTTTGTAAAGGGTGATTGTATAGTATATATGTTTAATTAAAAGGGGTCGTATAGTAATAAACTTTGTTATGGGTACGTATAGTAATTAAGTTTCGTTTAAGGGTCGTACAGAATTTACGTTTCGTAAAGGGGGATCGTATAGTATATACGCTTAATTAAAAGGTGTCATATAGTAATTTTATTTTGTTCGAGGGCCATAAAAATTAATAATACTGATCGACAGATATGTGGGGTTTGCTTGCCATTGGAAATTCTATGAGCATAAGTGCTGCAAGCAGATGGGAAAAAATATTTTACATAACTTTACACACCCATTCATAAAATAGTCTTAACGTCTAGTAAGACCTTAAACTCCAGTGAACGTTTAAAATCCGTCATCTTGATGCAATGATAGAAAAAACCTTATGAGCTCAACAAATCAGCAAAATTCGATTTTGTGGGGGAAATAACGCGAATTAGAGCTTATATTTACAAGATTTTGCTGAAAATCTAAATTTTTGTTTTTGATTGACATAAGCATACCAAATGTAATGAAAATTGTGATTAACTCCTTGAAAATTCATGGACCTCTTACGGTTAACAAGCCCCGTATGGATGATTAGCAATCCCATTAAGACGTGAAATAGTTCTGCACTTCTTTCCATTTATTCGACAGATATCCTGCATACACACAAATTATAAACATCATTAATTCGTAATCAAGGAAAATCAAAATATGTAGTTCCATCAAAATTCGAGAGCCAAATATTTACGGTTTCTATTTCATATCTACTGTTGACGAGAAATATAAATACCACGAATGTATACTCACGCACCAAAATAAAAATAATTAAGAAATGAAATATAAATTAACATAATTGCAATTTAATATTTTAAAAAATAATTAAGTTATTGAAAATTTTTATTGTTATACCATATATATATATATATATATATATATACCATATGTATGTTAAGCTACATTTTGTGGAAAAAGATGAAAAATAACGATAAGTTAACCTTCGTAAAAATAAAGTTTAATCCAGGAACAAATCAAATTAAAAGTCCTTAGATTAATACATATATTTTATGCAACATGCAAGTGTCTTTCCAAAGCCACCGTGGGTTATGTGCAGACGACTTACCAGTGGACAGAAATTTACCGGTTACTTCACAGACTAATACATACAGACCTGTCACTCTCGATTTCGCAGCGGCCATTAGAGATGGACCAAAATGCCGGTTGGCGCGCTCTTGGCGATGGTCTGGTTTGGTCTGAGCGCTTGGCGATGGTCTGGTTTGGGTCCAAGACGATTTTCAATGTTTTAACCCTGTAGCATGCATTGTAGCGTGATTTGAGTAACGTGCAGAAGGATTATTTATTAAGTGATTAGATCATTTCAAGAAATGGATTGCCAAAAGAAAACTGGTTGCTTTACAGGGTATGTAATTTATTTTTATTAAAATTGAAATAATATTAATTATCACCATCCTCTATACGTGTTCATTATAAATATACACATGTTCATAAGTATGCACGTGTGTTCATTATACGAAATTAGTGCTTTGTTATTACTGCCGATGAGACTAAATTATAAGGGGTAGTGGCATAATAAATTAAAAAATATTTTCCGTATTTTTATAAAATGTATAATAATCGATATTTGGATAGTTTTTTCTTAGAGCTAATTAAGTTGAATGTGATATTGTATGCGTATATATTTATGTAAAATTCTTATTATGTGCCTTATGGTGGAAAATTCACCCCACCCACGGGTAATTTATGATTGAGTTCCACAACTTTGATAGTGCATTTATGTAAATTTGATATTTTCTATAAGAATATTTTTATATTTATACAAAAAAGTCTATTATCAGTATCCCAGAACAAATTAAGGATAAAGTAATTAACGATCAACACGCTAGTATACTTTTTAGACTGAAAATATTATATAATATTTCAGTCTTTTGAGTATGTTAGCTTGTAATTTTTTGTGCATTATGTTTCAAAGTGAGACAATGCAATGCGTCTATTTTTTAATCCATTTTATGAATATTTGAATTAAAAATATAACTATGTTTATTTAAATTTATTTAAACTAATGAATATATTTATGTTGCAGATTAATGTATTTTTAAATCCTGATCATTTCAAAATGATTCTAATCATTTTTTTTTTTTATTTAGTTTCAAAAATTATAAAAGTACAGTCCTGTACATTTTTTCCCTGCCCGCTTTTGAAAAAAAAAATCGCCAAGCAAGTGATAACGCGCCAAATCCGGCAGACGTACTTTGTTTACATCGTAGTTCAGTTCATCCAACTCACGAGCACGAGTATCTATGCGACATCCTATGTTAAAAATGTTGCCATAGGGTCCTATGGGAGTCAGCCTTCTGTATATAACATTCTGTGGGTTACTTCTGCCGCATTCAATTTTGAATTGATAGCAGTTTTATAGAAATCTTACAACTTGTCATATCCTGATATACATCGGGAATCAAACTTTATAAAAGAATTAGTATTATATATTTGGTGGTAGATGAAGAAACATAACATTTAAAATTTTTATTAAATAGTAAAATGAGCATGCTAGTGTATAGTGTACTTGTAAGATTGAAAATAGTATTACATAATATTTCAGTCATTTGAGTGTGTTAATTTGTATTTTATGTATAATATATTATAATGAGACAATGCAGTGCACTATCTTTAAACTAATTTAGTTTAAAATCATTATTGTGTCAATCACAATTATATCAAAATTCATTTTCATTCATTAGAATTTTTTCTTTTCAAGTTCAGTACCTAGAACATTTTATTTTTTAAATTTATAAAAGCAATTTTTTGCAATTTATATTTTTTTTATTTCTGTTTAACTTGATCATATTAAGATGTAAGTGATAATTCACATTTGTTATAGTTTAAATCAATTTTGTTCTTTTATTTAAATCAAATTTATGACTAAAATGTCCACCTGATTACAAAAAAAGGTACATCTAATTTACCTAGAACTTAATATACATGTTGATTAAATAAGTACGCATGTACTAAATCTAAAATTTTTAATCTCTCTATATTAAAAACAAGAAAGATCAATCATGCATAAAGCATTGATTAGGAAACATTTTCCAACTGAGATGCAATTTTATTTAAATATCTCAAAATGTGATATATTCAGCGGTGATACTTTTTAAATTATCACAGTTCTACAGTAATCTATTATACTTGAAAAATTAAGACTTCTTCGAAATATAAATCGGCTATCTCTCTATGTAAAATCAATGAATAATTCATTCATATCACTTACATTCCAGACTCAAGAGCTAAGTTATTTTGTGTGAAAATTTTCAACAATTCTTATACAACTTATGATACAATCGCTTGATTCGTTTACATTATGCATCAGTTAAAATTAGACTTCGTTGTAGAAATAATCACAGTTTAGTTATCATTTAAAAAAAAATTGTAATTGTGTTGGAACAGAATTTAGATACACAGATTATACTAAAAAAGAAATTTATGACGATTGCAATTATAAATATCAATTTTTAAGTTCCTTAAATATCACGATCTTTACACACGGAAAAAAATAAATGCCATATTTTATTCTGCAATGAATCACGTGATCTCCTCGTATGCGTGATCTCTTCATGAGTGTATTTATGATTTCAATTTTTATTTAAAAAACTGCATAACATATTTTACTGAATTTTTTTTTCCACATTTAATGTGGTAATTCGAATATTTCCTAAAATTTTAGAAGCACTTTGTGGATTTTAACTTCGCTTAAAAAATGCTTGAAAAATTAAGTCCCATTCTATTTCATTTCTGCAACTAGGAAAAATCCAATACCGATTAGGTGATATTATTAATTTTCATTCCCATATGTCTCACAGACCGTCTCAACAACATACTAATTAAACATAACAACATAATAATACTACCTTGTTAACTGCTTAAATGGTGCTTTTCACTGAGGGGAGTGAAGCATCAATTCGTATCTTGAGGTACCTTGTATAAAACAAGTTCAACTACTCAGAAGAAAATGTTAAAAACATTTAAGAAATGCTCTGTTGTAAACAAAGTCCAGTTTTGCTACCCGAATTTATCTATATTTTACGTTAAAGAGCCTTTATGTCATCGCTCCGCGGAAGAATCAGTCATTCTGCATCGAAAATTTTCTATATCTTCTTTGATTTTCCGAAATTCCCTATTTTCAGAGAATAGAAAAATTTCCAAGTTTTAACTTTAGAAGATATTCTGTCTAGAGCCTCTTGCCTCTACCACTAGCTAGTATTTAGGTTTTTAAAAAATAATACACAAAGTAATTTTGTGTGGTAGTAACATTGTTTTATTGCTTTTCAAAATATTCTCCTTTAGCATCAAAATATATTTTCATTCGAATAAACCGATTACTTTCCTTATATACATAGTATAATGTATAAGGAAAGTATTGTAACGGGGTCGAAAATTCGAATTCGAGTTTTCGACGAGAGAGCACGTTTCAAACATCCCTGATCACGAATCGAACATTTTTGAGGTCATGTATGTGTGTGTGTCAGTGAGCCTGCGGAGATGATATCTCACGAACGAATGGAGCGATTCGAATGAAATTTGGTACAAAAATTACAATCCGTGAATACTGGAAGCCTGTTGTTTCTAAACACAATCAAATGTTCAGAACTCCCCTAAATTTTCGAGTGAAATTTTGAAAAAATCTTCAAAAAATCAAAACCTTCACTAAAGTTACACAAATAGACATTTCTTATGTAATTTTTCCTTAGAAAACGATTGACATAAACTTTAGAACGCTAGCATGAACCGTTCTCGAGATATTGCACATTTTTCAAATAAATTTATTAAAAAATCCCATAAATTAAAAAAAAATATTAACTGTTGAGAAACATGTTAACTTTTCATATGCAATATCATGCGATAAATTCGGTGAAATCATTCTCGTGGATCTAGTTCGTTCCATTCATGAGCAAATATACTTTGAATAATACTTTTGTATTCGAACGCCAATACTCATTTATCTGCTATAAGAATAACTTATTTCTCCGTCCACAACGGTTGGCGAGATTTTGGAGATGAATTTGGCGGAATGTCGCCAACTTGGCGACTTTTTGAAATGTTGCCAAATTAACGAAACTCTCTCCAAATGGATAAAAATGACGACTAATTGACGAAAATTCAATATCTTGGAACGAATATACGTATCTACTATAAGAATAACCTATTTTTTTTACTGTAAAAGTAGTAAATTCATTGCATTATATAAGGAAAGTCATGTGCTGCCCACATCAGGTTTTCTTTTTAAACAGTTATGCCATTCACAAGTTAATATATAACACAAAAGTGTAATTTTTAAGCATTAACTGCTCCCTGTGGGCTGTTAAAGCGTTGATCACACATTTTATTTTTGATTGGGAACAAGAAAAAATTATTGGGTGGTAAATAAAGTGAATAAAGGCAATAACTCAACAAATCAATTTTTTCATGTTTCAAATAATTGATAGTTTGAGATGCAGTGTGTCGAAAACCCAAACCACTGGACTCACCCTGAGGCATGAGCAGCAGCTTGTCGGGAGATGCAGTGTGTGTGATGAAATGTGATGCGACGTTTCGCATTACTTTTTTTGATTTGAGCAATTATATTTCTGGCAAACAATTGTAATTTATCAATCAGCATTTGCGTCAATCAACATATATCATGCAGTTACGATCCTCCAAAGTAACGGTGTCATGGCCGGATGTATCAAAAACGAAGAAATATATATATTTTTTAAACGCTTTGGGCAAGAACAACTTTTGTAGGAATTGGTTCATTTTGAAACACCCAAACAGTAGATTGATGTTTTGTTTCGGGTTCGTAGGAATACATCCACGTTTTGTCACCTGTTACAATGTCAAAGGTATGTTTGGACACCAGAATTTAATCTTTTGATAATATCCCTGCACCATTTGATAAGAGCATCTTCTTGAGCTTGAGTTAAATTGTGTAGAATCCAACGCGCACATACATTTCTGACTTTTAAAACCCTTTGCGGACGGCGGCATTCCGAAACTGCCGTGGCCCAAAGGACGCAGCGCAAACAGATTGGGCAAAGGTGGGAATCGAACTCGGGTTGTTAAAATGCAACTCACATATATGCTAATCACTCAGATGTCACGCCCCTGTGTTCCGACCACTCAAACAGCTGCTCGTACCTCGGGGTGAGTCTAGTGGTCTGGATTTTCGACACCCTTAGTGTCAAACCTTATCGAAAATCCTCATAAATCATAACTCAAAAATCCCTTTGACTTAAATCTATGTTTTGTCACTACCTTATTATAACGACGACGCCGTAAAAAATTTTTAAAGCATTTCTCGTTCTTTAACAGCCAATGTTCAAATTTTTAAAAATCGTTTGCACTGAAAATTGTTATTTTTTGTATTGACACATTCTAACAACTTAACTATCGAGCTCTCATATTTCGAGAGCATTAATTTCAATGTTTTAAAAATTCGGAGCAGGTAATTTCTTTAACTAGTTTGACAAAATTTGAACGAGAAATGAAATAAAGTATTATAAAACAAAATTATTTATTTAGAGCAAGTACTTCGCGGTAGATAATTTGTTCTTTTTTGTAAAGATTATATATCTGCGTCTCAAGTATTTTTACAGCTTATGCACCCTTAAAACTAGAACGACGGAAGCTGTCATTTTGACCGCATAACTACTTTGAGAAACGTTTCCTCCAAAACGGCTAATCCAAGCCCATTGAAATTTTATGACTTTTCTTATTTTCTTAAAGTTATTGAAAACACAGAGGAAAATAATTCTAGGTTTTATAATAAGAGAACAAATCAACGATCTTCCCATAACAACCTCAGTGGTCATTGATCGAGAGATTTCAAACGATGATGCAATCCGACTGCGGCGTTACGCTACTGTAAGCCGTAAGAATGTTTGCATCAGCTTTTTAGCATTATTCGATAACGCAAAAAAACTTCCAGAAACTGTAAAATTTTACAATTCCTCAAAGTGTGGCGTGGATGTATGAGCCGCCTCTATACATCGCGATCGGCACCAAGAAGTTGGCCTATGTACACACTCTACAATGTTCTGGATTTCGCGGCCATAAATTCCTAGATTTTATTTCGCGCATTCAATTCTTCGCAAATGGCTGGATGGTGACATATTTTGAATCTTGTGAGCAAACTGAGATACGCGTACTGCGCGACCAAGCAGCGTCCAGCAGTCCTCCTTTGCAGAAAGGTAGCGAAAAGTAACAAACGTCGTCAGTGCTCGTTGTGCTGTAATAAAACACAAGATTTATGTTCATCATGCGATACGCCCATCAGTGGAAAATGCCAAGAACGGTGTACCAAGAACGCTTATTGCAAAAAATGTGTCGATGAAACATCCTAAATGCTGTAACTTTGATGTTTTGATTTTGAATTAAAGATATGTTGTATTTTTACTTTCCTTATATACATAATGTATAAGGAAAGTATTGTGACGGGGTCGAAAATTCGAATTCGAGTTTTCGACGGGAGAGCACGTTTCCAGCATCCCTGATCACGAATCAAACATTTTTGAAGTGATGTCTGTGTGTGTGTGTGTCAGTGAGTCTGTGGAGACGATAACTGACGAACGAATGGACCGATTCGAACAAAATTTGGTACAAAAATCACAATCCGTAAACACTGGAAGTCTATTGTTTTTATACGCAATCGAATGTTCAGAACCCCCCTAAATTTTCGAATGAAATTTTGAAAAAATCGTCATAATAACAAAACCGTTAATAAAGTTACGCAAATAGACATTTCTTAGTAATTTTTCATTAGAAAACGATTGATATAAATTTTAGAACGCTAACATGAACCGTTCTCGAGATATTGTGCATTTTTAAAAAAAATTATCAAAAAGTCATAAAATTAAAAAATATATATATCCTATTGAGAAACATGTTCACTTTTCATATGTAATACCATGCGATAATTTGGGTGACATCATTCTCGTGGATCTAGCTCGTTCCATTCATGAAAAAAGATACTTTAAGTAATACTTTTCTATTCGAACGCCAATAGTCATGTATCTGCTGTAAGAATAACTTATTTCTTCGCCCATAACGCTTGGCGAGATTTTGGCGACGAATTTGGCGGAATGTCGCCAACTTGGCGACTTTTTGAAATGTTGCCAATTTAACGAAAATCTCGCCAAATGGATAAAAATGACGCTATATCAATGAAAATGACGACTAATTGTCGAAAATTCAATATCTTGGAAAGAATATTAGTATCTACTATAAGGGAAACCTATTTTTTTACTGTAAAAGTAGTAAATTCATTACATTATATAAGGAAAGTCATGTGTTGCCTACATCAGATTTTTTTTATGGCGGTCAAATTGACCGCTACCCGTCGTTCTAGGTAGTTCAAAATATCCGCTGTTCTAGTGTTAACGCAATACACAATATAACTCAAACAAATATAGTTTTTAAAAATTATTCAAAAATGAAAACATATTAAAACCTTATCCCGCCGAGGTATATCACCCCATTAGTTCAGCTATATTGTACAGCATTTGTATCAGTTCAACTATACTATACAGCATTGTCAGCTTGTACTGTTCAGAATTTCGCAGTTGTCGTTGTAGTAACTGTTTATTATGTAGTTGCCATTTGTACTATATTTTAATTCCTAGAATTTTTAACCTTTGCGGGTAATCCCCTTGTCATAGGAATGCACACGTTTATCGGGAATAACTCGATATTCGGCGTATAACTAGAATGCTCATATTTAACATATTGCTATCTTTTGTGGTAAATTTAAAAAAAAATAGAGATTTTGAAACATACCAGCACAGATCGTCATGGGCCCATGATAAAAATGTACACATTTTCCTTTCTTATAGCTCGAAAACCGAAGCAGCGTGAAAATGTGAAATGTCATCCAGCATTTCACATTTCGAACGATTTGGTGTAGAACACCCCTCTACAGAACGTTTTTGATAAATTTGATTTTTTCAGAAGGTTTTATCGAACGACCGACCCGTATACCAAATTGCAAGTCCCTTTCTATACAGGAAGTACCTAAAAAAACGTGACAGACAGACAAATGGACACTTGGCATTTAGTATATACTAACGAATACCCGTTGAAAATCAGTGATCTCGAAATAAGCAACCCCTGAATAATGTACATTTTCGTATAATTCGCGTTTCACATTTATTCGGCAAATCGAATATTTTGGTGTGCAGAACCCTCTAAAGAAGAAAATATTGGAACACTTAAATTACACACTTTCTTCTTTTCAAACTATCTACCTGCACACCAAATGTGTAGTCTCTATCATATCGCGAAGCATGTTTTTCTATCACTTCACCTTTCGAACGTTTTTCTGTGTAGCATCCCCTTAACTGAACATTTTTGAAGAACTGTATTCATCTTTGATTTTTTTATCAAAAGTTAGGCCATATACAAAATTTCAAGCCTCTATCATATTGTAAAGGAGGCGTTTTTCATTTGTTCGTCAAATCAAATATTTTAGTAAAGGCCACACCCTACAGTAGCAAATGTTGAAAAACTGAAATTGCACACTTTCTTTCTTTTCAACTATTTACCCGTACACTAAATTTGAAGTCTCTATCTCATCGTGGAGCATGCTGTTTCTATCATTTCACCTATCGAATGTTTTGTGTGGAGTTCCCACCCCCTTAAATATACATTTTTTAAAAACGCCATCCTTCTTGGATTTTCTATCAAATGACTCGCCCATAATCCAAATATCAAGCCTCAATCACTTTTAAAATGGAGCGTTTCTCCTTTATTCCGAAAATCGAACATTCTGGTGTGCGACACCCCCTAAAGTAGAAAATATTGGAAAACCGAAATTGTACACTTTCTTCCCTCCAAACTATTTACCCGTACACCAAATTTGAAATCTCTATGTCATCCCGAATCAGGTTTTTATCAATTCACCTTCCGAACGTTTTTCTATGAAGCCCTCCCTTAAACGAACATTTTTGAAGAACTATATTCGTTACATGTGTTTTCCTCAAATGACCATATATCAAATTTTAAGCCTCTATCAAATTTTAAAGGAGACGTTTCTCAATTGTTCGGCAATTCGAACATTTTGGTGTGCCGCATCCCCTTTTAAGAAGAAAATATGGGAAATCTGAAATTGCACACTTTTTCCCTTTCGAACGATTTACCCATACACCAAATTTGAAGTCTCTATCTCATCTCAAAGAATGCTTTTCTAGCATTTCACTTTTCGAACATTTTGGTGAGGAGCACCCTCTCTTCAGAACATTTTCGGAAAATACGATTTTTCCTGGAGGTTTTATCAAACGATCGACCCGTGTACCAAATTGTAAGACTATTCGGGAAGTGCCTAAAAAAAGCGTGACAGACAGATAGACATGCGCGCAGACAAACAGACAGACAAACAGACAGACAAACAGACGGACACTTGGCAATTAGTATATATAGATAAATTAATAGATAATATATAGATAGATTTTACCCTTAATTTTAGCAATTTGAATTTGATAAAAATATATTTTGATAATAATTTTACAATTACGATATTTCTCTCTTAATTTAGTCACTCCAAAACTTTTGGCGGTCTGCCGGTGGACCACGATCGACGACATGCTCTAAATTATATTCTTTAAATTATGATATTTTCCTCTTAATTAAATCACCTCGAAACTGTTTGGAGCTCTGCCGATGTTTTGCCAAGGTCATGGTCTAATATATATATTTACAACTACGACATGTTTCTCTTAATTCAATCCCTCCAAAACTTTTTGGCGGCCTGCGGTGAACCACGATCGACGCCCAGCCATGCTTTAATTTATATTTTTTAAATTATGATCTTTCCCTCTTAAAGAAATCACTCCGAGACTGTTTGGCGGTCTGCCAGTGGACGGCGATCACGTCATGCCCAGGTCATGTTCTAATATATATTTTTATAACTACGATATTCTTCTCTTAATTCACTCACACAAAACTTCCTGGCGGTCTACCGGTGGACAGCGATCGACGTTTTGTCCAGGCCATGCTCTAATATATATTTTTATAACTACGATATTCTTCTCTTAATTCAGCCACCCAAAACTTCTTAGCGATCAACCGGTAGACCGTGATCGACGTCTTGCCCAGGCTATGCTCTAGTTTATATTTTTACAGTTACAATATTTTTCTCTTAATTTAGTCACCCAAAACTTCTTGGCGGTCTACCAGTGGACCGCGGTCGGCGTCTTGCCCAGCCCATGCTCTAATCTATAGCATGAGAAAGTAAAAAATACAGCACTTGTAGAAAAATATTTTATTTTTCCGATTTTATATCAAAACCTTGTGTATATATATATATATATATATATATATATATATATATATATATATATATATATAACGTAATTTGTTGTTCCAATATAACGGGATTGCACAGTGAAGGAAAAAATGCGAAAATGCTATTGCAATGTTTAGAAATGAAAGCTGCATCATTAAATATTAATTTCACGCAAATTTCCATTGTGCCGCTCTTCTTTGTTTATACTGCTCATTTTGGACAATGGACGAAAAAATTCATTGTTCCTATTGTTGAATTTGTTCAGTGACTTGTTTGCAATATCGTTTGCACGAAATTATCTAAAACTAGTTTTAAATATTCTTTGATCAATGCACACATAATAAATTATTTACTCGTTAGCGACAATCGTTATGAATATTGAAGTAATATGCCTTTGAACTAAATACCGTTTGAAATAATTCCTATTGTTCCTACTTCTAGAAGAACTTTGTACACTTCATTAATTATGGACTTTTAGCCGTTTGGGCGCAGTGTTTTCCTTTTTGCGCATGCGTTATTAGAGGACTAATCTTTTGGCGTATTTATCGTTGGTTTTCAACTGTATCACAGTCGTCAATTGTATTGTAGGGTACTCCAATAGATATAATCAAGATGCACCATTAGCTACCCTAGAAGATTTTTTTTTCTTTCTGCTCAATAAGCGTCTCATTTCCAAAACTATTCTCTGGGATCTGAGTAAACATAACACAATTATGCAAGCTTGATGTATTCAAGTTGTGAGCTCCAATAAAAACCTGCAACCCCTGCTACGTCATTCACAGTTTTTCTAGGCTCTTATGCCTGATTGGCGAGAGATATAATGGCGCAACCTTATATTTATGAATCTTGGATATAATGACTGATAGCATGAGCACTCAATATATATTATCACTTAAATATATTCTCCGACTCATTAACATAGTGTTCACGTCAGTCTGATGTCATATAGAACACACCTTCCATGGTTTTCATTTAGGTTTAGTGACGATATTACGTTTACATTCGAAACGATTTAGATGGTTTTTGACAAATAATGAACGAACGTTGAGAAATCTGAAATAGTCTTCAGACTTCTTACTTTTAATTATTTACTTAATTCTTCTGAAGGTCTCTTAAGCACTTGGGAGCCATTTAACGACTAGAGGGACATTTATGATCTGATTTGAATATTTACTTAGCCTGAGAGAAGTTTCAAACGCTACACGTTTCAACTGGTTGACTGTCAAATTGCCTAGACTTATATACGAAACAATTTATATGTAGTCATGCGTCCAACATTATATACGAAAAAAAATAAACCCAACAACATCTTCTGATATTATTGGATAGTTTCACAGTGAAGCAGATTACATTTGTCATTTCGCTGAAGTAGATTACATTGGCCATTTCGTTGAAGTGGATTACATTGGCAATTTCGCTGAAGTAGAGTACATTGGCCATTTCTCTGAAGCAGATTACATTGGCAATTTCGCTGAAGTAGATTACATTGGCCATTTCGCTAAAGTATATTACACTGCCCATTTCGCTAAATTAGATTACATAGGCCATTACGCTGAATTAGAGTACATTGGCCATTTCGCTGCAATAGATTACATTGGCCATTTCGCTGCAGTAGATTACATTGGCCATTTCGCTATGTCGAAAAACAGTCGAAGAAACCAGAGAATATATAATGTTTTCAGATTTCTGGTTGTTTTATTTTTTGTAGGTGGCTTTACTTACCAGGCCATGGAGTTCTTGTTTTTATATTGGACGTATCCTACTGTTGTGGACATACAACAAAGCTCACCTTTCTACTTGGACATTCCTTCTTTTACTTTCTGCAATAGGATTGGGTAAGTCCAGTAAAATATAATTTTAATTTCAACTGGCCATTTCCTTTTCGTAAGCCTAAATATTTTTGCATAATATCTGAAGCATGGAGGTAAAAGTAAGGAGTTAAAACTTCATATTAAGAAAACGCCAATTCCGTTTGAGACAATCATTCAGGTGACGCTGGGGTAAGATAAATATTCTTGCGTTCTATGTATTTCTATGGCGAAAGGTTTTATATTTATTTAAACTGTCAATTTTGTAGAAATAAATTATGATCGTAATACAAACTAAAACTGAATCAATAAAAAATATTCCTACGCGTTCAAAATTATTTTATCTTTCAATGTAATTTTTTCTCCTTATATTCTGTACCCTATCTTACAACTATAAAAAAATACTAGTTAATTATGCTTATAATTAGGAAACCTTTAATTTCAAAATAATTAAAAATACATATACTTAATACTACGCCTTTGTGTTGTGTCAACTAATGATAGCGACTATCTTATTGACACTAGCGACACCTAGATATAATTCTCAAAGCTTAATGGCATTTTCAAGCTTTTCATCCATAGGAGTTTTATCTCCTTCTTTCTAACTCCATGATCTGAAGCTCAAGGCCGCGCTCGAATTTTTCAAATATTCATATTCCATATAATATTTAGGTCCAGTTGTGTAATTAGCATTAGAATGGGGGGGAAATTATCTTGTATGATCTCTTAATAAGGTTATTTTTTAGGATATTTCTTAAAACTAATTTAAAATGTTTCTTTTTCGTATTTGGCAACAGCTTAATGAAGTAAGTCACTTGACTGATACTACGTCTTTGCGTTGTATTAACTAATGATAGCGACTACTTTATTGACACTAGCGACACCTAGATATAATTCTCAAAGCTTTTCGACATTTTCAAGCTTTTCATCCATAGGAGTTTTATCTCCTTCTTTTTAACTCCATGATCTGAAGTTCAAGGCTGCGCTCGAATTCTTTAAATATTCATATTCCATATAATATTTTGGTCCAGTTGTGTAATTAACATTAGAATGGGAGGAAAAATTATCCTGATTTGAGTTAAAGAATAGGATTCCCTCATAAGTCTTTATACATCCCCATAACTTTCAATTAAAGTATTCTTAAGCTGCAAAAGTAAAGTTTACTAAAAAGAAAGTGGACGTGAACTATCGATTATTTAGTGGCAAATTGAAGAAGCTATAATTCCTGTCTTGAATACGAAGCAAGACAGGTGAAAATTTTTAATTGCAGAGACAAATTTAGAATATTTTCAATTTAAAACACTCTTTATTTAGTATGGAAAGATATGCAGTTTACACATAATATATACCCAAAAGGTACAAAATGAAGTCAACAAAAATCGATAATTGTGCAAATATTTGTTCACTACCGAAATACTTCTAAAGAAAATGGCGAGAAATGTTTATGGAAAAGTAATAATCCGCGCAATAAGCTAAATTTAACTTATTTTGGATTACCCTGTTTGCTGTAAACAATAAATGTTGTATAAAAATGGTAGCTAAAGGATATAGAACCATAATGGTCTTGTAAGTCCCTAGGCCGTATTGTAAAAAGTTCTGTGTTTATGTTCTGCGTTTATGGTGTGTTTCTCTATCTGTTGTGCTTGTGTGTTGTATTAATAAATTTCAGTTTTGATTTTGATTTCATTTGAGTTTTGATTTTCATTTGATTTTTGATTTTGATTTTAATTTTGATTTCATATTTAATAATTATCTTTTTTCGTTGATCTCATTTTTTATTGTCTTTCCAGATGTTATGTGTAAACCTCACGTTTTTCTATCCTAAATACAGAACCCTCTACAACTTTGAAATTGAAATATTTCGCCCACCTTGCTTCGTATCTAAAATATCTGATGTGGACAATACATGACTTTCCTTATATAATGCAATGAATTTACTACTTTTACAGTAAAAAAATAATGTATAAGATTGACGGTGCTGTAGTTTCATCGGTAAATTGTATATTTGGAGACTTTACTGATGACAACATGTAAAACTATTTCAAAGAACCCAAGTAACTTACATGTCGCGCAACTCTAAATAAACAATTATCGATATTGATAGCATCCTCAATAGGCGATATAGTCTATATATTAAAATATTTTAATAAATAACGCATCAATTAGACGTCATTTTCGTTAATTTAGCGCCATTATTGCAATTTTGACGATATTTGCACGATCAATCTGGGGCGAAATATCGCCAAGTTGGAGATACTTTTCTAAATTATTTGTCAAGTTCGCCAAATGCATTGCCAAGTGTTGCAGACAAACTGAGAAAAGAGTATTTCTTATATACTAGATGCACTAGAAGCACTAGATGCACTAGAAGCACTCCTGCTAAATTTATCGCCAAGCGATACTGACAAAGAAATGGGTTATTCTTACGGTCTACTCTTATATTCTTTCCAAGATATTGAACTATCATCAATTAGTCGTCATTTTTATTGATTTAGCGTCATTTTTATCAATTTGGCAATAATTTCATTAATTTGGCAACATTTAAAAAAGTCTCCAAGTTGGCCACATTCCGCTAAATTCGCCATCAAAATCTCGCCAAGCGTTATGGACGGAGAAATAAGTTATTCTTATAGCAGATTATTGGTGTCCCGATACAAAAGTGCTACCCAAAGCATATTTTCTCATGAATGGAACGAGCTAGATACACGAGAATAATGCCACCAAATTTATCGCATGATATTACATGTGAAAAGTGAACATATTTCACAATAGTTAATATTTTTGTTTTGTTTTATGTGATTTTTTCATACATTTATGGGAAAATGTGCAATATCTCGAAAACTGTTCATGCTAGTCTTCTAAAGTTTCTACCAATCGTTTTCCAATAAAAATGTACATAAGAAATAACTATTTACGTAACTTTAGTAAAGGTTTTGATTTTTTGATGGTTTTGTCAAAATTTCACTCTAAAATTTAGGGGAGTTCTGAACATTCGATTGCGTTTAAAAACAACAGGCTTCCAGTATTCACGGATTGTAATTGCCCTACAGGATAACCTTATAAGTTTGATATTGAAATTTTTAATATACTGAAATCGGTATACAAATAGAGAAGCATAACAAAAGTCGAATATAAAATTTCATGAAAATCCATTAATATTTATGGCAGCTATCGTTTAAACAATAAATCGGCCACAGACATCATCAGAAAAATAATCGAAACGTATTCTGGAGTTCCTAAAACATATATTAGCATCAAAATCTCGAAATCAAAAATTTTCGTGAAAATAATTGTTTCTCAATACTACGTATAGTAAAAAGTAATAATTGAATTAAATATTATTTTTGTTTTCAGTTACAACTACGCCAATATGTGTTCGAAGTTTAAAGGCACGCCATGCGCAAGCTCTATGTTCAACAAGATGGTGAGTGACGTTGTATGCAAGCAATTTCCCAGGGTCTGCAATAACAACACGCTTCCAAGTGATTTTCGGGTAAGTTTTTCTTCCTACATTTCAACGCTCTTCAACAAGGTTAAATTGGATCACAACGTAAGAAGCAACCTAAATAAATTAAAAAAAAAAAAGAAAAAGGAAAATGAAGAGAAAAAAAGAAAAAAAACCCTTACGTACGTTTCAGAAATCAATGGGTTTAATTCATTACTGCATCAAGTCTGGACCAGAAAGTCCAAATGAACACAGATTAAGCCTGTCAAACAGAAAATGGCTAAATGACAGAATTATCTTTAGTGGCGCCACCTAGTGTGACGAAAAGATAATGAAGTGAGGGAAAAGTAGACAAGAAAGATCAATAATGCATACAGCATTGATTATGAAACACTTTCCAACTGCAATGCAATTTTATTTAAACATCTCTAAAATACGATACATTCAGCGGTAATAGTTTTAAAATTATCACAATACTACAATAATTTATTATTATTTGAAAACTTAAAATTTTATCGAAAAACTTAAACTATTATATTATATTAAACTTTATTCAAATTATTATATTAAACTTTATTCAAATGACGTCATTGAAATTGAAATATAAATCGTCAAGATCTCTATGTAAAAGCAGTAAATATTTCATTGATACGCTTTTATTCCATTCCTTTCATTCATCACAATACTACAATAATTTATTTTACTTAAAAACTTAAAACCATGGAGGTAAAAGTAATTTAACTCTATGCTTAAAACTTCATCGAAAAAATCTGCTTTAAAATCATCTGCCTCTCTATTATCAATGAATGTTTCATTCATATCAGCTATGTTGCAAACTCCAGAGCTAAATAATTTTGTGTTAAAGAAATGCAGTAATTCTTATACAACTCATTCTACATATTTTGCTGTTTACATTTTACATAAGTGAAAAGTAGGCTTCGTTGTAGAAATAATCAAAGTTTGATGATCATTTAAACTCAAATATATTGTAATTACGTTGTTTCAGAATATAGATGCGCAGAAATTAAGCAAAAATAAAATAAAGCAGTTTCAGAACGGTTATAACACTAAATATAAATTAAAAATAATTTTAAGAATCACGATTTTGACACAAGATGGATGCCATGTTTTATTTTGAAGTGGGTCACGTGATCTCTCCATATAATATGGGTGTAATTAATATTTTAATTTTTATTTTAAAACTACCGAATGTATTTTGCTGAAATTTTTTTTTTTATATATTTTATGGGATATTTTGAATATTTCCTTAAACTTCCGAAGCAATTTGTGAATTTTAAATTCGCTTAAAAAATGTTTGAAAAATTAGGTCCCACAGGGTTCAATGTATTTCATATTTTCAATCCGGGTACAATCCAAAACTAATTGGGTGATATTATTCATTTATATTTCCATATGTCCCACAGACCGTCTGAACAACATACTAAATATTCATTTTGATAAAGTCATTTTTACGGCAGTTATCGTGCTAACTCACAGACAGACAAACAGAATGAACAAAGTCATAAACACTTTTCAACTATGTTGTAAAGTATTAAAAACCAGCATATCTGTATCTATAAAATCAACTGAATTATGATAAGGAAAAAATCTGACTTATACTGATATTCCGTACCATGTGAAAGGTTGTTTCATCAGTGAAATAGAGATCATAAACAAATTGACAATGGAAATTGTTTAGATCAAAAATACGTTACTATGTGTCAACATTTTTTATTGGTTTGTGAAAAGTACATAAGTATCCGTGATTGCATCGTGAGCCTACGCTGAATTCGCAAAAATGTGTTCTATGTATTATCATACAGTTTTATCTTCTTCGTGAAATGTCACAAATTTACATTTCCAATTTAATATAGGGTCCCCATTCTTAATGTTCAATTTTCAATTAAATATAACGCACTCAATTTTAAAGATACAGATATGCAGGGTTTTTTTTTAATGATCTTGTTGCATTAAAAATAAAAATTTTCTGATTGACCCAATTTGTCTAAGGGGGTCGTATAAAAATTTAAAAAGTGTAACTTTTTGAAAATTAATGGGAGGACTATTTATTAACGTAGTCTTAATTCCTACCTTACTTTCAATATTTTTGCAATTTACATTGCCCACTTATCTCCAACAGGTAAAGAATTATAGCGCGTTTTAATTTTTTTGGGACACCCTGTACATCTTCCTGTAAATAATAAATATTCGTTTCTGCAAATATAACTCATAGTAAACGAAACAACAAATGTCGGATAATTGCGTACTCTTGCAAATAATCAGAGGAACAGGACATTATTTCAACCCACCACAAGAAAGATCAATCATGCATAAAGCATTGATTATGAAAACCTTTCCAACTTCAAAGCAATTTCATTTAAACATCTCCAAAATGCGATACATTCCTCGGTAATATTTTAAAAATGATTACAATACTACATTAATTTATTATATTTGAAAATTTAAAAGTTCATCGAAAAAAATGAACTCCATTCAAATGACGTCAATTAAATATAAATTGCCTGGCTCCTCGGTAATGTTTTTAACATTATCATGATACTACAATAATTTATTATATTTGAAAACTGCATCAAAAACAACTGCAATTTATTCAAATGACGCCATCAAAATATAACACTCCTAGCTCTCTCTATGAAAGCAGAATTTCATTCATAACATTTTCCTATTCATTTCATTCATCACAATACTATAAAAATCTGATGTGGGCAACACATGACTTTCCTTATATAATGTAATGAATTTACTACTTTTACAGTAAAAAAATAGGTTTTTCTTATAGTAGATACTAATATTCTTTCTAAGACATTGAATTTTCGACAATTAGTCGTCATTTTCATTAATTTAGCGTCATTTTCATCCATTTGACGAGATTTTCGTTAATTTTGCAACATTTCAAAAAGTTGCCAAGTTGGCGACATTCCGCCAAATTCGTCGCCAAAATCTCGCCAAGCGTTATGCACTAAGAAATAAGTTATTCTTACAGCAGATAAATGACTATTATCGTTCAAATACAAACGTATTACTCAGAGTATCTTTTCATGAATGGAATGAGCTAGATCCACGAGAATGATGTCACCCAATTTATCGCATGGTATAACATATGAAAAGTGAACATGTTTATCAATAGGAAATATTTTTTTTTTATTTTATATGACTTTTTGATATTTTTTTTGAAAAATGTACAATATCTCGAGAACGGTTCGTGTTAGCGTTCTAAAATTCATGTCAATCGTTTTCTAATGAAAAATTACATAAGAAATGTCTATTTGCTTAACTTTATTAGTGGTTTTGATTTTTTGACGATTTTTTCAAAATTTCATTCGAAAATTTAGGGGGCTTCTGAACATTCGATTGTGTATAAAAACAATAGGCTTCCAGTGTTTACGGATTGTGATTTTTGTATCAAATTTGGTTCAAATCGGCCTATTCGTTCGTCAGTTATCGTCTCCACAGACCCACTGACACACACACACACACACACATACTTTCACACACACACACGCAGACATCACTTCAAAAATGTTTGATTCGTGATCAGGGATGCTTGAAACGTGCTCTCCCGTCGAAAACTCGAATTCAAATTTTTGACCCCGTCACAATACTTTCCTTATACATTATGTATATAAGGAAAGTAATAATTTATTTTATTTAAAAATTTAAGACCATGGCGGAACAAATAGTTAAACTCTATGCTTAGAACTTCATCGAAAAAAATCGTCCTCTCTGTAAAGTCAATGAATATTTCCTTCATATCAGCTATGCAGGCTCCATGAGCTAAATAATTTTGCGTTAAAGAAATGCAGTAATTCTTATACAACTCATTCTACATATTTTGCTGTTTACATTTTACATAAGTAAAAAATAGGCTTCGTTGCTGAAATAATCAAAATTGGATGGTCATTTAAACTCAAATATATTGTAATTGTATTGTTTTAGTATGTAGATACACAGAATTTAAGCAAAAATAAAGCGGTTTTAGGACAGATACAACACTCAATATGAATTAAAAAGAACTTTAAAAATCACGATTTTGAGACAAGATGGATGCCATATTTCATTTTGAAGTCGGTCGCGTGATCTGTTCATACAATGGTCACGTGATCTCTTCATATAAGGGGTGTAATTAATATTTTAATTTTTATTTAAAATACTACTGAATATATTTTGCTGAAATTTTTTTTATATATTTTATGGGATAATTTGAATATTACCTAAAATTTTCGAAGCAATTTGTGAATTTTAATTCCGCTTAAAAATTGTTTGAAAAATTAGGTCCTATAGGGTTCAATGTATTTCATTTTTTCAACCCGGGTTCAATTCAAAAATAATTGAGTGATGTTATTCATTTATATTCCCATATATCCCACAGACTGTCTGAACAACATACTAAAATTTCATTTTGATAAAGTCATTTTTACGGCAGTTATCTTGCTAACGCACAGACAGACAGACAGAATGAACAAAGTCATAAACACTTTTTAACTATGTTGTAAAGTGTTAAAAACCCACACATATCTGTATCTTTATAATCAACTGATTTATGATAAAGGAAAAAATCTGATGTGGGCAGCACATGACTTTCCTTATATAATACAATGAATTTACTACTTTTACAGTTAAAGAAAATGTTATTCTTAGAGTAGAAACTTATATTCTTTCCAAGATATTAAATTTTCTTTAATTAGTCGTCATTTTCATTGATTTAGCGTCATTTTTATCAATTTGGTGAGATTTTCGTTAATTTGGCAACAATTAAAAATGTCGCCAAGTTGGCGACATTCCGCCAAATTCGTCGCCAAAATCTCAGCAAGCGTTATGGACAGAGAAATAAGTTATTCGTACAGCAGATAAATGACTATTGGCGTTCAAATACAAAAGTATTACTCAAAGCATCTTTTTTCATGAATGGAACGAGCTAGATCCACGAGAATGATGTCACCAAATTTATCGCATGGTATTACATATGAAAAGTGAACATGTTTCTCAATAGGAAATATTTTTTTTTATTTTATATAACTTTTTGATAATTTTTTTGAAAAATGTGCAATATCTCGAGAACGGTTCATGTTAGCGTTCTAAAATTTATGTCAATCGTTTTCTAATGAAAAATTACGTAAGAAATGTCTATTTGCGTAACTTTATTAGCGATTTTGATTTTTTGTCGATTTTTTCAAAATTTCACTCGAAAATTTAGGGAGGTTCTGAACATTCGATTAAGTATAAAAACAATAGGCTTCCAGTGTTTACGGATTGTGATTTTTGTACCAAATTTCGTTCGAATCGGTCTATTCGTTCGCCAGTTATCGTCTCCACAGTCTCACTGACACATACACACACACACAGACATCACTTCAAAAATGTTGGATTCGTGATCAGGGATGCTTGAAACGTGCTCTTCCGTCGAAAACTCGATTTCGAATTTCGATCCGACCCCGTCATAATACTTTCCTTGTACATTATGTATATAAGTAAAGTAAAAATCTGGCTTATGCCGCTTTTCCGTACCATGTGAAATGCTGTTTCATCAGTGAAAATAGGGATCATAAACAAATTGACGATGGAAATTGTTTAGATCAAAATTACGTTAATATGTGTCAAAAACTTTTATTGGCATGTCTCAATATGAAAAGTACTTAAGAATCCGTGATTGCATCATGAGCCTACGCAGAATTCGCAAAAATGTCTCCAATGTATTATCATCCAGTTTTATCTTTTTTGTGATATGTCACAAATTTGCATTTCTAATTTAATATATGGCCCCCATTCACAATGTTCAATTTTCAATTAAATATAACTCGCTCAATTTTGAAGATACAGATATGCAGGGTTTTCTGTTTTTAATGATCTTGTTGCATTAGAAATAAACATTTTCTGATTGACCCAATTTGTCTAAGGGGGTCGTATAAAAATTTAAAAAGCGTAACTTTTTGAAAATGAATGGGAGGACTATTTCATTAACGTAGTCTTATTTTCTGCTTTGGTTTCAACTTTTTGCAATTTACATTGTCCACTTATCTCCAACAGGTAAAGAATTAAAGCTCGTTTCAATCTTTTTGGGACACCCTGTATATCTTCTTGTAAATAATGAATATTCGTTTATGCAAATATAACTCTTACTCTACGAAACAGCAAATGTCGGATGATTGCGTCCTATTGCAAATAATCAGAGGAACAGGGCAATGTGCTTTGTATTATGCTTTAAACTTAACTTAAATCAGTCGTGTAATTGTTGGATTGTTCCGTAACAATTTGTGATAAATAGAATCTCCGCTGACAATTTTCACTGTTTGTACTTCATACTTAATTACCTGTTCTTTAAATGGTCAATTTTGTAAGTGGATCTAATATACAGGGTGTTCAGATAACGTGCGTGACAAACTCAGAGGGGTTGTTAGTAGTCATCAAGAGGAACAAAAATTGAAGTGCAACATGGTGTTGCAAACCACATTTAGTTGGCGAAAATCGCGAAAATACGTATGCAGGTTCTGACGTCAAGCGGGGACGACAAAAAATACAATAACTACAAAAAGATTTATTTGACAGAATGTTTACAACACAGCTTGTGGTGCACAGTAAAATGTTGGAAAGGGAACGGTGAGAATGATGTGAACAAAATTATTACAGATGTTGTTCGAAGTGGCGGCTGTGGACGTCACATCGCAGCCTACAACGACTTAAGGGTGAGCGTCAGTAAATTTTCTGCCCTATCCGCGCTTTGTTAACATTCGCGGCACACAATTTTCGCCGAAATTCTGCTCAAATAGTTGCGAAATATTTTCTGATAGATAAAATGCAATGCTTAAATTATATTAAAACTAAATTTAATACCCAATAAAACATAGAATATATTTTTTTAATTCAAAATATTTTTGGTGCTGCCATCTGTTGTCGTAATTTAATTCATACCGAGTATTTTTATTTTTTAATGAACATTTTTAAATGTCTATTCCATCTAATACGCTATTAAATACAACAACAGATCATATATAATAATGCCACAATGAAGGAAACGTAATTGAACTTGAAGACAAAACTGCAGTCCTCAGTGATGTACATTCAGATCCCCTTATCAAATTTATAGAATGAGAAATTATTTTTCCGTGATTGTGGCATTATTATATATGATGTACTGTTGTATTTAATACTGTATTAGAAGGAATAGATATTTAAAAATGTTAATTGAAAAATAAAAATAATCGGTATGAATTAAATTACGACAACAGCAGGCAGCACCAAAAATATTTTGAATTAAAATAAAAAATATATTCTATGTTTTCTTGGGTATTAAATTTAGTTTTAATATAATCTAAGCATTGCACTTTATCTTTCAGAAAATATTTCGCAATTGTGAGCAGAATTTCGACGAAAAATGTGTGCCACGGAAGTTAACAAAGCGTGTATAGGGCAGACGATTTACTGACGCTAACCCTTAAAACGATTCCCGGACGCATTCGAAAATACCTGTGCTAGTGATGCCTGCCGTAGCGACGATGATCCTAACAATGAGATCCACAGGCGTCTTCTAAACGAGTTATGTAAGGTGACCCCAGAGAAAGAAGTTCAGCAGATTGAGATCCTATTAACGTGGAGGCCAAGCAACGGGTCCGGCGCGTGCAATTCACGTCCTTGGGTGTGTGGCATCGATGTGGCTACGCACCACGCTGGAAAATGTGTCCTGGCACCATCATGCATGAACCACCTGCCTCGCTGCACTGCGACTGACACACTCTGCAGCAATTCCGGGAAGACGCGTTGCCGGAAAACAAGGTACGTTACGTGAGACATCATGAGCGAACCCACGAACGCATTAAGCGATTAACTGACATCGGCCATCCCTCTCCTCTGGAGTCAGAGCCTGCATATATATTTTCGCTATTTTCACCGACTACACGATGTTTGCGACACCATGTTTCATTTCAATTTTTGTTCCTCTTGATGTCTACTAACAACCCTCTGAGTTGTCACTGCGTTATCTGAACACCCTGTTGATTTATTTGTTATATCAACAATAATTCAAATTTGTGTAATAAATCGGCTCCAATTATGGATTTGCTAGCATCTGCTATTATAAATAACCACCGAAATGTTCGTTGTCATTCTATGCCTACAAAACAGATATAAACACTAAGCGACAGAAATGTTCAGTAGGGAATCATGTTTCTAGATAAATAATTTGTTTTCACAAAGCACTTACAGTTTTCGAAGAATTGTCTTGTTCAGTTCAAGAAGATTGAAAATTTCCAAGTTTGTAACGTTTATATCTCAACTAAAAGTGTTAGCTACGAAATATAAAAAGAGATTTATAACTCTCTAAAATCCGTACAAAGATATATAAGTGATCAAGCTCGTAGTTTTTGAAATATGGTGATTCTAATTTATAGTGATATATTTTAATCTGTTTTGAAAATGTCAAAAGAAGACATACAAATACTACCCACAAAGAAGGATGTTATTCACACAAAACCATTTCGACTCCATTGAACTGAAAATACTGCCGATATTTTTTTCCGTGTGTGTGTATTTGTAAATTAACGTTCTGAAATTACTGAATACTTTTATTGACTTTACAGACTGTTTTTCATGGAAAATTGATGAAGAAAAATTTTATTACGAAAGATGATTATGGGAAGCTTTCAATACCCCTTGAGGCATACCTCAATTGCACTATAGAGTTCGCAGGGAATACAACAGATTGCAAGTAAGTGTTATACAGAGTGTTTCAGTATAGTTGACCCCGCATTTCGAGCTTAGGTAATTGGTTTTAGATACATATTTCCAATTTGAGAATTTGTTTGAATTAAATACGGACTTCTTATACCTATTTTTTCGTTTTATAGTTGACCCCATTGTATAGTTGACAAGGTTGTAAATTTGTTACAGTAGTTGACGTTATTATAGTTGTTATAGTTATTGACGTATTAGTTTAACGAAAAGTTGTTATAGATGTTATAGTTGTTGTTATAGTTGTCAGAGTTGTTATAGTTTATAGTTTTTGTATAATTTAACGTTGTAGTTGCTGTAGTTTATAGTTTTGTTATAGTTTAACTAATAATTGTTATAGTTGTAGTTATAGTTGTTGCAGTTTATAGTTTATAGTTTTTGTTATAATTTAAAGTTGTAGTTTTATAGTTCATAGTTTTGCTATAGCTTAACGTATCGTTTAACGTACAGTTGTTATAGTTGTTACAGTTGTTGACGTTGTATAATTTGTTACATAGTTGATCTCGTTCTATAGTTCTTCATAGTTGACCTCCTATTTCGTGCTTCGACAATTGATTTTAGACGCATACTTCCAATTCGAAAATTTGCTTAAATTAAAAGATTATTTATTTTATTTATTTATTTATTTTTGTATGTGTGGTGGTGGGAAGGATGGTTTTTGAGAAAAATTGAGGATCTAAATTTTTAATGCATCCACTGAGAAAAATTATTCAATTAAAAAAAGTTGTGCTGTAGAGTAACTCTTCTACAGATGAAAACCCGGTGCAATTTTCTGCAATATTCGACGAGTTACTGCTTATTAAAAAATCGGGGATTTCTTCCCAACAAATACAGGGCCAGTTGCAAATACCATTGTTTACCACGTTTTTTGCGAAGTCTGATTTCAATTTTTGAGTCCGTCCATACACCAAGAATCAACAATTGAGGAGAAATCGTCTATTCAAGGGACAATCCGATTCCAATTTGCTACTTTTGGAAGTTTTTTGATACTTCTATTGTAAATATTTCCCTGAATAATGCAAATAATTGCACTGGGGTATTTTCTTCGAATAGTTTTTCTATAGTACAACTTTTTTTAAATTGCACTTTATTGTTCCTAGGGAACCCAAATATAAATTAGTCCCCTCATTTTTTCTTTCTTTTTTTTTACATACCAGCCACCAGCCAAAAATATCCGATGTAGGCAGCATATGACTTTCCCTATAAACTCAAATTTACGTTCTCTTTATTTCTTCCATTATTACTTTCCTATATACATAATGTATAAGGAAAGTATTGTGACGGGGTCGAAAATTCGAATTCGAGTTTTCGACGGGACAGCACGTTTCAAGCATCCCTGATCACGAATCAAACATTTTTGAAGTGATGTCTGTCTGTGTGTGTGTGTGTGTGTGTGAAAGTATGTGTGTGTGTGTGTGTGTGAAAGTATGTGTGTGTGTGTGTGTGTGAAAGTATGTGTGTGTGTGTGTGTGTGTGTCAGTGGGTCTGTGGAGACGATAACTGACGAACGAATGGACCGATTTGAACCAAATTTGGTACAAAAATCACAATCCGTAAACACTGGAAGCCTTTTGTTTTTATACGCAATTGAATGTTCAGAACCCCCCTAAATTTTCGAATGAAATTTTGAAAAAATCGTCAAAAAATCAAAACTACTAATAAAGTTACGCAAATAGACATTTCTTATGTAATTTTTCCTTAGAAAACGATTGACATAAATTTTAGAACGCTAACACGAACCGTTCTCGAGATATTGTACATTTTTCAAAAAAAATATCAAAAAGTCATATAAAATAAAAATAAAATATTTCCTATTGAGAAACATGTTCACTTTTCATATGTAATACCATGCGATAAATTGGGTGACATCATTCTCGTGGATCTAGCTCGTTCCATTCATGAAAAAAGATACTCTGAGTAATACTTTTGTATTTGAACGCCAATAGTCATTTATCTGCTGTAAGAATAACTTATTTCTTAGTGCATAACGCTTGGCGATATTTTGGCGACGAATTTGGCGGAATGTCGCCAACTTGGCGACTTTTTGAAATGTTGCCAAATTAACGAAAATCTCGCCAAATGGATAAAAATGACGCTAAATCAATGAAAATGACGACTAATTGTCGAAAATTCAATGTCTTGGAAAGAATACTAGTATCTACTATAAGAAAAAACCTATTTTTTTACTGTAAAAGTAGTAAATTCATTACATTATATAAGGAAAGTCATGTGTTGCCCACATCAGATTTTTCATAAATTGGGTTTAATTGTACAAAATAATACGCATAATTATTTGAAATTACACTAAATTTCCATTTTTAATTCAATTTTCTTTTTCATTTCGGAAATGGACGTATTTTCAAAGGTTAGCACGGCAAAAATCTGAAAAATCTAAAATATCTCGAGACTGCCTGGTCGTAGAGTAATGGGGTTGATCTTATTTTCTTCATCATTAAAAATTGCATACAAAACAAGTATTCAATCGATACATTTTAGCATAAGTCGTCATTTATTTTAGATTTTGACGATTTTTGAGGGTCATTTCTCAAAATAAGGAAGATTTTTTCCTCTCAAATAATCAATTAGTTTTTCAGATAAACTAAATATGTACTAATAATAATGGTCTATATAATAATGGTCAATTAGTTTTTCAGATAAACTAAATATGTACTAATAATAATGGTCTATATAATAATGGTCAATTAGTTTTTCAGATAAACTAAATATGTACTAATAATAATGGTCTATATAATAATGGTCAATTAGTTTTTCAGATAAACTAAATATGTACGATTTTTGAAAGCCTTATCTCAGAAAAAGGCTGTTCTTTTATTCTGAATTATGCCAAAAACCAATCAGCACCAGGATAACCCACAATTGACTTATTTACATTATTTTGCAAAATTTAGTCAATTAATTTTTCAGATAGACTGAATACATACGATTTTTGGAGACCTTATCTCAGAAAAAGGCTGTTCTTTTATTCCGAATTATACCAAAATGCAATCAGCACCAGGGTAACCCACAGACTTATTTACATCATGTTTCAAAATTTGGTCAATTAGTTTTTCAGATAGACTAAATATATACGATTTTTGAAAGATTTATCCCAGAAAAAGACTGTTGTTGTTTTATTCCGAATTATACAAAAATCCAATCAGCATCAGGGTAACCCACAATTGACTTATTTACATCATGTTGAAAAATTTGGTCAATTAGTTTTTCAGATAGACTGAATACATACGATTTTTGAAAGCCTTATCTCAGAAAAAGGTTGTTCTTTTATTCCGAATTACAACAAAATACAATCAGCACCAGGGTAACCCACGAGTGATCTATCTACAAAATTTTGTAAAATTTGGTCAATTAGTTTTTCAGCTAAACTAAATGCATACAATTTTTGAGGGCCATTTCTCATTATAAGGCTGGCTCTATTTATCGAATTGTGCCAAAATATGATCAGAATTAGGGTAACCTCCAAGTGATTTATCTACTAAATTTTGTGAAATCTGTCCAGTTAGTTTTTCATGGGGCGCGACAGCCCAGTGGTTAGCGCGAGAGAATTGCATTCGGACGACCGGGGTTCGATTCCTGCAACTGCCAAAACTGCCGCCGTGTTCACGCGGAGTACGATCACGTTAAACATGTGGGTCCGTAAAGCCTCCCGAAAGGTTAGTGGTAGGGGAAGGAGGGTACGGTCCCTGTGGATGCCTCCCCCCACTAGGTTCCGGTCTATATTAAGCGGCACTTCCCGGCCGTCCAAACAGATATCTTATACCTTTTTGGTAGATCGGACGGTCTGGGTCAAAGAAGAAGAAGTTAGTTTTTCAGGTAGAGTTCATTGTACAGAAAAACAGACACATACACGGACGTCACGCTAAAAATAGTTTTTCGAGTTCTAGAGTACTCGAAATGTGTAGATTCGTCGAAAATTCGAGTTGTGATTTTATTCTTGATTCAAATATTTTCGCCATACTTTAACCATGCATTGTAGGGAAAGTAAAATTATATGAAAGAATTCTGCATTAAATTTAAACAAACTTTCAAACAAGAAATATATTTCTAAAACCAATTGCCACAAGTATATATCTAAAAACAATTGCTACAGTTTATATCTAAAATCTAAAAACAATTGCAGCAAGTTATATCTAAACGCAATTGTCGCAAGCATATATCTAAAAATAATTGCCGCAAGTATATACCTAAACACAATTGCCGAAAGTACATATTTAAAGACCATTGCCGCAAGTAGATATCTAAAAACTACTGCCAAAAGTATATATCTAAAAACAATTGCCGCAAGTGTATATATTTAAAAACAATTATCGCATGTATATATCTAAAAACAATTGCCGGAAGCATATATTTAAAAACAATTTCCGCATGTATATATCTAAACAAATGCCTCTATATATCTAAAACCAATTGCCACAAATATATATCTAAAAACAATTGCCGCAACACGAAAAGGGAGGTTGACTATGCTGAAACGTAGTAATGTTTCAATCGAAACCCAATCGAGTTAATTTTTTGCCAAGTAGAATTGAAATGACGTATAAGTCGGATTTCGAATTTTCTGCTGTGCACAATAATATAAAAATATCCTGACAGACAAATTGAATACTCATGTTAATTAAAAATGAAAAACAAAATATGCTTAAAATAAGTATATCTGTTCATTGAGTTACATATTTATTTTAAAAAAATAATTTTCAGAACGTTAATACCATAAAAGACTTTTGATAATCCGAAAAGTGCTGAAGAGAAGGGGTTGAAACTTCATGTTGAAAAAACGGCAAAATCGTTTGAGACAATAATTCAGGTGGCTCTGGGGTATGATAAGTACCACAGCATTGTATGTATTTTTATGGTGAAAGACTCTTATTGAATTAAATAATATCTGTGTATATAGCTATTAGATGTATAGCCACTCAGGACCCGTAAAGGCTTTGTTTTTGATGACGTAGTAGCTGTTCCAGATTTTAATTCGCTCTCACAAGCTTTAATAATAGGTTCACTCCAATCTCAGAGACGCTTTATAATTCCTAGTAACGTACAGCACAGAACGAAAATTAATAGAAATCTTCTTAACTTACTGTTGAAATTCCCCAATCAGTGGTGCTAGATTGTTAATTTCCCACAGAAATGGAACATTTTGATCAGTAAATTTGCAGGATGGGAAGACGGAAAAACAGAAAAGTGTTGTCCTATGGTAGAAACATTTTGCCTCGATGATTTATTTGAACAAATGTGATTCTTGTTCTCAGTGTCCAACGTACTTTTACATTTACAATTTGATCATTCATTTACAGCCTGGAAAATGTCCTGGGATCCTTCTACTCAGAGGATGATCTACCACAATTTTGCTACACAATCTATTCCCTATGGGGGAAACCAAACAAGGAAAGGGAAAAAATAGCAAAAGGATCAAGTAAGTAAATTTGTCCTCCAACGCACAGACAACTAAACGGGACACCTTAAATATCTCCTACCATATGACCTACCTTATTACCTACATACAGGAATGTCTCCTACTAAATAACCTACCACATAATCTACCATATGAATATCTCCTACCACGTGATCATCATCTTGAACATCTCCTATAGCATGACCTATCATATAAATATCTCCTACCATATAACCGCAATTCTCCTACACTATCCATTTTTTTAAGACAACTCGACAAGAAATGTGATCAAGTAAATAAATGTGTCAAAGTACCACAAATTGCCATTCTATACCAAATCCCCTTTACGTAGATTTGGGATTGTTCCCGTTCAGCAGCACAAGATTTTTTTACTTTTTTTTTGGTATCCAGAAAATTGAATTTCTCATATAACAAGTTATTCCGAGCAATTCTGCTTCTTGCCCCTTTTATGGAACGGATCTTCGATTTCTTCAGCTCAGCAGAGCTCCTTGACAAACTGCGCGGTTTCAACAAGAGCAATTCGTGGAGACTAAGTTTTTGGAGACCAAAGTGTTGGAGGTCCAAAGTCTACACATCCCTTTCTGCAACTATGTGAAGTACCTGGTGGTCACCCTTAACTCCCATATGCTATTCAGTGAGCATATCGCAGACAAACTAAAAACTGTGAAGAAAACCTACTCCGCCCTCGTCCCACTTCTCGGTAGAAAGTCCCACCTCTCCACCCATAATAAGCTTATTATCTACAACCAAATCATTGCACCAGCGTTTTTGTATGCCTACCCTGTCTGGAGGTTGGCTGCAAATACGCACACTGAGAAATTGCAAGTATTCCAAAACAAAGCATTAAGATGCATTGTGAATGCTCCTCGATTTGTACAAAACGAAGTCATTCACCATAACCTCAAAGTCTCTAAAGTTGTAGAGCAGATTAGGCGATTCACTCTAAATTTCTACAAGAAGAATTCAAGCAAACCATGTTTGAGAGACGCAGACCAAAGCTACGACAACGCTTCCCTTAGTTATCTAAGGAAGCGGCGTCCGAGACATCTTCTGGTCGGACCATTAAAAGTCCGCTGAAAGAAGCCGAGGTTTGCGTCTCCCCAATCTGGTGTCATTTAGCTGAATTCGATCTAAATGACGGCGATAGATGGCGCCACATCTGCACCTGCTCGTGATCAGATCAAAACCCACTGACATGGCACGATTTCTTTTCAGCTAGCTTCTCCTGACGCCAGCCCGCTTCCAATCCACTCGTGTATTCAATTTAATTTTAATTTATTTCTTCGTGATTGAAACTTAGATTTATGCTCTCTCATCGTCTGTTGTTACTTAACTGGACTCTGGTAGCTCCAGGTCTGAGCTTTCCCTTCGCCTCACCCACTTTCTTACCCCTTCTAGGCAGTCGGCCAATACCAAGACACCGTTACCAACAACTGCATCGAAAGCACCAACAACCCAAGTCGTGCATCAGGAACTCAGAAAAATCATTGAAATGTGAAATGCTACTAAAATCGGACGTTTGCTATAAATTCGATGTGGGGATAAGTGCCCCGGCACAGGCGCCCCGAAACGATTCGTCTTGGCTTGGCTGTCTACACATGATACCAATAAAACACTTTGAGACATACTGCAACTTGGAAAATCATCTTCAAAATAATCTCTTGTCGATGCTCTGAAAAATTGTCTAGGATGAGATGTCACAAAGATGTTCTATCATATTTAAGCATGGATCCTGCGCTAACAAGTCCATCATTTCCATATTAATTTCTCGAGCCACTCCTGCGAGTATTGTTCAGTGACAAATAACTCTTCTGAGCTGGAAAATACAACAATCCATTCCATAAAAGTGAGACAATCTGAAAAGTTAAGAATACAAAAAAAAAAAGAATTTTCAGTCAGTCCACTTTGCGACAAATTTGCCGACTATTTGGCAACCTGGATGAGAAATTTGGCGCAATATCATCAGCTTGACTACTCTTAAAATATGCTGTCAAATAGACGTTACTTCACTATCACGGATGAGTTCAATTTCTGTAATAATCCCTGCCGCCTTCTGGGTTTATTTAATTCACTATCATTAATTCAAAATATAGTGAGTGTAAAGGACCTTGCTGCCCCAACCAGGAATCGAACACGGCATCTCCGAATTGGCCAGCCGACGCTCTACCGTTGAGCTACTAGGATGAAATTGCAAGCTCTTATCGTCGAAGTGGACTCTATTTCTTCACCCTCCAGTATCAGATTAGCAGACAACTGATAATCTGACTGACCACCTCCTGCTTCTTTTACCTCAGGTTTGCCTCCTGCCACTACTATTTTTACCCAGGTTAGTATCCTGTGTGGTCGTCATCCTCCTAGTTTGAAATTGGTGCCCAATCTTATAGAATCCACTGAATAGGCACTAGTCGTACTAGGGTCATATTCAGACCTCCGACATCTTTTTATCAATATTCGCAATAACCCTTTTCCCATTTTTGTAAAATGGATGTACTTATCAAGTTCAAATATAATGTAAAACTGTCTGTTTAACCACAATATTTTTCATCAATTATTATCATTTTAGACCTAAATAAATGTTCGTTTGGCGGGATGGTAGACCTTGGGTGCCTCCTGGGTGCAGGAGGTATCCTTTCCCGGCCGTGCAGCTAGCTACTCTAAACCCACTATGTGAGTCGCACAGTCTGGGGTCTTCAGACCTCCGATATACTTGCACTAACTTACACTGTTAATTTGTTCGGGCGCCATTGTAAAGAACATTGCTGTCCCAACCGGGAATCGAACCCTGAATCTTTGAACTGACAAGCCGACTCTCGACAGTTGAACTACTGGGACGAAATTGCAAACACTTATAGTCGAAGCATGAGATTCACAGTTCGTGAGATAGATACGTTTGTCAAAGTGTCTACGGTGTTGCAAATTAATTGCACTTTATTAAGTAGTAGTATAGTTATTTTGTTTCATTAAGGGGTGGTATAATTTTTAAAACTGGTTAGGAGAGATTCGAGATCACATACAATTCCGATACTCGTTATATGTTTCTCCAAGAAAGTACCTGTGAGTAAAACTCATTCGTTGCAGTGTAGGAATACTGTTTTTATCCGAATCTGTTACCCGATTTTACCCGAGCCTGTTGTCCTCTATCGTGCTTTGCATATCCTAGCCAAAAGTTGGTGAGCGGTCTGAGCAAAAGTTAGAGTCTCTTATTGTTTAAAAACATAACTCCCTAGTAGCATGCCAATATCAGTGAAATATTGGACCAAAAGTGTACATCCTGGTGTTTCATAGGAAATATTTCCAATATACCGACACTATTGAAAATGCATTGGCCGCCAATATTGCCAGTTGTTGGCATTGCAATATTATGCTAATATTGGCATTACATTAAAATATTTCCGTATTTGGAATATATTTGCAATAAATACTAGATAAATATTTGGTATATATTGGCATGCCAATATTGGCTATACATGGCTAACCAATATTGTAAACTAATTCTTTCCCTATATTATCAAAATGTCTACATTTTCATTTAGCCAAATATCAGGTCTTATTGGCTACCAATATTCAGCAAGATTGGCATGCTTATAAGAGCATATATAACAAGAAAGATCAATCATACATAAACATTGATTATGAAACACTTTCCAACTGAAATGCAATTTCATTTAAAAATCTCTAAAATGTGATGCATTCAGTGGTGATATCTTTTACATTATCACAGTACTACAGTAATTTATTATACTTAAATACTTAAAACTATATCGAAATATAAATCATCTGATTCTCTATGCAAAATCAATGAATATTTCATTCATATAACTTGCATTCCAGACTTCAGGGCTAAATAACTTTGTGTGAAAAAAATTCAGCAATTCTTATGTAACTCACCTTACAATCGCTTGAGATATTTGCATTCTGCATAAGTAAAAATTAGGCTTCGTTGAAGAAATAATAAAAGTTTAGGGATCATTTAAAATCACAACTATTGTAATTACGTAGACACGGAATTTAGATACACAGATAATACAGATAATATATGTGTGTGCGTATGTATGTATTCAAAGTATTGGAATCGTGCCGAAGATCGGAACTCGAATTTTCGAAGGATCTACACGTTTTGAGACTTCCAGAACACGAAAAACTATTTTTAGGAAGACGTCTGTGTGTGTAAGGGTGTATCTGTGTGTGTTTCTGTGTGTCTGTGAGGATATTGCATCCACTCTAACTGAAAAACTAATGTACCGAATTTAATAAAATTTGTTAGGTAAGTTTTTTGTGGGAAATCCTGATGTTCATTTGATTATAGTACGATTCGTAATAAAAGAATCTGCCTTCTTTGTGAAATGGCCGGCAGAAATTGCCTTTATCCACTCTAGCTAAAAACTAATGGACCAAATTTAACACAATTTGGTGTATAATATTTCAATAACCTAAAAGTGGTTTATATAGCAAATTTAACAAAATTTGTTATATAAATCACTTGTAGGTTATTCTAGTACGATTCGGGAAAAAGGAACGGGCTGTTTTTGCGAAATGGCCCGCAAAAATCGTTAAATATAAAAATAAAAGACTACGTGTGCTCAAATATATCAATTAAATTCCTATTTTATACGTGATTTTTTACAACAAAAAGAATAAGACTAACCCCATTACTCTTGGACTAGCCGTTCTTGAAATATTTTAGTTTTTTTTGCGTTTTCGCTACGCCACTTTTGACAATAAGTCCATCTATCAAATGAGAACCAAATTTAAGTTTAACGTGCAAATTCAATGTCATTTAAAATACTTATGGATGTTATTTTGTGCATATAAACTCAAATTATTATTGAAGAAATAAAGAGAACGTGAATATGAGTCTGCAGAGAAAGACATGTGCTGTCCACATCAGAATTTTTAACAATATTACAACAATGATTTATAGAAGTGAACGGGGATTATTTGCAGGCCATTTCGAATAAAATGTAGGATCTATATTTAAAGATCCACCAAATTGTTGTAGAATAAAATGTTCTACAAATTTAATCTGTGTACCAAATTTTAATTCTCTAGGACGTAGGAAAGTGCATTAAAAACGCCATCAAATAAGTGTATCATGAACAGTTATATAAAATTAAAAAAAAATTTGAAACATTTTTATCTACCAAATTTATTTTAAAAGGTGAAGCCTCTCTAATACAAAATAATTAAACTGTTGGAAAGATATTTATTACATAATATATCTATGGATATCGCAAAAGTCAGAATTTAATTGAATTCGTTTTTCTCCCTATGTTAAATAATTTTTAATTAAAAAACTACCTAACATATTTTACAGAAATTTTTTTTTATATATTTTATGGGATAATGTGAATATTTTCTAAAAATTTCGAAGCAATTTGGGAATTTTAAATGTGCTTAAAAAATGTTTGAAAAATTAGATCCCATAGGGTTCAATGTATTTCATTTTTCAACCCGGGTTCAATAAAAAACTAATTGGGTGATATGATTTATTTATATTCCCATTGGTCCCACTGAACGTCTGAAAAGCATACTAAAATTTCATTTTGATAAAGTCATTTTTACGGCAGTTATCGTGCTAACGGACAGACAGACAGAATGAACAAAGTCATAAACACTTTTCAATTATGTTGCAAAGTGTTAAAAACAAATATTAATACCACAGGCATGTAAAAATTATTGTTCTACTATTTATCATAGTTCATCATTGCTCTACTATCTATCATAGTTCATCATTGTTCTACTATCTAACATAATTCATTATTGTTCTACTCTCTAATATGTCTCATCATTGTTCTACGATCTATCATAGTTATAATTGTTCTACTATCTATCATAGTTCATCATTGCTCTACTATCTAACATAGTTCATCATTATTCTACCATCTATTATAGTTCATCATTGTTCTACTATCTGACATACCTCATCATTGTTCTACTATCTAAAATATCTCATCAGTGATCTATTATCTATTATAATTCATCATTGTTCTACTATCTAACATATCTCCTCATTGTTCTACGATCTTTCATAGTCATAACTGTTCTACTACCTATCATAATTCATCATTGTTCTACTATTTAATATATCTCATCATTGTTCCACGATCTATCATAGTCATAATTGTTCTACTATTTATCATAGTTCATCATTGTTCTACTATCTAACATAGTTCATCATTGTTCTACTATTTATTATAGTTCATCATTGTTCTACTAGCTAACATACCTCATCAATGCTCTACTATCTATCATAATTCATCATTATTCTACTATCTAATATATCTCATCATTGTTCTACGATCTATCATAGTCATAATTGTTCTATTATCTATCACAGTTCATAATTGTTCTACTATCCAACATATCTCATCATTGTTTTACTATCTATCATAATTCATCATTGTTTTACTATCTAATATATCTCATCACTGTTCTACGATCTATCATAGTCATAATTGTTCTACTATCCATTATAGTTCATCATTGTTCTACTATCTAACATATCTCATCATTGTTTTACTATCTATCATAATTCATCGTTGTTCTACTATTTAATATATCTCATCATTGTTCTGCGATCTATCATAGTCATAATGGTTCTAATATCTATCATAGTTTATCATTGTTCTACTATCTAACATAGTTCATCATTGTTCTACCATCTATTATAGTTCATCATTGTTCTACTATCTAACATATCTCATCATTGTTTTACTATCTATCATAATTCATCATTGTTCTGCTATCTAATATATCTCATCATTGTTGTACGATCTATCATAGTCATAATTGTTCTACTATTTATCATAGTTCATCATTGTTCTACTATCTAACATAGTTCACCATTGTTCTACTCTCTAATATAGTTCATCATTGTTCTACTATCTAACATATCTCATCATTGTTCTACTATCTATCATAATTCATCATTGTTCTACTATTTAATATATCTCATCATTGTTCTGCAATCTATCATAGTCATAATTGTTCTATTATCTATCATAGTTCATAATTGTTCTACTATCTATCATAGTTCATCATTGTTCTACTATCTAACATAGTTCATCATTATTCTACTATCTATTATAGTTCATCATTGTTCTACTATCTATTTGCCGGACTGATTATTATTTTTTCTGTTTCAGCAATGCGATTTCATATATTCTTCAATAGTACTAGTCGCCCTTTGAGTGCGTACAATGGTTCTTATGTGGGCCCACTCTTCAATCCTCCAAGTGATGCGTCTCTGCAACTCGCTGTGCATTCACCTTTCTTCTTGCCCTCCCCCCTTTTAGAGGGCTTCTCTTTCCTAGGAGGAAGGAATTATGAGTTGCGTATCAAACAGGTAAAGTGATTTTCCATTTTGTCCTCCTTATGACTTTTCATTTTGTACAGCCCATCTGCAGTGAGCCCGCTTATAGAAGAGTAAAAAATTCTATTGCAAATACAATAGCGTTTGTAGCTCTGCTATAGAAGCACACTCTATCGATCGCTGAACTACAAACGACAAGCTTAGAATAGCGACTAAGGGTCGAAATCAAAAAGGAAACAACACATAATTGAATCAGTTTAACCGTATAATCCAAATATTTTACCCGTAGAATATATATAGGTATGTCAAAGAACCAACGGAAAGCGACGTCAAAATTATAAAGACATATAATTGAAAAATTATACGTTTTTATGATTTAGCCGTCGATTAACAAAGAAACAGACGTTGCTGTACAAACAGACGTCTATAAACAGACGTTGCTGTACAAACTACAAACGAAGAGACTTTATGACTTTTCCTTTTGTACAGCTAATCTATAGAGAGCGCTCTTATAGAAGAGTAAGGATCTCGATTGCAAATACAATAGTGCTTGTAGCTCTGCTATAAGAGCACCCTCTATCGATTACAGAACTACGACAAGCTTAGAATAGCCGCTCTGGATCGCAATCAGAAAGAAAACGACTCAGAAATGAATGTGTTTTGCCGTATAATCCAAATATTTTACCATTAAAATTTATATAGTAATGTTAGGAACGAAAATCGACGTCTAAATTATAAAACCGTTTAATTGAAAAATTCCTTTTGTACTGCCAATCTATAGAGCGCGCTCTTATAATAGAGTAAGAAATTCTATTGCAAATACAATAGCGTTTGTAGCTCTGCTATAGAAGCACACTCTATCGATCGCTGAATTACAAACGACAAACTTAGAATAGGGGCTCAGGGTTGGAATCAGAAAGGAAACGACACATAAATGAATAAATATAGCCATATTTTCAAACTATTTTACCATTAAAATTTACATAAGAATGTTTGAGAGCTAACGAAAACCGACATCTAAATTCTAAAGTCGTATAATTGAAAAGTTAGACGTATTTGTGATTTAGACGTAGATTAACAAAGAAACAGACGTCGCTGTACAAACAGACGCCTGCTGAACAAACGTTGAAGTATAAACAGACATCGCTGTATAAGCAAATGTCGCTGTATAAACAGACGTCTGTTAAACAGACGTTGCTGTGCAAACGATAAGTCCTTATGACTTTTCGTTTTATGCAGCCAATCTATAGAGAGAGCTCTTATATTAGAGTAAGAAACTCTTGCAAATACAATAGCGCTTGTAGCTATGCTATAGGAGCACCCTTTATCGATAGCAGAACTACGAATGACAAGCTTAGAATAACAGCTCAGGGTCGAAATCAGAAAGGAAACGACACATAAATGAAAAAACCCCCACTGGGTTCCGGTCTAAATTGGGTGGCACTTCCCGACCGTCCAAACAGTTACCTTACACCTTTCTGGTAGGTCGGACGGTCTGGGTTTCATCAACAACATAAATGAAAAAGTTTAGCCATGTTATCAAACTATTTTACCATTAAAATTTACATAGGAATGTTTGAGAGCTAACGAAAATCGACATCTAAAATTTGCATCAGAAAGAAAACGACGCAGATAGAACCGTATAATTGAAAAGTTAGACGTATGTATTTATGATTTAGACGTAGATTAACAAAGAAATCAGACGTCGCTGTACAAACAGACGCCTGCTAAACAAACGTTGCTGTATAAACATACATCGCTGTATAAACAGACGTCGCTGTATAAACAGACGTCTGTTAAACAAACGTTGCTGAGCAAATGAAAAGTCCTTATGACTTTTCGTTTTATACAGCCAATCTATAGAGACAGCCCTTATATTAGAGTAAGAAACTCTTGCAAATACAATAGCGCTTGTAGCTCTGCTATAGGAGCACCCTCTATCGATAGCAAAACTACGAATGATAAGCTTAGAATAACAGCTTAGGGTCGGAATTACAAAGAAGATTGACACATAAATGAATCAGCCAACGGCCGTACCGTGCTGAAAACACCGGTTCTCGTTAGATCACCGAAGTCAGTCAGCATCGGGCGCGGTTAGTACTTGGGTGGATGACCACCTGGGAACACCGCGTGCTGTTGGCACATTTCGGGCGCGGTAGCCCGGTGGTTTGCGCGCTGGATTTGCACGCTGCCACAACTGCCGCCGTGTTCATGCGGAGTACGATCACGTTAAACATGTGGGTCCGTAAGTCCTTCCGAGAGGTTGGTGGTAGGGGAAGGAGGGTACGGTCCCTGTGGATGCCTCCCCCACTGGGTTCCGGTCTAAATTGAGTGGTACTTCCCTGCCGTCCAAACAGTTACCTTACAAATTTCCGGTAGGTCGGACGGTCTGGGTCTCAACAACAACATAAATGAATCAGTTTAGCCATATAATCCAAATATTTTACCATTAAAATTTATATAGGAGTGCCATAGAACCAACGGAAAGCGACGTACAAATTATAGACATGTATAATTGAAAAATTATACGTCTTTATGATTTAGACGTCGTATAACAAAGATACAGACGTCGCTGTACAAACCGACGTATGTTAAACAGACGTTGCTGTACAAACAAAAATTCCTTATGACTTTTTGTTTTGTACAGAAAATCTATAGGAATCTTGGAGAACCAACGGAAAACGACGTATAAATGATAAAGACGCATAATTAAAAAAGTATAAACGATGTATATTACTTTCCTTGTATACATAATGTATAAGGAAAGTATTGTGACGGGGTCGAAAATTCGAATTCGAGTTTTCGATGGGAAAGCACGTTTCAAGCATCCCTGATCACGAATCAAACATTTTTGAGGTGATGTCTCCGTGTGCGTGTGTGATATATTTAATATAGTTACGCAAATAGACATTCCTCATGTAATGTTTCCATAGTAAACGATTGACATAAACTTTAGAACGTTAGCATGAACCGTTCTCGAGATATTGCACATTTTTCAAATAAATTTATCAAAAAATCCCATAAATTAAAAAATATATATTAACTGTTGATAAACATGTTCACTTTTCATATGTAATATCATGCGATAAATTGGGTGACATCATTCTCGTGGATCTAGCTTGTTCCATTCATGAGAAACGATATTTCGAGTAATACTTTTGTATTTGAACGTCAATAGTCATTTATCTGCTACAAGAATAACTTATTTCTTCTTTCATAACGCTTGGCGAGATTTTGGCGGAATATTGCCAACTTGGCGACTTTTTAAATGTTGCCAAATTGTTAAAAATGATGAAAATCAATGAAAATGACGACTAATTGACAAAAATTCAATATCTTGAAAAGAATATAAGTATCTACTATAAGAATAAGTTATTTTTTTGCTGTAAAAGTAGTAAATTCATTGCATTATATAAGGAAAGTCATGTGCTGCCCACATCAGATTTCTTTATACTGTATATCCTTGCATGTGGTGCATCAATCATACAATTAAAATGCTTCCAGAGTGAAAGTCACCTGTTGCCCCTCCCTTATCAAACGAATTGCACGGACTATATGACGATGTGGAAGGCAAGAGGAGGAAAAGCGCCTATCAACCAGCTGGTAAGTACATGTTGCTGGCACTGAACTATCAAAATACAGTAGAATTATTGTGTGGGCTTGGCGTGGCACAATAAACGGCAGTGAAGGTATAGTGGTTCGAAAAGAATAATTAAAGTTCCAGCGTTGCAGGCGGGCGGTTAACGACAGGGTGAAAAACTGCGGCGCGGTTGTATTGAATCGCAGGCGTCTACGGTGGGTGTGGGTTATCCAAAATTCTGGAAAGGTTTGGATCAATCGTAAGCATGCCACTAGATGTCCGGAAAAGTGCAAAATGGCGATGATGAATTAGCAGCATGCGGGAAGTGTTAAACGGTCGAATAATATGTCAGGATACATGGATGAGTAAAAGAGTCTTCAGATAATGTTCTTCTCTTTATTTGCATGATATAATCTCTTCAAATTCTGCAATGCATCATGACACTTCGGTCCAAAGATGATGAACATGCATTATATAATTCCACGGGGCAAACAGAAGAACTCGAAACATTCTTTTTCAGGAATAGAATATTTAACATCCCACCATTATCCAAAATACATAGTTCCTGTTTAAATTATCGAAGGCGCGATAATTTGCAATAATATTTCATAATTTTAATATTCCAAACTTAACGAATTTAGAACAAGAACTTAGTCATCATGTCCCAAGGGCAGAATACGCCCTACCTACCCCTTCAGGACTTTTTCGCCAACTGAAACTAATTACCTTATTCTTACTTAAGCGTCTTAGTGTTAATGCGCGCGCTCGTGACGACACAGAAAATAATTCCAGTATATTTTCATATAAAAAATGTATGGCGGGAAAATAACGAAACGTCATAATGTATCAAAGCGCGAAGGGTTGCCGGCGTAGACCGAGAGACTCTATGAAGGCGAGGTGAAATATTTGGCCATTTATCAGTTGGAATACAATTTATGTTTAAGAACAAAATTCAGAATCGAAACGAAATTAGAATTTGCCGAATACGAAAGAATAAAATAGGTTTTTGAAAAGGCGTTTCCGAAAATGGAATTTAAAAAGAATTAATTATCAAGGGGTATGCATTTCATAACAGAATCCTGACCATTTGTGTTTCGTTCGGAGAGGGGAATCACCATTTTACGATAAAACAAAATCAAATAATGTTTTTTTTTTATATTTATTTAATGCCAGAAATATAAAAAAAGGAAAAAAAAATTAAAATATTTAATTTAAAAGTTTGTTATTATTGTATTGATGTAGGTAATGCATATTCAAATCGAGCAATTCTCCCTGACGTTCAGATCTGTTTTGTTTTCTAAAAATTTTTTTTTCTCACCTTTCGCGTGTTGATGCGTTAAGAATATTTATTCCAGAGTATTAAAACTTTGCTTTTGTATTATGCAAAACATACTCAACCTAAATTTAAATAACTGTCTGTCTACAAATTTTGATTAAAAAAAATTCTTACACTTTTTATAGCTGATTGACATAATTTTGTTCAGATTCACAATATTTTGTTAGACGGATGCAAATTAGAAATTAGAAGTGTCAAGCAGAAAGATTATTAAAAATATAATTAACGCATACTTTTGGTTAGAATATTACAAGCGCATTTTTTAAGTATTAATATATTAATTTCTATTACCGACAAACAATTTTAATTTATATCGTGTTTACTGGTTATAAAGAGTGTGAACACACTTCGAAATAATTTTATAGTAATGTAATTGCCTCGTTGGAACTTTTAAAATTTTCAGTGTTTTACCTAATGGTGACAAGTTGTACTTTTTCCACAAATTCTCATGGAACACCTTACACGAATTTTCAGAACCCCAGTTGTAAAGAACCGTGCTGCCCCAAATGGGAATCGAACCCTGGATCATCGAACTAGCCAGCCGATGCTCTACCGTTGAGCTACGGGGACGAAATTGCAAGCTCTTATTTTCGACGAGTACTCTGCATTCTCCACTATCTAATGTCAGATTGGTGTGAAACTGACATTCTGATTGACCACCTCTTGCTATTACTTTCCTTATATACATAATGTATAAGGAAAGTATTGTGACGGGGTTGAAAATTCGAATTCGAGTTTTCGACGGGAGAGCACGTTTCAAGCATCCCTGATCACGAATCAAACATTTTTGAAGTGATGTCTGTGTGTGTGTGTGTGTGTGTGTCAGTGAGTCTGTGGAGACGATAACTGACGAACGAATGGACAGATTCGAACGAAATTTGGTATAAAAATCACAATCCGTAAACACTGGAAGCCTATTGTTTTTATATGCAATCGAATGTTCAGAACCCCCTAAATTTTCGAATGAAATTTTGAAAAAATCGTCAAAAAATCAAAATCGCTCATAAAGTTACGCAAATAGAGATTTCTTATGTAATTTTTCATTAGAAAACGATTGACATAAATTTTAGAACGCTAACATGAACCGTTTTCGAGATATTGCACAATTGTTAAATAAATTTATCAAAAAATCCCATAAATTAAAAGATATATATTAAATGTTGAGAAACATGTTCACTTTTCATATATAATATCATGCAATAAATTGGGTGACATCATTCTCGTGGATCTAGCTCGTTCCATTCATGAAAAAAGATACTTTGTGTAACACTTTTGTATTTGAACGCCAATAGTCATTTATCTACTCTAAGAATAACTTATTTCTCCGTCCATAACGCTTGGCGAGATTTTGGCGGCGAATTTGGCGAAATGTCGCCAACTTGGCGACTTTTTTAATTGTTGGCAAATTAACAAAAATCTCACCAAATGGATAAAAATGACACTAAATCAATGTAAATGACAACTAATTGACGAAAATTCCATATCTTAAAAAGAATATAAATATCTACTATAAGACAAACCTATTTTTTATTGTAAAAGTAGTAAATTCATTGCATTGTATAAGGAAAGTCATTTGTTGCCCAGATCAGATTTTTTTACTTATTCCTGTATGTTGTATCTAACGATGTAATTATATTTTGCTGATACATTTGATGAGCTTACATTGAAATTACTTTTATACGCATTAATATTACTTTTGGACAATATTTTTGTACTTTTCAGGGAGTCATTCAAGAATGTCGGATGAACCAGACATACAAAGCACTCGGATGTATTCCTATTACTATAGATTACCCGCACACTTACACCATTTGCAAATCTTGTGAAAAACCTGAAAATTGCAGCTGTAAGATACTTACACATTTCAGTTTTCCTAAACATTTAAATTTTAGATATTTTATCTACGTATATACACTATATATATATATATATATATATATATACAGGGTGTCCCAAAAACGTTGACCTCGGCTTTTATTCCTTAAATATTGATCTTAAGACATATATAATACATTACAAAGTTGCGTAAAAAAAGGTACAGAATTTTATGAAATCGATAAAAATTTTCAGGGAATTAAATTTGATGAAATACAAAATTTAAATTTTTATACCGGCGCCCGTACAAAAACATTTCCAATGAGTAAACTGTGCCCCATACACTAATATGGTGATGTACAAAATTTCAGTATTTTATCATAAAAAGTCCCCGAGATATGTTTGAGCAAAGTTGGTGAGGGATTATTCACAAATTAAAATGTAAATGTTTACAGCAAGAGTGCAAATGACGCAACGCAGAAATGCATCATAGGCAAATAATATCTGCCTCTTATCTTTAATGGATCTTTGTCATGGATGGAAAACATTTTAAACAAGCTTTGTAATCTTTGGGAAAAGTTATTATTTCTACACAGTGTAGATACTTTTGTACCAATAAATAGCAAAATTATTTATTTATTTATGTAATCATTGTTTTCTTTCGTAATTTGTTTATGACCCCTGAAACGCGATCTGCCGACATGATTTTTCCCCTCTGTGAACCCATGTCGATGCATCGAAAAGTGGTTTAAGTCAGTATTTTTGTCTTTTCATATCTCTAGGACTTTTTGTGAAAAAATGCTGAAATTTTGTACATCACCTTATTAGTGTATGCGGCACATTTTACTCAATGGAATGTTTTTGTACAGGGGTCGTATAAAAATTTAAATTTTATATTTCTTAGAATTTAATTCCCTTGAAAATTTTAATCGATTTCATAAAATTCTGTATTTTTTTTACGCAACTTTGTAATTTTTTATATATGTCTAAGATCAATATTTAAAGAATAAAAGCTGAGGTCAATGTTTTTGGGACACCCTGCATATACGCAGGTGAAGTAAAAAAAATTACCACTTGTATGAGATTTGTTATACCTTTTTTGAAATTTATATCTCACTACTAGTGGTGACTGAACATCCAAGTTGTAATCTACCTTCTTTTTCCCAAACTAAGCCGTGTTGCCATATGTAGTGACTGTGAAACTTAAATGATGTTGTCTTGCCCATATAAGTGGCAACATCTTCTTGACTGACACTGCAGTACTGTGTATATTTTGCAGGGTTCCTAAGAAAGTCTAAAAATATACATCAAAATAATTAATTGGTAACCCACCAGGATCATAAATATTCACTTTGAAACATTCATAAATTATGACTCCTTTGGAAATTAATATGTTCAGGGACACCAGTAATTTTCAAATGTTTGTACTTTCATAAAATAAAAATTGTTAATCTTTCAAACAAAGTGACTCTGCTCACAGACACCCTAGAAGAAAGGGTCTTGGCTTGGCTTGAATAAAATAAATAATAACAATTAAAACCTCCATCTTTAGCAAAATACATTTTGTGAGGATGGATGCAATTTAGTGTTTTGTTTGTTCCCATGTTTAAGGACCTTCAATGCTTCAAGTTTGTTGTTTGGATTTTATAATCAATTATTTTAGTTTTTATGGATTACCAAAAGAAAAGAGATTACATTTAAAAGGTATGTAATTTATTTTTATTTAAATAAAAAAATTATTTGTTATCCATCCCATATTTCATCACGTGTTCATCATAAGAAATTTATGCAATATTATCACTGCCGACTAGACCAAATTCTAAGAAGCAGTGAGTGACATTATTAGTTAAAATACATTTTCCGCATTTATATAAAATGTATAAAAATTGATATTTGGATAGCTTTTTCAAGAGCTAATTAAGTTGAATATGTTATTGAATGTCTATATATTTTACATGATTTTTACTAACTGACGTAATGTGGAAAATACCCCTCCCCCTCCCTCTGTAATTAACGATTGAGTTCGACACCTTTGATAGTGCATTTATGTAATTTTGTTAATTATTATAAGAATATTAGTGTATTTAAAAAAAATATATATATATATTAACAGCATCCCAGAATAAATTAAGAACTAAGCAATTTTACAATCAGCACCGTAGTATACTTTTTGGGCTGAAAGTATTATATAATATTTCAGTCTTTTGGGTATGTTAGCTTGTAATTTTTGGTGTATAATAATTTACAGTGATGCAATGCGTCGATTTTTTATTTAGTTTATGATTACATGAATGAAATATATATATATATGTTTATATACTTAAATTTACTTGAACTAATATATATATATTACAGATAAACGTATTTTTAAATGCTGATCATATTTATAGTTTAAAAAATTATAAAAGGACATTTCCGCAATTTTTTTTGACCGCATTAACATAAAATAGCCAATCGAGCGATAGTCGCCAAATCTAGCAGTCGAGCTTTTTTTTCGTCATAGCTGCGGTGGTTGGCTACTCGAACGCTAGTGTCTATGCGAAATCCCATGTTAAAGATGTTGCCATGGGTTCCTATGAGAGTGACCATTTCTGAAATAGTATTCTGTGTTAATGCTGTACTCTTGTCATAAATTGTTTGTCCGACCAGACCGTCAGACCTACCAGAAGATATAATGAATCTACTTGGACGGCCGGGACAGTGCCAACCCTATTTAGACCGAAACCCAATAGGGAGGGTTCGGCATCCACAGGGACCGTACTCTTCTTCCCCTGTCAACAACCTTTCGGAAGGACTTACGAACCCACATGTTTAACAATGCCAGCACTCCACATGAACACGGGGACAGTTTGTTCAATGACGGGAATCAAATTCTTGTCGTTTGAGTGCAATCCCCATGCCTTAAACACTGGGCTGTCCTACTCCATATTTTGTAATTGTTAATTCTTTCTGTCACATTAAAATTGTTTACAGGATAAATGTTAATAGCTAATGAATCAGAACGATTAAAATTTAATTTTTTACTTATGATGTATTTTCTAAATTATGAGCTAATAATCATTTCAGACAGTTTTTACAGGTTACTCAAATGTAAGCCATCTAATGCAACTCATAAAATAAAAATGCCCTTCCTAAAATAGAAACGCTCATCTTAAAACAGCGTCCTGGCATTTTGTTGTTTCATTGTTTAATATTCATAATGGGCGTGTCCATCTATCATGTTCGGAATTTCTATATTCAAATTCCAGTTATTCAATATAATAAGTACAAAAATAATGTTATTGAAGTTAAAAACAGTTATTTACACGTCCATAACATCTTTTGGATGTTTTGGGTACAGTGCTTAGAATTCCAGCTATCACAGCCTATTCCAGACATTATAGTTATGGGCGTGCGAAAACCGCCCATCCACTGCTTTCCAGAGAAGTGGACGTTCCTCTTGCCTCTGATAATAGTAGCCTCTCATGAAGTAATAAAATTTGCATTATTAAAAATTTCCAAATCTATAACATTATATTCCTGAATCAAGAATAAGTTAATTGTTATTTCTGACATTTTGAATTCTAAATTCATTTATAAAGGGCGTTTGACACAGGTGGGAATCCGCATAATTTAATAACCGAACAGAACTAATTGAAAATAGAACAATGGAATTTTTACACTGTAAACATAAAATTATTCCTTAATTTTTTAACGAGCTCTTACTTTACCTTTTAAAATATTATGGCGTCTTATATTCTTTATTTCGTAAAATGTACTTAGATGTGAGTGGGCGTGGCTTGGAGATCGCGATATTCATAGGTGCAATATCAGGTCAGTTTTTCATAATTACTGGGAATATATTTAACTACAGTAGAAAAAAAACTGACTATCCATTTTATTCTGTTTGATTAAATACTACATAAGTCAATTAGAGTCTTCTGAATTGGATGTGTTCATATCTTAAATCATAATAAAATCAATTCTCAAATATTTATCAGGAAGATCTGTAATATTTAAGATCCTCTACAGAAGGGGAGGCTGATCGACGGAATTCTACAGTAGTTTTGATTACAAATATGAATGTTTTCAATGCTCTTGTAATATTTATATTTCTTTATAAGAACTAATGCTGCTGTTGCTGCATTTTGCAGATGTGGAACCTCCAAATGATTGCACGAGGCTGGCGGACAACTACAATCAACCGTGCGAGTAAGTATGGGATGTTTAGTATTAACAGTGCTATTTTAGTATGTGAAGTATGACAGGACTAAATGAAGGTATGTGAAGAATGAAGGTATGTGAGGTTAGTATGTGAAGTATGACAGGACTGAAACGGAGGTACAGGTGTAGTACAATCTCTTTTCCATTCTTGGCGATTTTAGGTGAGATTCTGGCAATCTCTGCTATGATTTGGAGGACCTCCCATTCTGGAAACCCTTTCCGAGTTTTCTATCGCCCTTTTGTGGCCAAGATAAAAATTAGAACATTTTATTGTTTTTCATGTTGTTCTCTATGAGCCATAAAACACCTGTTGCACAAGCAGCTATTTCTATGTGCGACCTCCGACATCCAGCGAAACCAGATTCTGTGATGTTATTTTAGTGGATGTAGGCCCATGTTTGATTTGCTACAGATCAACTGTTGCACAAACGGTGGCAAATGGTCGATGTTTGCCTTGGCAACAAAATGGCGACAAAAGACGCGGAAAAGGTTTCTAGAATGAAATGCTCTCCAAATCATAGTAGAGATTGCCAGAATCTCACCTAAAACTACAGAAAAAACCTTCTGCTCCTGGCTATTTCTTTGACAGCATTTTTTAGGCTCCTTGAAAAGAACGAGAATCTCTTTGGACGTCACTGAAGAAGGGTGTGCAGCACAATTAACTCTCTGTGCACGTTGTTTACGTCTGGATATTGCCACTGCAAAATTAACAAAAAAATTTTAATTATAATGGGAAAACTTGCTGTGGTTTGGCAACAACTCTTCTGGAACGTGGAGTCGCGAATGACGAAATGCTAATCTCGTCGACGTTAGGGTGTGACAACTCTTTGACTGGTTGCCGGACTCATAGCCCTCTTAAACAATATTGAGTCACCCATCTTTCTCTCACGAGTGAAGGTTTCGCTTCTTGTAAAAGGCGGTTTTTGCCTTCGAAACATGGTCAATATTATTAATTTTGTGTTGTATGCTACGTTTAATGAAGTTATTATATTTTCATTAGTTGTAAAATAACATTTGTTGCTCCGCTATAGTAGCACTCTATCGATCGACGCAGAACTTTAAACGATCAGTCATGAAATAGAGTTCCAAGTGCGATCAAAATTCAGCCAAATATGTAAACACTTTATGATCCCAAGAAACGATTTACGCAGCAACAAAACTGTGCAAGTCCAAAGCTTCCATTGGACGAAATTAATTTTCTTTCGAATGCATTCCCATTAAGTACGAGTACTACTATATATCAATTTTAAACTCTGGAATCAGTTCCATGCGCCTACATGGACGCATACGCAAAACTTAGAAAAAATGCAATCACTTTTGATCAAAAGAATCATGGCGTTGCAAAATCTTTACTTCGAGATTATTTTTACAACTTAGGTGCTGCCACATTATTTATAGGTAGTCAAGTAATTTACGTAGTTTTTTATTTTAGTTTTTCATGATATTTACCGGCCATTCCCTCCCTCCCCCCCAAAAAAGTACCAAAATCGTACAGAATCGTACCAAAATCTAATCAGCACCAGGGTACCTACAAGTGTCTTATCTAATAAATTTTGTAAAATTTAATAAATAATATTTGTAGCTAGAGTGGATACAAGCGATTTTTGCGGACCATTCCAGCAAAGAAGACGGGTTCTTTTATTCCGAATCATACCAAAATCTAAACACCACCAGAGTCACCTACAAGTGACTTACCTACCAAATTTTATGACATTTGGTACATTAGTTTTTGAGTTAGAGTGGATACATACATAGCACAGGCAGACTGACACACACACACACGTCATGCTAAAAACAGTTTATTCATGTTCTAGCTGTTCCAAAACGTGTAGATCCGTCGAAAACTCCAGTTGCGATTTTCGACTTGATTCCAATACATTCCCATGCAGGGGAATTATAAATATTTATATGCATATATTATACGCTATTGAATTTATAATTGCATTGACTCAGTTGATTATGTTGCTTGAGGAAAAAAACATAATTCCTTTTCAATGTTTCAGCTCCATGACGTATGACGTTGAACTACAAAGCAAAGTTATCACGTTATTCAAGGAAGTAGTGAGTATATTTATCTTCATGCAGTATATTTTCTAATATAATTATAAATAATTTTACGCATTCCATTCTAATATAATTTCACGTATTCCATCTGCAAAGCTTGTATATTATATTGTTGACTTTGCAAATACGAAAGTGAATCAATCAGTGTTTCACAAATGGTTATAAAAAATGAAAGAAGGGCGAAATTTATTCTAAATAACATTAATTATCAACATAACGTGATTTCTCTCTCACATCCCATTAGCACTTAAGCCTGCAGCTAAAGAAATCAGACTAATTATTAGCGAAAAAAGCACAGTTTATGCAGATAACCAAGAGAAATACTGACCTCTGCAGGTGAATGGTTATTCTTTTGAAAGAGTCACACAGTTTAAATACCTTGGAACGACAGTAATTATTAACAAGAAAGATTAATCATGCATAAAGCATTGATTATGAAACATTGTCCAACTAAAATGCAATTGTATTTAAACATTTCTAAATTGCGATAAATTCAGCTCTGATATATTTTATTTTAAATTATCACAGTACTACAGTAATTTATTATATTTGACTTCATACAAATGACGTCATCGAAATATAAATCGTCTGGCTCTCTATGTAAAAGCAATGACTATTTCATTATCTGAACCCAGATATCCGGAACCCCAGATAATTTTTCAAGTTGCTGAAGTTAATAATCGTTTGATAATTGCAAACAGATGACCGTAAAAGCCAACTTAAACATGACTAATTAACTATACCACCAAACCACCAAAATTAACATATATTGATACGACCCATAGTATTATATAGCAGCGAGAGCTAGCTGGTCACTCAATAAACCCACTGAAAGAAAATTATAATCTCTGGACGAAACAACCTGAGAATAATTTTTGGGGATGTTCTTGAAAATAATCTGGCGCATTCGCTATAACTATGAAATGTATAAAATTTAGAATTAAATACTTTAAAATTAAATTCTGTATTACATATATATTTGTACATTTCATTTTTATTTTTTCATGCAGGACACAGTTTGGAGCAAAGACAAGGAAGTAAGTCTCTTCTTCATTACGTTCTCCTTCTTCATTGGTTACAAATGAGCCAATTTTAAGAACATTTTAAAAAAAAAATGTATATTTTACGTTTCTGGAGCAAACGTAAAAATAGCTCAATATTTGGTACCATTTGAGTACATTACTCGATTATTATCGCTTTCATTTCCTAACGCTAGAGCAGAGTTAAAATCGCATTTGAAACTTAATAGATGCATTTACATCAATCAGTGTCTCTAGAACAATAAATGCTTAGGGGCAAGGTTGGGCCATCAGCACGGTGACCAATCAAATAGTTGTCAGCCTGACGTTGGTGAGCTTAGCATTTCGTCATTCATGACGCCACGAACCAGGAGAGTTATTGCCAAAACACAGTTTTCCCATTATTACAATTAAAACTTGTTTGTTAATTTTGAGGTGGCAATATGCAGTCGTAAACAACCTGCGCAGAGGGTTTTAATTGTGCTGTGCACACCTTCCCCAATGACGTCTAAGAAGGTAGTGGAGATTCTTTGTCCATTCAAAGAGCCCAAGAATAACATGCCCGCGTTTGCTATTCCCATGGCATCATATGCAGAGCCAGAATAAAAAAATCTGATGTGGGCAGCACATGACTTTCTCTGCAGACTCAAATTCATTTTTTCTTTATTTTTTTTAATAATTCATTAAATTGAGTTTAATTGCAAAAAATGACACTAAATTTGTACCTTTAATTCAATTTTGATTTTATTTGATAATTGCACATTTTTCCAAATGTGGTGTACAAAAGTAGCGTGACGTCTGTGTGTGTGTGTGTCTGTCTGCCAATCTATGTATCTGTCAGTGTGTCTGTCTGTTTGTGCAGTGTATGTATATATAACCTCAAACTCAAAAACTAATGGACAGAATTTCATAAAATTTGGTAGGTAAGCCCCTTGTGGGTAGCTCTGGTGCTGATTAAATTTTGATACAATTCGGGATAAAGGAACTGACTTTTTTTTTACGAAATTTCCCTCCAAAAATTGTCTGTATTCAATCTAACTGAAAAACTAATTGACCAAATTTCACAAAATTTAGTAGAGTCACTTGTAGGAGACCCTGGTACTGATTAGATTTTGGTACTATTTGGAAAAAAAGAACCTGCATCTTTTTGCGAAAAAATATCCGATCTAAAATTAAATACTATATATGCTCAACTGTATCAATTAAATGCTTGTTTTATACGTAATTTTCAACAATAAAAGGATTTAGATCAACCTCATTACTCTAAGATGGACTATTTTCAAGATATTTAATTTTTTTATTTTGAAGAAATAAAGACATTTATTACTGTAGTTAAAAAAAACTATTGAATGAACTTTTTTAAAATTTAGTTAAATCCCATAATGATTATCCTGATGCTGATCTGATTTTATTCGTAGAAATATAACCGACACGTTCTTTTCGAAATGGCCCACAAAGATAGTGAATAGAAAATAAATGACTAAAATTGTTAAAATATATTAATGAAGAACTTGTTCTTATGGTAAATTTTGACAACAAATTGAAAAATCTGATGTGGGCAGTACATGACTTTCCTCATATAATGCAATAAATTTACTACTTTTACAGTAAAAAAAATAGATTATTTTTATATTCTTTCCAAGATATTGAATTTTCGTCAATGAGTCGTCATTTTCCATGTCGTCATCATCAATGAGTCGTCATTGATTTAATATCATTTTTATCCATTTGGCGAGTTTTTTGTGAATTTAGCAACATTTAAAAAAGTCGCCAGGTTGGCGACATTCCACCAAATTCGTCGCCAAAATCTCGCCAAGCGTTATGGAAGAAGAAATAAGTTGTTCTTACAACAGATAAATGACTATTGGCGTTCAAATACAAAAGTATTACTCAAAGTTTCTTTTTTCATGAATGGAACGAGCTAGATCCACGAGAATGATGTCACCCAATTTATCGGATGGTATTACATATGAAAAGTGAACATGTTTCTCAATAGGAAATATTTTTTTTTATTTTATATGACTTTTTGATAATTGTTTTAAAAAATGTGCAATATCTCGAGAACGGTTCATGTTAGCGTTCTAAAATTTATGTCAATAGTTTTCTAATGAAAAATTACATAAGAAATATCTATTTGCGTAACTTTATTAAAGGTTTTGATTTTTTTGACTATTTTTTCAAAATTTTACTCGAAAATTTAGGGGGATTCTGAACATTCGATTGCGTATAAAAACAATAGGCTTCCAGTGTTTACGGATTGTGATTTTTATACCAAATTCCGTTCAAATCGGTCCATTCGTTCGTCAGGTATCGTCTCCGTAGGCTCACTGACACACACACACACAGACAGACATTTAAAAAATATTCGATTCGTGATCAGGGATGCTTGAAACATGCTCTCCCGTCGAAAACTGGAATTCGAATTTTCGACCCCGTCACAATACTTTCCTTATACATTATGTATATAAGGATAGTAATAAGATTGGCCCCATGAATGTAAAATGACCCATTCTCGGGAGATTTTAGTTTTTTGGAGTTTTGAGGACCTGAAGTATTTAAAGCGAATGAAGTTGCCACATGAAACGAAGATGCAATAAAAAAGCAAAGTGGACATAATACCTGAAATGTATCCATTGTATTTTCTGCAATTAACCTGAATGTAATGCATAATGATATAAAAGTGACCAATTGAATTTGAATCTGCAGGGAAAGTCTTATGCTGTCCACATCAGATTTTTATTCTTATTTGGTAAGTGGACATTTTTTTCAAAGGCGGAGTAGTAAAAATGCGAAAAAACTGAAATATCCCTGGAACGATTAGTTATAGAGAAATGGGGTTTATCTTATTCTTTTCCTCTTCAAAAATTGCGTATAAAACAAGCATTTAGTTGAGCATATGTAGTCTTTGAGCATATGTATTGATGTAGTCTTTGATATGTAGTCTTTGAGTATCATTTGAGCATATGTAGTTTTTTATTTTATACAATGGCGATTTTTGAGGGTCATTTCATAAAAAAGGCTGGTTTTTATCTTTCGAATGATACCAAAATCTAATCAGCACCAGGATGTCCAACAAGTGACTTAACTATCGAATTTTGTGAAATTCGGACCATTAGTTTTTTAGCTACAGTGGATGCAAGCTTTTGCGGGACATTTCGCCAAAAAAGGCGGGTTCTTTTATCCCGAATCGTACGCAAAACTAATCAGCACCATATTCGTCCAGAAGTAACATACCTACCAAATTTTATGAAATTCGGTCCATTAGTTTTTTAGTTAGAGTGGATATAAAATCTGCACACACAGACAGACAGACACACAGACACACACAGACATCACGCTAAAAATAGTTTTTACGTATTCTAGAGGTCTCGAAACGTGTAGATCCGTAGAAAACTCGAGTTGCGATTTTCGGCATGATTCCAATACTTTCCCCATACATTACCATGTATTGCAGGGAAAGTAAAATTATAAGCTACTTAAAAATGGTTTCTGGTAGATTGGATTCTGGTGTGAATGGATTCTGGGATTCTGGTATGGATGGATTCTGGTATGGATTCTGGTATGAATTCTCGTATGGATTCTGGTAAGTCTAGCCTCATTCCAGTTAATTTAAAAAAAAGATAAACGCAATTTTCAGACATAATTTATTAGAAGAAACACGAATAAACTAAAATATCTCGAGAACGGCTAGTCCTAATGTAATGGGATTGGTCTTATTCTTTTCTTCGTTCAAAATTACGTATGAAACAAACATTTAATGGATATATTTCAGCATAGGTAGTGTTTTATTTTAAATTTTGTCGATTTTTGCGGACCAATTTGCAAAAAAAGGCAGGTTATTTTTTCTCGAATCGTACCAAAATCTAATCAGCACCAGATTCGCCCACAAATGACTTACCTACCAAATGTTATGAAATTCGGTCAATTACTTTTTTAGTTAGAGTGGATACAAAATCTGCACAGACAGACACACAGACAGACAGACAGACAGACACACACACACACACACACACACAGACGTCACGCTTGAAATAGTTTTTTCGTATTCTAGAGGTCTCGAAACGTGTAGATCCGTCGAAAACTCGAGTTGTGATTTTCGGCATGATTCCAATACTTTCCCTATACATTACCATGTATTGCAGGGAAAGTAAAAATGAAATCAGTCATGGCCGGAATGACGCTAAGTTAACAAAAATGACGCTAAATTGATGAATTATTTATTAAAATATTTTAATGTATGGACTATATTACTTATTGATAATGATATCAGTATTGATAATTGGCAATTTAAAGTTTTGTGAAATATAATGTTACAGGGAATCGTGGGTGTGCACGAAGGATACAAGAATGAGTCCAAATGTCTGGATAACTAACACATTTGTTCACAAACACAGCGTAAGCAGGAACAATATACTGTAAAACAGCACTTAAATGCTTCCACAGTTTCACAAATTAACCAATAATATTCTCAAAACATTGACGAAAATCATTTCGCAAAACAGCGACTACTATTCTGAAAACTTTAACAAAAATCTGCTGTGGGCAACACATGACTTTCCCTGAAGACTTATATCCACGTTTATCTAAATTAAATTTAATTCACTTTTAATTCAATTTTCGTTCTCATTTGGTAACTGAACTTATTTTTACTTTCCCTGCAATACATGGTATGTATAGGGAAAGTATTGGAATCATGTCGAAAATCGCAACTCGAGTTTTCAACGTATCTACACGTTTCGAGACCTCTAGAATACGAAAAATCTATTTTTAGCGTGACGTCTGTGTGTGTGTCTGTGTGTCTGTCTGAGTGTCTGTCTGTCTTTGTGCAGATTTTGTATCCACTCTAACTAAAAAAGTAATTGACCGAATTTCACAAAATTTGGAAGGTAAGTCACTTGTGGAAGAGTCTGGTGCTGATTAGTTTTGGGTACGATTCGGGATAAAGGAACCAGCCTTTTTTTGCGAAATGGTCCGCAAAAGTTTGTATCCACTCTAGTTGAAAAACTAATGGACCGAATTTCATAAAATTCGGTAGATGAGTCACTTATAGGTCACTCTGGTGCTGATTAGATTTTGGTACATTCTGAAAAAAATAACCTGCCTTTTCTTGCAAAATGGACCGCAAAAATTGTCAAAATCTAAACTAAAAAGCTACGTATGCTCATATATATCCATATATATATGCTTATCCATATATATATATATATGCTCATATATATATGCTTGTTTAATACGTAATTTTTAACGAAGAAAAGAATAAGACCAACCCCATTACACTAGGACTAGCCGTTCTCCAGATATTTTAGTTTTTTTGCTTTTCCGCTACGCCACCTTTGAAAATGAGTCCAGTTAGCAAACGAGAAAGAAAATTGAATTAAAAGTGAATTAAATGTAATTAAAATAAAGAGAACGTGAATATAAGTCTGCAGGGAAAGTCATGTGCTGCCCACATCAGATTTTTAAAGTTGGAGTAGAGAAAATACGAAAAAACTAAAATATCTCCAGAACGGCTAGTCCTAGTGTAATGAGGCGGATCTTATTCTTTTCTTCGTTAAAAATTAGGTATAAAACAGGCATTTAACGGATATATTTAAGCATCCGTAGTTTTAGATTTTGACGATTTTTGAGGGCCATTTCGCAAAAATAAAAGCAGGTTATTTTTCTCCGAATCATACCAAAATCTAATCAGCACCAGGTTGACCCACAAGCGACATTTCTACCGAATTTTGTGAAATTCGGTTCATTAGTTTTTCATCTAGAATAGGATACAGTCAATTTTTGCGGGTCAATTTCGCAGAAAAAGGCGGGTTATTTTATCCCGAATCGTACCAAAAACTAATCAGCACCAATGTCACATCCAGGTGACTTATCTACCAAATTTTATGAAATTCGGTCCATTAGTTTTTGAGTTAGAGTGGATACATACATTGCACAGACAGATTCATAGACAGACACACACACAGACGTCACGCTAAAAACAGTTTTTTCGTATTCTAGAGGTCTCGAAACGTGTACATCAGTCGAAAACTCGAGTTGTGATTTTCGGCATGATTCCAATACTTTCCCTATACATTACCATATATTGTAGTGAAAGTAAAAATCACACTTCAATGTAGCTAGTCAACTGCTCTCCAACTGAGTGTTAATTCTTTTTTATCGACAATCCATAGAAACTTCTGTAAATATCTCATATCTCGTAGATTATTGATTATTTAAGGGTGCTTCTCGAACCTTCGAGATATCGCCAAATAGGGCAGCCTTTCTTCGACCCTCGGCATTAAGGAAACCCTAGTCTCACGTCATGGGAAATTTTTTCTCCAACACATATACACAAACAGACATATTCTAAGTGCCCATTTCGAGAGAAATAGCAGGTTCTTTAATTCCGAATCGTACCAAAACCTAATTAGAACCAGGGACACCTACCAAATTTCACGAGATTTGGGCAATTAGTTTTTGAGTTAGAGTGGCTACATGTATTGCACAGAAAGACACTCACACAAAGACGTCACGCTAAAAATAGCTTTTAGTGTGTGTTCGGTAGGTCCCAAAACGTGAAAAACCGTCGAAAACTCGAGTTGCGATTTTCGGCATGATTCCAATACGTTCCCTATACTTTACCATATATTGCAGTTAAAGTGAATCAAATATAAAATCTTTCAGTGTATTATTCTTAAAATTTATTTTATACTGATTCTTAAAATTCATCAGAAGAGTACTACTATGTAACAACACAATTATAATAGTATTCATGCAACTATTTAATATATTTTGGCTAATTTTCATTTTATTTCTTCTCTCCAGGGTCTACGGATTGTGCTGGCTCAGGTTAGTGTTATTGCAGAAATATATCTTTCTTACAATACAAATTATTACATCATGCTAGTTATTAGGAATCGACAAATCTCCTTCAATCTCTCTGTCAATATTTTCCGTCTCTCAAACGTTTCTCTATCTCTCAGTTTTTCCTCTCTCTCAATCTTTTCTCTCTCTCTCTCTCTATTTATCTCTCTCCCTCTCAATCTTTCCTTTCTCAATCCTCTCTCAATCTCCCTCTCTCAATCTCCCTCTCTTCCTCTCTCAATCTCCCTCCTTCTCTCTCTCTTTCTCTCTCAATCTTTTTTCTCTCTTTCTATCTCTATTTCTCTCTCAATCTTTCTTTCTTTCTCTCTTAATCTTTCTCTCTCTCTCTCAATCTTTTTTCTCTATCTCTCAATTTCTCTCAATCTTTCTTTCTCTCTCAATCTTTCTCTCTTAATCTTTCTCTCTCTCTCTCAATCTTTGTTCTCTCTCCCTCAATCTTTCTCTCTCTCTTTCTCTCACAATCTTTCTTTCTCTCTTAATCTTTCGCTCTCTCTCTCTCTCTCTCATTCTTTGTTCTCTATCTCTCAATCTTTCTTTCTCCCTCAATCTTTCTCTCTTAATCTTTCTCTCCCTCCCTCAATCTTTGTTCTCTATCCCTCAATCTCTCTCAATCTTTGTTCTCTCTCTATATATATATATTTCGATCTGTGTTCTCTCTCTCTCTCTCCCAATCTTTGTTCTCCCTCTCTCAATCCTTGTTCTCCCTCGCTCAATCCCTCTCAATCTTTGTTCTCTCTCTCAGTCTCTCTCCATATATTTCTCTCTCTCCCAATATCTCTCTCTCTCACTCTCTCTCTCTCTCTCTCTCACACACACACACACACACAATTGTTACAATAAATTCTTAGTATTGTAGATTCTTTTTGACTTTTACGAACAAGAAATACTTAATTGGTAACCACTCATGGATACTAATCTTTATCTTGCAGCATGACTGTGAAGGAAATAAGGTATGGAATCTCGAGTAAGTAAATGTTTAATTTTTTCTGATATAAATGAATATCTCTCGGTTATGAGCGGCTTGCAGTAGAACTACTATGAGATCAAGCACAGTCCCTTTCATTCAAGGCTCATATACCTAAGGATATACCATTAGAACAATAGCCAATCCAGTAACAGCTTTGAATGGCTTTGGATGACGTAGCAGATATAACGGATTTTAATTGGAGCGCACAAACTGCATAAGAGGAAGTGCGCATTCGCCATCTGTGATAAAAAATCACTCAGTGAAATTTCATATTTTTACTTTTGCATACTATGTAATATAATATAGAGAAAGTATTGTTTTCACAAAAATCTTCGATTTAGAGATTTTTATGTCATTATACGTTTTAAGACCTTCTGAACACGTTTTACTATTTTTGGAGTGATGTCCGGCTGTTGTGGATTTCTTGCGTATCCGATAGCGGCCACAAATATTAATGAATTTTCAAGAAACTTTATATCCGGCTTTGTTATACAAGGTCTGTATAAAAAGAATCGGGAAAAATATTTTCCTGACGGGAGTGTACGTCGTAGCGCACTCGCAACACGCATGCTCGGTAGTGGGAAATGTGACCTTCAAGACGCGACAGTCGTCTTCGAACGTTCGTTCAGGCCACAGAATACTATATTCAGAAGGTTCACTCCCATAGGACTCTATGGCAACATTTTTAACATGGGATATCGCATAGACACTAGCGCTAGTGAGATGGACCAACTGAAGTACGATGTAAACAAAATACGTCTGCCAGATTTGGCGCGTTATCGCTCGCTTGGCGATTTTTTTTTCAAAAGCGAGCAGGGAAAAAATTGTTCAGAACTGTACTTTTATAATTTTTGAAACTATAGAAATGATCAGGATTTAAAAATACATTAATCTGCAACATAAATATATTCATTAGTTCCAGTAAATTTAAATAAACATAGTTATATATTTCATTCAAATATTCAAAATGGATTAAAAAATAGAGGCATTGCATTGTCTCACTGTAAAACATAATGCACAAAAAATTACAAGCTAACATACTCAAAAGACTGAAATATTATATAATATTTTCAGTCTAAAAGATAAACTAGCGTGTTAATTGTTAAATTACTTGATCCTTAAGTTGTTTCGGGATACTGATAATAGACTTCTTTTTTATAAATATAAAAATATTCTTATAGTAAATATCAAATTTACATAAATGCACTATCAAAGTTGTGGAACTCAATCATTAATTACCCGGGGTGGGGTGAATTTTCCACCATAAAGCACTTAATAAAAATTTTACATAAATTTATACACATACAATATCACATTCAACTTAATTAGCTCTATGAAAAAGCTATCCAATTATCAATTATTATACATTTTATAAAAATACGGAAATATTTTTTAATTTATCATACCACTGCTTCTTAGAATTTTGTCTAATTGGCAGTAATAACACAGCACTAATTTCGTATGATGAACACGTGTATATTTATGAACACGTGCATACTTATGAACACATGTATATTTATAATAAACACGTATATAGGATGGAGATAACTAATATTATTTCAATTTTAATAAAAATAAATTACATACCCTGTAACGCAACCAGTTTTCTTTTTTCAACTCATTTCTTGAAATGACCTAATCACTTAGCAAATAATCCTTCTGCACGTTACTCAAACCAAGCTACAATGCATGCTACAGGGTTATAACATTGAAAATCGTCTTGAACCCAAACCAGACCATCGCCAAGCTCTCAGACTAAACCAGACCATCGCCAAGCTCTCAGACTAAACCAGACCATCGCCAAGAGCGCTCCAACCCTCGTTTTGGTCTATCTCTAATGGCCGCTGCGAAAACGAAACTAGCGATAATGGCAGGTCTGTATAATATTAGTCTGTGCGTCAAGCGACAGTCGCCTTCGAGCGTTCGTTCAGGCTGCATCGTGTTTTCAGTGGATCCCTGTCGAGTGACTCGCTGCAAATGCGAAATGCAGCGAACGATTGAACAGCGGTACGCGATCAAATTTTGTGTTGGATTGGGGAAATCGGGTACGGAGACGTTGGCCATGATTCGCCAAGTGTTCAAGGATGAAAGCATGTCCCAAACACCGGTTTTTAAGTGGCACAAGCTCTTCAAAGATGGCCGAGAGAGAGTGCAGGACAAGCCTCGCGCTGGACGGCCGTCGACGTCAAAAACCGACGACAACGTACAACGTGTGCTTGAAGTGCTGAATTCAGACCGTCGTTTAAGAGTGCGAATGGTCGCAGATGAAATTGGCATTAATAAGATGACAGTGCACAGCATTATCACTGAAAATTTGGCGATGCAAAAGATCTGCGCTAAACTCGACCCGAAGGTCTTGACGGACGAGCAAAATCAGAGGCGAGTGTCCGCTTGCGAAGGCCTTCTGCAACGCGTTGAAGAAGACCCCGGCTTTTTGGACATCGTCATCACGGGAGACGAGACTTGGATATTTGAATCCGACCCGGAAACAAAGCGGCAAAGTTAGGAATGACACACCGCGAGGTCACCTCATCCAAAAAAGCCTCGAATGAGCAAATCCAGGGTGAAAGCCATGCTGATCGTTTTCTTCGACGCAAAGGGGTTCATCCACTACAAATTTGCTCCTGAGAGGCAGACAGTGAATGGTGCTTTTTACCTAGAAGCGCTAAGAAGACTGAAGAGAAGGATCAACCGGGTGAGGCCAGTCATCGCCGGAAATTGGAAATCGCATCACGACAATGCAACCAGCCAAACCTGCTCCAAGGTGACCGACTTCCTGACGATAATCGGCATCGCGACGGTTCCCCAACCCCCTTACAGCCCCGACTTGGCACCAGCAGACTTTCTTCTTTCCCCAAAAGTGAAAACCTCCCTCAAAGGACACCACCATGGGACCCTAAGTGCCGTCAAAGAATCTTGCACGCGTGCCCTTAAGGACCTTCCGGAATCCACCTACCAGGATCGCCCTGTAAATAAAAATCTAAAACTAGATATAATATTTCTGGATTCGAACGAAAACTTCGAAATTATATATTTTTTTAACATGGCAGCATAGGGCAAAATTTGACATATTCATGCATAAAAGGGTTTATTTATAACTCAATCATCACGAAACTTAATAGTTTCATAATTGTTGTGAAAAATAGCCGCGATAATATATACAGTCAACCTTCCTATAACGCGGAGCTCTCATAATGCGTTTCCATATAACGCGGAGTAAAATTTGTGACAGCCCTCTCTAAAAACGCAGTTTCCATACAACTCGGTAGTATCATAACGCGGTTTCTCTATAATACAACTTAATTAGCATAAGCAGTGTCCCTGTAGCATGCATTTTTCTATTACACTTTTACGGTTGAAATTAATGTGGAATTCCTCTGTTTTTTCATCCACATACGTACATCACCATTTTTCAATTTCAGTTATCAAGGAAATCCCCTGTAAAAAAATTAATACACTCACCTCAAATGCATTGGTAGATGAAAATATGGGTAAAGAATGAGTTGCAAATTTCAATTTAAATAATGTTGTTGTTAAGATCCAGACCGTCCGACCTACCAGAAAGGTGTAATATAACAGTTTGGACGGCAGGGAAGTGCCACCCAATTTAGACCGGAACCCAGTGGCGGAGGCATCCACAGGGACCGTACCCTCCTTCCCCTACCACCAACCTCTCGGAAGGACTTACGGACCCACATGTTTAACGTGATCGTACTCCGCATGAACACGGCGGCAGTTGTGGCAGCGTGCAAATCCAGCGCGCAAACCACCGGGCTACCGCACCCAAAATGTGCCAATAGCACGCGGTGTTCCCAGGTGGTCACCCACCCAAGTACTAATCGCTCCCGATACTGCTTGACTAATTTAAATGTTGTGAAAAGGGGACTGGATTTGGGTAAACAGTTAGAAAATTACTTTATTGAAAATGAAAGGGTTTATTTATGGCTCTATCTTTAACAGACTTAATAGTTGTGAATTGTTGTTGTGGAATGCTGATGCGATACAATATTTTGTTCGTGACGTCATTAGCTCCCCTCGGGGGATACATTGTCATATTTGGTATCAATCGAAAGATTGTTTTTCAAGCCCTTGGAAATGAAGGGAAGCACGTTATAATTGTAACATTTGGACCCATAATACGATGTTTCAAAAAAAAAATTTGTAAAATTTGCGGAAAAAAAAGCTACTAAAAATGGATTCTAGTATGAGAAACTAGAGTTGAACTACATTCCAGTTAATTTTGCATTTAGTTTCCATTGCTGCATATGCAATTCTTTGCCGATAGTGCAAGTCGCCATTCTCAACATCTTGCATAGCCGTGCACTGTCAACGTACAATAAACCATTCATCCTCAGCGTGTGGCTGACTCTCAAATACGTGACGGATAGTTCGACATGCATTCTCAATGTGTGGCTGGCTCTCAAATACGTGACGTACAGTTCGACATGCATTCTCAATGTGTGGCTGGCTCTCAAATACGTGACGTACAGTTCGACATGCATTCTCAATGTGTGGCTGGCTCTCAAATACGTGACGTACAGTTCGACATGCATTCTCAATGTGTGGCTGGCTCTCAAATACGTGACGTACAGTTCGACATGCATTCTCAATGTGTGGCTGACTCTCAAATACGTGACGTGCAGTTCGACATGCATCCTCAGTGTTGAAGGAGTGTTGAAGACCCAGACCGTCCGGCTCGTCCTGAGGACATGAGCAGCCATTTGGACGGCCGGGAAAAAGAAAGCCGAAGCTAACTCCCAAAGCCAACGTCCCGCGGTCCAACCAACACCAACCAACACCGGGGCCCCACGAGCAGCCCACAGCGGGCGCCGAAACAGGGCAAAGTTTATTTAAGAAACTTAAAAATTTTTACATAGAAGGGTTACACGGTTCCACCACTTAAGGGAACAAAAATTTTCAGGTGGAGAAAGCACAAACAGCAGACGAAAATTCAAATATTAAAGTTGAAAAGTAAACATAATATGCTGAACACTGAGTACTAACATACAAAAACCAAACTAACAGAAAACAAACATAACAGAAAACAAGACAAAAACAGGCAAAAGCCAACAACACCACGCAAAAAAAAAGGGGTAACACCTCCGGGGAACCGACCAGAGGAAGAGGGGAAAACTCACAAGCTGATTAGTTAATTTGATTTGAAATTTCTCTTTCCTCAGTGTGTGGCTAGCTCTCAAATACGTGACGTACAGTTCGACATGCATCCTCATACGTGACGTGCAGTTCGACATGCATTCTCAATGTGTGGCTGGCTCTCAAATACGTGACGTGCAGTTCGACATGCATTCTCAATGTGTGGCTGACTCTCAAATACGTGACGTACAGTTCGACATGCATTCTCAGTAGCCCCGTTCACATGCACAATTTAAAGCCGGTATTATAGCCGCATTTCGACTGTCGAAAACCCAGACCATCCGGGTTTCAAATTTACACAAGTATAGATCGGCGAGCAGGGATGAACATCCCCCTCCCATCGGAATACCCTTAACCTGTTTAAAATAGTTGTTGCCATCAAATAAGATGTTTTCAAACAACACAATGCGAATCAAGTCCTCGTATTTTCTGAATGTAATATGCTCTTTTAAGTCATATATTTCATGTAGTTCCTTCAAAATTTCATATAGATTTTCCAGATTGATGTTGTTGAATAAATCACGGAAATCGTAACTTTTGAAACGTATATCCCTGCTATAAAATGGAAGTCGGTTGATGACATCGTAACTATTATTTATCATTACTGTTCCTTGTTTCTTGAGTATAATCATAACATTTTTAAGTATAGTTAAAAGTTTTTCATTTGCAATTGTTAAATAGGATCCACATCCCACTGTTACCGGCCGGAATTTGACTGGATTTTTATGAAGTTTTGGTATGAGTACCAAATATGGAAAGTTAACTGCTTTAAGTTCGATACCAATGCTTTGATACAGAGTTTTAATTTTATTTATCAGACATATTCCATTTTGTTGTAAAGGGGAGTACATTTGTTTATCAAGATAACTATTTTTTAAAGTATCAACGTAGTATTTTCTGCATGTGAAAGCGTAATTTGATACAACTTTATCCGTATAAGTTATAACATATTTATCTTCATATTTATTGACTGCATTTTGAAGAGAAGGATAATACGTTTTTCTACACAATGTTTTGTAGTGGAGATTGAACATTTTGATAAGGTTGTATTGCCATTCTTTGAAGGCTTGTATTGGCATGCTGTATTTTACGGCGAGTTTATATGTAAATTTCTTCAAATCTTGTTCAAAGTCCTTTTTAATATTTGTGAAATCTTGTATACGAAATTTCGTACCAAGTTGAAGCATAGATTTTAACTTGTGATTATCCAATAGATCCAGGTTTCCAGTGATAATGTGCGCATGATGGGTATCTATATAAGGGCTGTTTTTACAATTACACTCTTCACATTTATATACATTGATGTTTCTACTTATGCGGTTATAATTAAATATTTTTCTACCATTGGTTTGCACAAATTTATAAATCAGTTTTACTTCTATGTTAGGTATTGGTAAGAGATGTGCCAAGTTTTTTATATATGTCTTGATTGGTAAACCATCATAATTTTTATTTTTGTAGGTTGTAACAAAAGGCTCTGTTGTAGTAGTTTTCTTCTGTGGAGAGGATTTCAATACTATGCTTAATGTACTGGCTTTTAGTTTAAGTAAATCCATCATTATAGCGTAGTTTGTACATGCATTTTCATTATTATTAACAGTTAGTTGTTTTTCGAGTTGATACACTTTCAAATAACACCAGATGCGTTGAATATAACGTTTTCTTATACTAAATATAAGATTTTTGATCCAGCCGGGTTTTATTATTATTCCTGCACACACTGTTTTCATGAACGTTTCGATCTTTTCAAGAGTTTCTTTATAACTGAAATTTTTCCTTTTTCTAGTTCCCCTTTGCCATCTCTTTTTCATAGCAGGATGGATATCTTGTAATACAGGGTTACGTTTTTCATTTTTACAAGATTCCAAATTATAATTGTCATTAAATATGATCGTATTGAGTCCATACGGAAAAGCCGTTCCATATTGTTGGATGTGTGTATTTTCCCACCAAAGTCTTTCTGACAGTTTGGGTACAACATCGATGATTGTAACAATTATTTGTGAAAAATCATGGTTTCTATAATGACGGAGTTCCAAATTGGTGATAGTTGCATCAGTGAGAAGAGATTTGCCAATTTGACTTCGATGTAAGTTGATTCGCAAATGCAAACGATTTTTGGTTTGGCCGATATATTTGGCTTGGCATGTTTGGCAAGTAATACAGTAGATGACATTATAGGTTTTGCAGAATGTACCGTAACTGGGATCTTGAGTAGATGTTTGGAGAGGGTCTGCCACTGGGCAGAGTTTACATCGATGAGATTGGCATTTTTTAAACTTGAAATTACGTATTCTATTAAAATAATGACGATATGAATATTTAAAAAAGGGTGATCCATTTAGATTAAGGATCGAGTCGGTAGAACAATGAGAAACATTACAGACGCTATTTATATTTGTCACAGAGTTTGCAATAGCATGTTGCACAGGCTTGAAATATTTCTTAATGTTAGGCATCATATATAAAGCATATATATATATATATATATATATATATATATATATATATATATTTATATATATATATATATATATATATATATATATATATATATATTTATATATATATATATATATATATATATATTTATATATATATATATATATATATATATATATATATATATATATATATATATTTATATATATATATATATATATATATATATATATTTATATATATATATATATATATATATATATATTTATATATATATATATATATATATATATATATATATATATATATATATATATATATATATATATATATATATATATATATATATATATAATAGTTTGAAAGTCCAATGAAAGAAAAGTAAGAAGCTGTAACTCGAAAAACCTAACTTTCTAATACGCCTGCAAAATAAAAGTATAAATCTGCAAATCTTCAATCAAATGCAAAAATATACAAATTTCGAATCATCAAGTTAAAAGAAAATCATCAAAAATCAATGGTATGGAATCCGTAAAAGAAAAACAAATGAAATCCAAGCATTAATGCTATACACGTGGACAAGGGCTAGGCATAAATCATGATTTTGTTCACTTCTCCCAAACTCTTCCTCGGGTCCAAGTATTTTGTCGAAGGAAACACAAAAAATGTGTGTTTCGGAAGAAATAGATAGATTATGTATATTATAAAAAGAGAAAACTAGTTACAAAAATCTGATGTGAGCAGCACATGCCTTTCCCTGAAGACTTATATTAACGTTCCCTTTATTTTAATTAAATTAATTTCACTTTTAATTCAATTTTCGTTCTCATTCGGTAACCGGGCTTATTTTCAAATGTGGTGTAGGGAAAGTACGAAAAACTAAAATATCTCGAGAACGGCTAGTCCTACTGTAATGGGGTTGGTCTTATTCTTTTCGTCGTTAAAAATTACGTATTAAATCAATATTTAATGGATATATTTGAAATATCCAGTTCTTTAGTTTAGATTGGGACGATTTTTGCGGGCCATTTCGCAAAAATAGGCGAGTTCTTTTATCCCGAATCGTACCCAAAACTAATCAGCACCAGACTCGCCCACAAGTGACTTACGTACCAAATTTTGTGAAATTCGGTCCATTAGTTTTTTAGTTATGGTGGATACAAAATCTGCACAGACAGACAGACATACAGACAGACACACAGACAGACAGAAAGACAGACACACAGACGTCACGCTAAAAATAATTTTTTCGTATTCTAGAGGTCTTGAAACGTGTAGATCCGTCGAAAACTCGAGTTGCGATTTTCGACATGATTCCAATACTTTCCCTATACATTACCATGTATTGCAGAGAAAGTAAAAATAGGATTTTTGGATTTTTACGAGTCATTCAGGGTATGATTCCGGGGGGGGGGGGGCAGAATCCGCGTCAACTCACATTTGATGAAAGGTTGTATTGTTATCGCAAATACGTGCACTTGTGTAAAATTTCAAGAAAATCGGCTCGTTAGAAGTGGATCAAAAATTGTTTCAAAATTTGACCCAAGCAAATAAACAAACAGAGAAACCAACTTAAATAAAACAGTTTAAAAAGGCACGATACATGTTAGGTACCTACCCATTCGCTACACGGGCGACTTACGCCCCTTAATGCACATTAAGATTGTTTCAATTGGAACTACAGAACAGGAAATGTAGCTATATAAATGACACATTCTTCCGATAATTACTAATAAATGACATATTGCACAATTGACAAATTATTACGATATTGTGGGTCGAAATTTTTAAACAATAACCCCTAATTAACTCGGAAGTCCCAGTCAGAATACTAACTTAAACTTTCACGGCCTGACAATAAAAATTTCAAATCGTTTAAATGTGTCTAATATGCGCTTTCCATTATTCATCAACCACACTTTTACTTTCCCTACAATACATGGTAATGTACAGGGAAAATATTGGAATCATGCCGAAAATCGCAACTCGAGTTTTCGACGGATCTACACATTTCGAAACCTCTAGAATACGAAAAATCTATTTTTAGCGTGACGTCTGTGTGTGCAGATTTTGTATCCAATCTAACTCAAAAACTAACGGACCGAATTTCATAAAATTTGGTAGGTAAGTCAGTTGTGAGCATATTTTGGTGTTGATTAGTTTTGGGTACGGTTCGGGTTGATAAATTGCTTGGAGACAGCAGTGCGGACATGGCCTACCTCTCGGTTTTACAGGATTAGTTCCGCACCCCCGAGGACTTACGGACCCACATGTTTAGCGTGATCGTACTCCGGGTGAACGGTTCAGCGGCAGTTTCCTCTTTTTCCAGAGGAGGGAATCGAACCCGGGTCCACCCAGTGCAATTCCCGCGCGCTGACCAATGAGCTACTGCGCCCACTTGATAAGTTGCTTGTGGGACATCCTGGTGCTGATTAGATTCTAGTACGCTTCGAAAAAAAGAAAAAAATAACCTGCCTTTTTTTTGCGAAATGGCCAGCAAAAATCGCCAAAATCTGAAATAGAAAACTGCGTATGCTCAAATGCATCCATTAAATGCTTGTTTAATGCGTAATTTTTAACGAAGAAAAGAATGAGACCAACCCCTTTACACTAGAACTAGCCGTTCTCGAGATATTTTAGTTTTTTTCATATTTACTAAAATTTATCGTATTTAAAAATTTTTCATAATTAAAAATTTTTTTCATAGACTAAAATTTATCGAGAACGGCTAGTCCTAGTGTAATGGGGTTGGTCTTATTCTTTTCTTCGTTAAAGATTACGTATAAAACAAGCACGGATTGTGATTTTTGTACCAAATTTAGTTCGAATCGGTCCATTCGTTCGTCAGTTATCGTCTCCACAGACTCACTGACACACACACACACACATACTTTCACACACACACACACACACACACATCACCTCAAAAATGTTTGATTCGTGATCAAGGATGCTTGAAACGTGCTCTCCCGTCGAAAACTCGAATTCGAATTTTCGACCCCGTCACAATACTTTCCTTATACATTATGTATGTAAGGAAAGTAAAAAGCATTTAATGGATATATTTGAGCATACGTAGTTTTTTAATTTAGAATTTGACGATTTTTGCGGGCCATTTTGCAAAAAAAGGCAGGTTGTTCTTTTCCGAATCATACCAAAATCTAATTAGCACCAGAATATCCTACAAGTAACTTATCTACCAAATTTTGTGAAATTTGGTTAATTAGTATTTTAGCTAGAGTGGATACATGACATTTTTAAGGACCATTCCGCAAAAAAAGGCGGGTTCTGTTTTTACGAATCCTGCCAAAAACTAATCAGCACCAGGATCTCACCCAAGTGACTTACCTACCAAACTTTATGAAATTCGGCAAATTAGTTTTTTTGTTCAAGTGGATACATGCATTGCACAGACATACAGGCAGACACACACACAGACGTCACGTTAAAAATAGTTTTTCGTATTCTTGAGGTCTCGAAACGTGTAGGTCCGTCGAAAACTCGAGTTGCGATTTTCGGCATAATTCCAATACTTTCCCTATACATTACCATGTACTACAGGGAAAGTAAAAAAAAAACTACACCGAAACAATTCTCGGAAATTTAAAAACATTTTAACAATAAACTCGCTTGTAACAAAAAATAAAATTAAAATAATCTCGCTTATTACAAAAATAAGACTAAAAAAACCTGTGTGTGGGTATGTACATAAACACGGCTAAGCCAAGAGGACTCATCTTAAATCCCGGGCAACGGCGGGTACGTTTTCTAGTCTTTAGATAAAATATGGTCGGCATCTATTTTAACAATAACAAGCTTTCCCGCAGAGGAAACTCACTCCACTAACGCATTAGGATTCTGACATTTCACGATTTAACTTTTTTTTTCAACACTTTGCAACATAGTTGTAAAGTGTTTATGACTTTGTTCATTCTGTCTGTCTGGCTGTCTGTTTGTCTGTTCGAACGACAACTGCCTAATGACTTTATCAAATCGAAATTTTACTACGTTGTTGAGACGGACTGTGGGATGTATGGGAATGAAAATGAATAATATCGCCCAATTAGTTTCAGAATCCAGGTTGAAAAAATGAAATACATTGAACCCTGTGAGACGCATTTTTCCAATATATTCTTTGGACACAGTTCTTATTTATGCAGTAATTCTAATAACGATTTTAACATAAGTAAGTCGCCATCATTCAAAGCAACTCACTAACTAGAGGAGGTAAATTTATATCAAACAGCCTGATTAAATGAAATTTAAAATGTTAAAAGATATTCTATAAATTTATTTATGTTGGATAATAATACTAATTTTATAGTTTATATGACAGTTATGTGTGCAAAACAACATGCTCATTAATTTTTAACACTGAAGGACCGATGCGATATCCCCAGAGCATTTCGTATTGAATTGCACGCCTTTTCCTTTTCTTTCCCCCGTTGGCTCCTCCCCTTTCTTATACAGTAATTCTAATAAGGTCGAGAATGTAGCCTTCGTACTGGAGTGCCTAGCCACTAGGGCTTTAACCTCCGGTATGTGGATTACATTTGTGAATAATGTTATCACTTGAGCATTTGTGGACTGTAGACAACGACGGACTATCAGGTCCGAACCTTCCTTAGGGGAAGTGGAGTAGAACCTGCTGCAGCAGTGCTGCCATCTGGAAGACTGTGGAGATACCACGAAGGAGCCATACACAGAATACTATATTCAGAAGGTTCACTCCCATAGGACCCTATGGCAACATTTTTAACATGGGATGTCGCATAGACACTAGAGCTCGTGAGTTGGACCAACTGAACTACGATGCGTTTGCCAGATTTGGCGCGTTATCGCTCGCTTGGCGATTTTTTTTTTAAACGGGAGGGGAACAAAATGTTGAGGACTGTACTTTTATAATTTTTGAAACTATAGAAAGGATCAGGATTTAAAAATACATTAATCTGCAACATAAATATATTCATTAGTTTAAGAATATTTAAATAAACATAGTTATATATTTAATTCAAATAATCATAAAATAGATTAAAAAATAGACACATTGCATTGTCTCACTATAAAACATAATGCACAAAAAATTACAAGCTAACATACTCAAAAGACTGAAATATTATATAATATTTTCAGTCTAAAAAGTATACTAGCGTGTTGATCGTTAATTACTTGATCCTTAATTTATTCTGGGATACTGATAATAGACTTTTTTTTTAAATATAAAAATATTCATATAGTAAATATCAAATTTACATAAATGCACTATCGAAGTTGTGGAACTCAATCATTAATTACCCGAGGGGGGGGGGGATTTTCCACCATAAGACACTTAATAAAAATTTTACATAAATATATACACATACTATATCACATTCAACTAAGAAAAAGCTATCCAAATATCAATTATTACACATTTTATAAAAATACGGAAAATATTTTTTAACTAATTATACCACCACCTCTTAAAATTTAGTCTAATCCCGCAGTAATAACACAGCACTAATTTCGTATGAACACATGTATACTTATATGAACACGTGTATACTTATAATGAACACGTATATAGGATGGTGATAACTAAAATTATTTCAATTTTAATAAATATAAATTACATACCCTGTAACGCAACCAGTTTTCTAAACACTTAACAAATAATCCTTTTTCACGTTACTCAAACCACTCTAGTCTGTTCTAAGTTTTCGCCGAGCGAAATAGGGTTATAACATTGAAAATCGTCTTGGACCCAAACCAGACCATCGCCAAGCGCTCGGACCAAACCAGACCATCGCCAAGAGCGTGCCAACCCAACCCTCTGTTTGGTCTATCTCTAATGGCCGCCGCGAAAACGAAACTATCGCGAGTGACAGGTCTGTATAATAGTCTGTGGAGCCATATATATATTAAATATAGGCAGGGGGGATACTTTAATGAAATTGACGAGAGAAAATAAAATGATTATAAAATCTTGTAAGTTGCCATCACTCAGAGCAACTCACTGACTAGAAGTCACACCAATTAATATGATGCTTGTTTAAACGAAATTTAAAATATTAAAAGATATTCTATAAATTTATTTATGGTGGATAATAATACTATTTTATAGTTTATATGACAGTTTTGTGTGCTAGCAAAAAAAACATGCTCATTAATTTTTAACACTGAAGGACCGATCCAATATCCCCAGTGCATTTCGTATTGAAGTGCTCGCCTTTTCCTTTCCTTTCCTCCGTTGGCTGCTCCCCTTTCATCACCAGACTCATAATCTAATCTCAAAGCAGTGTTCTACGAAACATATCCACTTTTCCCAAATTTATTCTTTATTTCTTTGGAGAAAAATTTTATTCTCCATATTCTAAATTATGCGACACAATTAGACTCAATTGGTACCATATATTCAGAACTACATTACTTAAGCCACATCTGCTTCAAAGCCTTAACGTTTCCAACAAAGATATAAAAATTGTTTTCCATCAAGAAGAAGTTTCATTTCTTGAGTTTCCTGACTTCAGACCACGGACGTAATGGTAAGGAGTTAAAAATTCCATACTCAGAAAATGCCCAAATCAATTAAGACAATCATTCGGGTGGCGCTGCGATAAGATAAGCGCCCCTGCATTATAACCCCTGCATTGTTAATTCAGGGCAACTCACTGACTAGAGAGGTAACTTTTGAGTTTCAGAGTGATTGCAATCAAAGGTTTGCATGCTGAATTTCTGTCAACGCCAAGTGCATTTTCTATAACGTTCCGGCATTGCCCGAGAATTAAGATGGCAATTATCTGATTTAAAAAAACTACACCGAAACTTACAGAAAATTCCCGGACATCTAAAAACGTTTCAACAATAAGCTCGCTTATAACAAAAAATAAAATTTAAATAAACTCGCTTATAACAAAAGTAAGATTAAAAGAAACCTGTCTATGGGTGTGTACATACACGCCCAAACCGAAACTACGCCTTGAGCGCTCATCTTAAATCCCGGTCAACTGCGGGTACGTTTTTTAGTCTTTAGATAAAATATGGGCGGCATCTATATTAACAATAACCAGCTTTCCCGTAGAGGAAACTCACTCCAGTAACGTATTAGAATTCTGATTCTGACATTTCAAGTTTTTACTTTTTTTTTTAACACTTTCCAACATAGTTGTAAAGTGTTTATGACCTTGTTCATTCTATCCTGTTTGTCCGTTCGCACGACAACTGCTTTAAAAATGACGTTATCAAATTGAAATTTTACTACGTTGCTGAGACGGACAGTGGGATGTATGGGATTGAAAATAAATAATATCATCCAATTAGTTTCAGAATCCAGACTGAAGAAATGAAATATATTGAACCCTGTGAGATCGATTTTTTCCAACAATTTTGAAGCGGAGTTAAAATTCACAAATTGCTTCGAAAATTTTAGAAAATATTCAAATTATCACATAAATTGTACAAAAAAATATTTTGTGTGCAAACCACTGTGGAAAACTCGTAAGGGTTAAAAACCGTTTAAATTTTTATTTAACTATGTATCCGTCATAAACCCGCTTCATTTTTGCTTATTATCTATGTATCTAAATTCTGCACCAACGTAATTACAATATTTTTTATTTTAAATGATCACTTTCTCTCTAAACTTTCATTATTTCTACAACGAAGCCTAATTTTAACGTATGCAAAATGTAAACAAATCAAACGATTGTAATATGAGTTGTATAAGAATTGCCGAATTTTTTTTCACTCACAATTAATTAGATCTGGAGTTTGGAATATATATGATATGAATGAAATATTCATGGATTTTACATAGAGAGGTAAAAGATTTATATTTCGATGACGTCATTTGAATAAAGTTCATTTTGTGCTACTAACAATTGTATTTTTGAGGAAATTTTAAATTTTCAAGTATAAAAAAATTACGGTAGTACTGTGATAATTTAAAATATATCAACGCTGAATGTATCGCATTTTAGAGATGTGTAAATAAAATTGCATTTCAGTTGGAAAGTGTTTCTTAATCAATGCTTTATGCATGATTGTTATTTCTTGTTTTTATTCTTTCAGGTGCTCCACTGTCGACATAGAAGTACCTTTCGACAGATATGACATCACAAATATTACATACAATGCAAAATTTGAAGTAATTTTTTGACTTTTATTAGAATTGTTACCAATTATTTTTTGTACAGAGAGGGTTTAAATGTGCATATGTGTGTGGGTGGCTGAGGTTTGGACATGATAACCCAAAATCGAATAAACTTATAAAATTTTATGTATAGATACATTATGTGGCAAATTAGAACTAGAGAGAAGTTTCAGTAATTATTATAAAAACAAGAATTTTTTGAATTTTTAAATTTCTATAGCATTATTTTCTATGTAAAACAAATATTAGTTCCAGGAATTATTATGGTAGTATATAGTATATGTGGGGATTGGTCATTTAAACTACGCTATGAATGTTAATATCACAATAGTTTTCAATAACACAGTAAAACTAAATACATCCATTGATGTCATTTAGCTAATACCACTTGAAAAGAAGAAACTGTCAGAAATGTTTTAGAAGTATTTTGAAATAATAACTTGGGTACAAAATCTGATAAAGCTGTATCTCTTAGTTTTACTTTCCTTATATACATAATGTATAAGGAAAGTATTGTGACGGGGTCGAAAATTCGAATTCGAGTTTTCGACGAGAGAGCACGTTTCAAACATCTCTGATCACGAATCAAACATTTTTGAGGTGATGTCTGTGTTTGTGTGTGTGTGTGTGTGTGTGTGTGAGAAAGTATGTGTGTGTGTGTCAATGAGTCTGTGGAGTCGATATCTCACGAGCGAATGGAGCGATTCGAATGAAATTTGGTACAAAAATCACAATTCGTGAATACTGTAATCCTACTGTTTTAAAGGTAATCAAATGTTCGGAGCCCCCCTAAATTTTCGAGTGCAATTTTGAAAAATCATCAAAAAATCAAAACCTTTAAAAAAGTTGTGACGCAAATAGACATTTCTTATGTAATTTTTCCTTAGAAAACGATTGATATAAACATCAGAACGCTAGATGCGCCGTTCTCGAGACATTGCACATTTTTCAAATACATTTATCAAAAAATCCCATAAATTAAAAAATATATATTACCTTTTGAGAAACATGTTCACTTTTCATATGTAATATCATGCGATAAATATGGTGACATCATTGTCGTGGATCTAGATCGTTCCATTCATGAGAAAAGATACTTTGAGTAATACTTTTTACCTGAACGCCAATAGTCATTTATCTGTTATAAGAATAACTTATTTCTCCGTCTATAACGATTGGCGAGATTTTGGCGACAAATTTGTCGGAATACCGCCAACTTGGCGACTTTTAAAGTGTTTCCAAATTAATGAAAATCTCGCCAAATGTATAAAAATGACTCTAAATCAATTAAAATGACGACTAATTGACGAAAATTCAGTATCTTGGAAAGAATATAAGTATCTACCATAAGAATAACCTACTTTTTCACTGTAAAAGTAGTAAATTCATTGCATTATATAAGGAAAGTCATGTGCTGCCCCCATCAAACATTTTTTATTCTGATAATAAGTGAAGGACTGGTGATAAGAACTATGTAAATCCATTTTCAGTAATTTTTACTTTTTAACGTTTACACATGTAAAAAAGAAAAAAAAAGTGGCTTTAATGTTGGTGCAAGAGGGATGTATAACCATTTGATCTACTCTGATATATATGCAGGGGACTACCTCTCAAACCTGGTGTAACAACAATAAGGATCCCGACAAAGCGATTGTACGACAGACAACTCAGGGTTAAAGAGAAAAATCACAAAGATGTGATGAAACTGGTCACATCCCATATGTAGATCCAAATGACATTCAGTTGCTTAAAAGAATAACTGTCAGACATCTAAAACTGATGACAAGTAAACAATGGGTTTTGTTCTTTAATAAAGCCGAATTTAAACTATCATCTAATATGATACGAACCAGAAGAATAATTTAATGACTTTTTTCATTCAAACTGCTATGCTTTACACTTCAATAAAACGTCATTTTGGTCGAATACGACTATTTAATCACTTCAGGGAAATAACCAGGTAATTCCACCTAGTTATTTTGCTATTCATAGAACTAAGATAAACAACAAAATAACTTTTTTTGCCTACAAGCAATAAGTAATTTGCATTTATTTCTAATAACATTGGCAATTTATTATTATTATTATTATTATTACTCACACTGTCCAGCTCAGCCAAATAGGAGTTACAACAAAAATAAGAATAAAACAGGAATAACAGAATAAAAATAACATAAATGAAATGCAATAACAAGAACAGAAATAGCAATAGAATAAAATAAATAGCAATAGAATAACAGAAATGGCAATAGAATAACAATAACAGAAACAGCAATAGAATAGAAATAAAAGAAAAAATGATAAAATATCGCAGAAACATGTACATCCAGCTGGTTGCTGGACACATCCCTGCCAAAATGGGAGAAAAAAATAAATTAAAAGCTTTCCACATCCTAACTAATATATCTTAAAGCACTGTAACTAGTACTTTAATAAAGACATTGGGGAAAATATAACAATATTACAACAAAGTAATTGCAACATTAGTACTATATTAGTATTTTTGCAACGTTAGTACTATATTAGTATTTTTCAGAGTGGCCCGATTTTAGCCTGGCCAAAAAAAAACCGGCCGGCTGTTTTTGGTTTTAACCGCTTAAAAAAAAGCCGGCTTTTATTAAGAAAAGGTGGTTTACAGCCAATTGACATTAAATTTACATTACTTTATCTTTGAAGCACTCCTAAATGTTTATAAACTTCTATTAAATATTACCAAGTACACAAGATTTTATGACCACTAGAAAAATACTATGAATGTAATATGTCTAAAAGAAAAAATATATATACATTGAGGAGAATACATTAAATTAGATACCAAGATGGTGGTTTGAAAGCTTCTGTTACATAATACATAGCTCTACATTACATATACTACACATTTTAAAGACTATAATTAATTAAACAAACAAATCACTACACATCAAAAAGGGAAAAAAATCAATTTTACTTCAAAAAGGAAAAACATTTTTTTTACACACTGCTATTTACACACTGCTAACAAGAGAGAGCAATCACAAAAGGTTAAAAATTGCTCTCAAATTAAAACTTGTTAAAATAAATTTTTGAAAAGATTGATGCTATTTAAAAGATTTGTTCTTGCGTATGTTATTTCCAATACTGTTTTCAATAGTGATAAATAGTGTTTTTTATTAAATGAATTTATGCATGATTTTAAATTTTTATAAGTAAAAATAAGACTCTTACATATCAATAAAATCCTTGAAATTAGTTAACTAATAAGATATATCACTAGCAAATGTTGTCCCAAAATAAAATATTTCATTATTTAAAGCAACAACATTTTAAAAAAAATGTGTTCAAGGCCAATGTAAACCAAGTAAAGCAGTTGGTATGCCTTTTTAAAATTTAGCTGGCTTTTTTGCACTAGCAGGTATTCCAATATTAATGTTTTCATTATTGAGAAATAAAGTTATTTATTAAATTCTAACACAAAAAAATGCCTTTAAAATTAGTTAAAGAACACTTAAAAATGTGTAATTTAAAATTAAAATCTTTCACGATTTTTTTTTTTTTTTTTTTAAAAGCCAATTTTGGCCAAAAAAAGCCGGTTAAAACCAATAAAAGCCAACGGCGTGGCTTTTATTAATTTTAGCCGGCTTTTTTGCAACCATGGTATATTTGCAACATTGGTACTATATTAGTATTTTGCAACATTGCAACATTAATTGAATAACATTGGTAATTGCAATTAAGTATGGCTCAATCATTTTCAATTTAGATTTTTTGCTGCCCTGAAAAATGAACAGCCTATGTAACAGGGGAAATAAAACGTATGGAATTAAAAACAATTAAGAGAGCAATAGAGTAGATAGCAATGAAAATAGTGTAAAGAAATTATAAAATCATGAGGAGGTGCAACAATTTTATTTTGCCCTAATGACCAATCCTTTTCATTAATGGACCATGCTATATCGAGGAAAAGGACATTTTTCACCTCAAAGAACTAAAGAAACCATTTCTAAAAAAATAAAAAAAAAGATTATTACGAAGTAATGTATCATGGAAATAAGCCTAAAATTCAATATATACAGGAAGCAACAACTTCAGAAGTTGCCAATCACTAAGATAAATATTTGTGTTGCATATACATACACACCCACCCACAAATATATATATATATATATATATATATATATATATATATATATATATATATATATATATATATATATATGATACATATATATATATATATAATATATATATATATATATATATATATATATGATACATATATTTCAGGTTTTAACTTTCTACATAAAAAGAATCTTTTAGTTTCAGAGAAGTATTCGAAATTCTTAGCTCTTAACACTAATGGAAGTACTTATCACGAGAGTAGCCATAAAATTTTATTATATACCTTGTTAAAAAGTGGAGAGCACAGACACTAAGCAGTGATAAGAGGTTAATACTTGAGGAACTCTTCATATCATGTGGATCATACCATATATGGTCAGGAATCGAGGGAAATGTAAGATTGGAGATGGGAATAAGTGCCTTAAGGAGTCCAGATAGCAAGTAACTACTAGTAGTTGACTATAATATAAACCACTCCAGAACCAAGTCTCGGATGACCGATAAAGGCCCCTCTGAAGTATCTGTGAAGAGTGTTATAAGTGTAGTATATAAGTCCGTGCAGAGCATTCTGGACGCACTTCGCTTTTTACTTTCGTACTTCTTACTTCGTCTTAGAACTTATCATGCACTGCTCTTGTATTAACGATATTGCCATCTTTCTAGCTGTAATCTTGTAAGAATTGTGAAAAGCAATGCTAAAGTATCCGAATAGCTCTGATGCAGAGTTAAGTTTTATGTAAGAGATTAGAAGTGATGGAGATGTTTAATAAAGAACTCTGAGGGGATTTATGCTTGTTCCTTGGACTGCTGACAACACCAATCCGAGTAATTTGTGTATACATATCACATATATATATATATATATATATTATATATATATATATATATGTATATATGTGATAGCACTGGACTGGTATATATATATATATATATATATATATAAATATATATTATATATATATATATATATATATATATATATATATATACATATATATATATATATATATATATATATATACATATATATATATATATATATATATATATATATATATATATATATATATATATACATATATATATACATATATATATATATATATATATATATATATATACATATATATATACATATATATATATATATATATATATATATATATATATATATATATATATATATATATACATATATATATACATATATATATATATATATATATATATATATATATATATATATATACATATATATATATATATATATATATATATATATATATATACATATATATATATATATATATATATATATATATATATATACATATATATATATATATATATATATATATATATATATATACATATATATATATATATATATATATATATATATATACATATATATATATATATATATATATATATATATATATATATATACATATATATATATATATATATATATATATATATATACATATATATATATATATATATATATATATATATATATATATATATATATATATACCAGTCCAGTGCTATCGGTGCCCAATGACTATTTCCTCAACCGTTAGTCACAGAGATACACTTCCAATTGCAAAAGAGTTTTAAATTTTAAAATTTATTATCTTAGAAACAGTTTAAATCAATAAATGCATTTCTAAAATAAATACGAAATATAAATTTTTATACAGTTCCCCGGTCCTACCAATTATATTTAGGAAAATCATCCTCATGCAATTTTATGCAAAATGAAAACAAATCATCCTTTTACGACCAAAATTGACTGACTTATGGCTGTTCAAAGTTGGAGCACTTTTAGTGCTGAGAAATGGTCAATACGGTTCCTGATTGGTTGGTTGCCTGGAAAAATGGTCAATACGGTCCCTGATTGGTTGGTTGCCTGAGACGGGACGTTTTTATGCATGGAAAAGCGACTTAAGTCAAAGTTTAATGCTTCATAACTCGGTCAATTTTGGTCGTAAAAGGAATATTTTTTTACTTTGCATGAAATTGATTTCCTAAATATAATTGGTAGGACCGAGGAACCGTATAAAAATTTATATTTCTTATATCTTTCAGAAATGTATTTATTGATTTAAACTGTTTCTATGATAATAGATTTTAAAATTTAAAACATTTATGCAATTGGAAGTATATCTCTGTGACTAACGGTTGAGGAAATAGCCATTAGGCACCGATAGCACTGGACACCCTGTATATGTGTGTGTGTGTGTGTGTGTGTGTGTGTGTATGTACGAGTATATACTAATCCCTTTATATCGTTATTTCTTTCAGAGTTTGGAAGTATTCAGTGTGATAGGAGGATACATGGGAATGTGGCTAGGCATCTCTCTTCTCGCCGTCTTTGATATGTTGGCGGAATTTGTCGTCTTTGTAAAATCTTTACGGGCTGCAAGTAAAATCAAGAAGTTACGTGAAACGAAACTGAAAGTTCGGCAGAAAAATGGGAAGATGAAACGGAAAAATATGATGACCCCAACTACCTACAATGTCTGGTGATGAAGGAAACGACGAGTGAATGAATATTCGTTTCAGCAGTTTGTTGCTCAATGAGGCATTTAAATGTAATCGAACAATATATTAGCAGACAAAAAGCTCAATATTATTTTTCTTTGTCGTACTCTGTGGAAAGCTAAACTGGGAACATGAAATCCCTATTTCTACATATTCATATTTACGAGGCTTTCTTTACGCGTTTCCAAACGCGTCAAGACTGACGCGTTTCTACAAATTCGCTGTTATCCACTTGCAATACACAGAAATAAAAATCCTGAAAAATTCATTGACTCGTGTTTTAATTATCCAGTTGACACACACAGTTGAATTTGAATTCAAATTAGGTCAAATACCTAGACTTCGTTGGCTATTGTTCCTTTATCTAGAAACAGTTCACTTATCTGGTTATCACTAACCTAAATTACTCTGGTTATCACTAAACTACAGTTTATTTTAGCTATAGTTCACGTATCTAGCTACTAGAATGAATGACCCGACGTTGCTCGGGTCCTAAATAAGAACCCGTTACGTAAATAATACAGATACAGTTAACACCACCCCCTTTCAAATCGCTTGTTTTAAATAAAACCATACCTGTACTTTGTTATTTTTCAATACGCAGCACGTGCTGACGCCCGAAATAAACGCACAAAACTAAAACTTGAAATGATAAAAGGGAAGAATTTCCTCATAGTTAGAAAAGTAAAATTTTCGTTTTTTTCTTTTATATTTGTTTTTTGATAGTTTAGCTTAAAAATTTGTTCTTCGTCTGTTCATGCCTCGTCATTTTCTACGATTGAAATATTATTACTTATATATTTTGAGAATAACCGAAGAATCAAGGCAGCTAGAAAATCCCAAATTTATCATGTTGTTTTTCAAGGTATATTTTACATTGTTTTTATGTTTAACTAGCCGCCTTCGGCGACCAGCCCGTTCGCTACTCTTGAAAATTCTGACCGTGGTAAACTCGCTGGCACCATAACCCCGTGGCGTTAACAAAGTTTGTGTTAGTTTAATGACGTTAAAACCATAATTCAAACATTTAAATTTTTAATGATCATATGCTAAGCTCTTAATTCCATCATTTAAAATATAACGTAATAAATATAATAATTTCATATAAATATAATAATTTCACTCTGTATACTATTACCACCACCCGATGTATACAATACATCACCACAATTCAATTCATAATTCAATCATTTAAATTTTATAATGGCCATATGCTAAAATATAACGTAATTTTCTAACCCGATGCACAATCTCCATAACTTTCTTTATATTTATTCAATTTAATTATTTTTATTATATCAATCTTTTACATCCTTTGTACGACATATATTCAGTTATGAAAAAATACCTGTATAAACAATTTTATACAACAATTGTAAAAAATGTCCATATTACCTAATTTCTTTTTCAAATATTAAATATGTATTCATCAGAAAATACATACACTTTTCTATTTAATATATAGAAAAAAGTCCCAGAATTATAAATAAACATTACCGACTGCACTTTGCAGTACAAAATGCTCACTGCCAGCAAGTTTTTTTCACTTTCCCTAGTTTAATAATCTATATGCAGGGCAAGAAATTGCAGTTCAGAGTTTACTCACCAAAAAAGCTGTTCACTCACCAGTTCACTCACCAGTGCATAATTTGTTTGTCATTTCTTATCGGAGACAAAATTGCATTAAATAAAGCTTAATATGCAAACTTTTTACAAGTTATTGTCTAATTTGGTTTATTTCAATTAGGAGAAGCATTTTAAGAACAAAATTAATCAGTTTTCAGCCTACGATAGCTAACTTTATGTGGTATATAAAAAATTGTGCAAGAATATTAATAGAGATGTTCAATGGAAATATGTCGATGTCGAAGGCCCAGACCACACAGCCAACCCTAGGGCTTACGGCAGTTTAATGTGTGGCCGGGAGAGGAGGTTAGCCGAAACCGACCTCCACGGTCAGCCACCAAGTTTTAGTCTGCAATTATTTAAAATTCAATTAAGTGGTTACATGGTAAATATATATACAGACAGTTTTAGAGTTTTACATAAAATACAGTGGGAAGGGAGGCAAAGAAACGTAGATTTTAACAAATTTTGAATTCTGAGGTAAAAATTAAATTATTTTCTTAAAATGAAATTAAATTCATGTAAAACGTATGGCCAAAAGAATCACAGCAACAGCGGGAAAAGGGACAATACAGTAAAAACCAACAAAAAGAAAGCAAAAAGAACATGGCTGAATAAAGGTTACAATCAGTTAAGGTAACCGGATAAAGTTAAGTGCAATATAGCACTACATGTATATGGTAAGACTTTCAAATATATGAACAGCCGAGGAACACAGGGGAAACAGATATATACAACAGAGGAATATAAACAGGAAACAAAATATACAAAAGACGGACACCAAAAAGTGTAAGTACAGAAACAATAAGAGACAAACGCCTGGAACAGGGAGGACAACATTGACCGAAGAAAATTGAAAGCAGTTGGCACCAAGCTTGCTAAGGAACCTGATGGGAGAGTTCTCTCGCAATTAAAACAGTTTTTTAACCAATTTAAAAGAATTTTATTGGTTCTGACACCAGAGAACCAAGTCGCACGAAGATTATCTGGAGGACGGGTTAAGTGAAATTTTGAGGTATGGGGGCAATTAAAGACGTAATGATCTACGTCACCATATGAATTACAAAGACAATTTGAAGAACGTTCATGTTTGAAAAAATGAAGATAGTCAAGAAAAGGACCATGACCCGTTAAAAAAAAGGACCATGACCCGTTAAAAAAAAAGATTAAGAATTTGTTATAAATTTGAAAATTGGTGTTGACTTTGGGTAAATAGCTTAGAATTCTGGCAGGGTCATGAGTCCGGGGGGAAATATAATCATTAAGAAGAGATTGCCAATTTTTAAGACGGAAAGATTTACAATTATTAATCAAAAAAGAGTAGGGAAAAGGTATAAGGAGTGGGGTGCCGGAGATCGTAGCTTGTTTGGCCAGTTCATCGGCGACTTCGTTACCCTGAATGTTAGAATGGGCCTTGACTCAGGATAAGTTAATTAATGATTTGTAGGGGTGAGCATTAGTTTTAATTTTAGATAGAAATTTCGTTTTATTCTTGATAGATTTAAAAGTCAAAATAGATGACTGACTGTCCGAAAAGATGTTGATTTTTAAATTGTTTTTGCCGGCCCAGAGGATGCCCCAGATAAAAACAAATAGATCACTTCTACAGAGTTAACTTATATTATACATAATTATGCCTGTTTTATCTTGCATATCTTCAGTAATAACTAATACAGCTACAGAACAAACGACCTTTCTATATATAAATGAGCCAGCTACTATATTACTGTACAAGTTTAAAACTCAATATATTACTCATAAAAGCCTTGCAATATAGGCGGTGCATCAAATAAACATAGCACAACTAAATAAACAAACTTTGATGGCACAGATATGATTGCATAATGCAAGGGCAGATGTCAACAAAGTAATTTTAAATACAACTTAGCCAATTCCTTTAGGAAACTTCGAAAAGCACATATTGTGCATATATGCTTGTAGCGGCAACATCAAATTTTAGTCTTTAAAAAACATCTTTTTATAAATATTTGTGCTAAATAATCTTGAGAGAAGATAAATTTTGATATATACTACTAGAATTACGTGTTAAATGATGGAAAATTTCTAAAAATCGTTTGTAATATGCAAACTAATATTTGACAACAAACATGGACGCCGTGCAGTGGAATCGCGATCGTGATGTCACATGAAACTCAGCTATTGGTTCCGTCTCCGGTTCCGTCAATACTTACTACAGGAATTCTGTCTCAATATATCTCACGTCGGGTGACGTACGGTTTCATGCTGCAGCACGCGGAGTCTACACTCAAGATATATTGTAGCTCAGTGGTTATAATCCCTAACAGCATTTTTCTTCACAGTGACGTAAGATTTACGTCACACTGTGACTAAGGGACGTCGCAGTACGTCTCGGCAATGTCATATTGAGGTCACAGTGAAGTCATTTTGGTCATTTTCATGGTCGTTTGTGACGTCGCATATTAACTTGTTTGTGACGTCACATTGTAATTGTCATTGTAATGTCGTCACATTGTTACGTGTTAATTAAATTGTGGAAACGTCACAGAATATAGTCACAATGAAGTTACAAAGTTACTAATGCGTAACGTTGCATAGAAGTCACAAATATGATGTCATATTGTGACCCAGGTGTCACGTGAATACAACGTCACTGTCACACATGTGACGATCTTTGCTGTGAGAAAAGTTATATTTCTTACCGGATCACTAGTACTTATATGTTGCAAATTTGGTTCAGTTTTGATCAGCGTCATTTTTATCCATTTGGCGAGATTTTCCTTAATTTTGCAACATTTAAAAATGACGCCAAGTTGGCGACATTCCGCTAAATTCGTCGCCAAAATCTCGCCAACCGTTATGGACGGAGAAATAAGTTATTCTTACAGCGGATAAATGCTATTGGCGTTCAAATACAAAAGTATTACTCAAAGTATCTTTTCTCGTGAATGGAACGAGTTAGATCCACGAGAATGATGTCACCAAATTTATCGCATGATATTACATATGAAAAGTGAACATGTTTCTTAACAGTTAATATTTTTGTTTTAATTTTTGGGATTTTTTGATAAATTTATTTGAAAAACGTGCAATATCTCGAGAACGGTTCATGCTAGCATTCTAAAGTTTATTTCAATCCTTTTCTACGGAAAAATTACATAAGAAATGTCTATTTGCGTAACTGTGTTAAAGGTTTTGATTTGTTGATGATTTTTTCAAAATTTCACTCGAAAATTTAGGGGGGTTCTGAACTTTCGATTGTGTTTTAAAACAATAGGCTTCCAATCACGGATTGTGATTTTTGTACCAAATTTCATTCGAATCGCTTCACTTCATTTGTTCGTGAGATATCGTCTCCACAGACTCACTCTCTCTCTCTCTCTCTCTCACACACACACATACTTTCTCACACACACACACACACACACACTTTCACACACACATACTTTCACACACACACACACACACACAGAGAGACATCACTTCAAAAATGTTCGATTCGTGATCAGGGATGATTGAAACGCGCTCTCCCGTCGAAAACTCGAATACGAATTTTCGACCCCGTTACAATACTTTCCTTATACATTATGTATATAAGGAAAGTAAAAATCAGCCAAAAATGTTAAATAAACGATCACGTTATATGTTATTACTTTCCTTATATACATAATGTATAAGGAAAGTATTGTGACGGGGTCGAAAATTCGAAATCGAGTTTTCGACGGGAGAGCACGTTTCAAGCATCCCTGATCACGAATCAAACATTTTTGAAGTGATGTCTGTGTGTGTGTATGTGTGTGTGTGTGTGAAAGTATGTGTGTGTGTGTGTGTGTGTGTGTCAGTGAGTCTGTGGAGACGATAACTGACGAACGAATGGACCGATTCGAACCAAATTTGGTACAAAAATCACAATCCGTAAACACTGGAAGCCTATTGTTTTTATACGTAATCGAATGTCCAGAACCCCCCTAAATTTTCGAATAAAATTTTGAAAAAATCGTCAAAAAATCGAAACCACTAATAAAGTTACGCAAATAGACATTTCTTATGTGATTTTTCATTAGAAAACGATTGACATAAATTTTAGAACGCTAACATGAACCGTTCTCGAGATATTGCACATTTTTCAAAAAAATTATTAAAAAGTCATATAAAATGAAAAAAAAAATATTTCCTATTGAGAAACATGTTCACTTTTCATATGTAATACCATGCGATAAATTGGATGACATCACTCTCGTGGATCTAGCTCGTTCCATTCATGAAAAAAAATACTTTGAGTAATACTTTTGTATTTGAACGCCAATAGTCATTTATCTGCTGTAAGAACAACTTATTTCTTCGTCCATAACGCTTGGCGAAATTTTGGCGACGAATTTGGCGGAATGTCGCCAACTTGGCGACTTTTTGAAATGTTGCCAAATTAACGAAAATCTCGCCAAATGGATAAAATTGACGCTAAATCAATGAAAATGACGACTAATTGTCGAAAATTCAATATCTTGGAAAGAATATTAGTATCTACTATAAGAAAAAACCTATTTTTTTTGCTGAAAAGTAGTAAATTCATTACATTATATAAGGAAAGTCATGTGTTGCCCACATCAGATTTTTAGTTATATAGTTGTCCTTAGAAATCAAATGGAACTTTTTTTAGAACGTAGCATTAACCGTTATTGAGCAATTGTATGCTTTCAAATAAATTGATCGAAACCGATACATAAAATTAAAAATTAAAAAAGCAATATTTCTACCATAAATCCAGTAAACTTCACTCTCCTAGTTTTAGCACGCTCCATTTATGGGAAAAGCCATGTTAATTTTGTTTTGTTCAATAATGTAGCAAATTTCAATTTTCGTTAGATTAATTAACTGATAAAATTATTGTAAAAGAAATTTGGAACTTGGATATACGTTTTTATTCCCCCAAATTTATCAGAAGTTTCAGATCAGAACTAACTTATTACTTTCCTTATATATATAATGTATAAGGAAAGTATTGTGACGAGGTCGAAAATTTGAATTCGAGTTTTCGACGGGAGAGCACGTTTCAAGCATCTCTGATCACGAATCAAACATTTTTGAAGTGATGTCTGTCTGTCTGTGTGTGTGTGTGTGTGTGTGTGTGTGTGTGTCAGTGAGTCTGTGGAGACGATAACTGCCGAACGAATGGAGCGATTCGAACAAAATTTGGTACAAAAATCACAATCCATGATTACTGGAAGCCTATTGTTTTTATACGCAATCGGATTTTCAGAACCCCCCTACATTTTCGAGTGAAATTTTGAAAAAATCATCAAAAAATCAAAACCTTTAATAAAGTTACGCAAATTGACATTTCGTATGTAATTTTTCCTTAGAAAACGATTGACATAAACTTTAGAACACTAGCATAAACCGTTCTCAAGATATTGCACATTTTTTTTAAATAAATTTATCAAAAAATCCAATAAATTAAAAAAATATATATTAACTGTTGAGAAACATGTTCACTTTTCATATGTAATAGCATGCGATAAATTTGGTGACATTATTCTCGTGGATCTAGCTCGTTCCATTCATGAGAAAAGATACTTTGAGTAATACTTTTGTATTTGAATGCCAATAGTTATTTATCTGCTATAAGAATAATTTATTTCTCCTTCCATAACGCTTGGGTAGATTTTGGCGCCGAATTTGGCGGAATATCGCTAACTTGTCGACTTTTTGAAGCCAAATTAACGAATATCTCGCCAAATGGATAAAATGACACTAAATCAATGAAAATGACGATTAATTTACGAAAATTCAATATCTTGGAAGAAATATAAATATCTACTATTAAAAAAAATCTATTTTTTATTGTAAAAGTAGTAAATTCATTGCATTATATAAAGAAAGTCATGTGTTGCCCACATCAGACATTTTCATTACGTAGTGTACTAAAAGTTGCCCTCATCATTTTTTTTTTTCTCAAAAAAAAATGTTCCATTTAGTAATTGCACAAATGTTACGAATTATTTATATATCTTAGTAAAACATAATAAGCAAAGCAAACTCATGAATAAATTGTGAAAAAGGAGAATTGAAGAAAAATCATTAATTTACAACAAAGCAAAGATATAATATGATATGTTAATTCAGAATTTTGCAGGGGATTATCAATAATTTATTTGAATGGTTAATTTTGAAATATTAAAAAAAAAATGTAAAATACTTAAATTTATTAAGTTTTTAGTTTAAAAAATCAAGTTTTAAAAAATTAAGTTTTTAGTTAAAGTTTTTAGATAAAAATCAGGAACCCTATGTAGCATTTAATTTAGAAGTTGTTTGTTACTGTCCATTGTAACTCCTTTTAAAATTCACATAGATACAGAATAATGTAATACTAGTCAAATTACGAGAAAATTATACACATTTACAAATTTCAAGTTTGTTTTATTGTATCAGAACAAATTACCGGCGATGGCCCAAGTCATAAATAAACACCCGCTACTTAAATAGCACACAGATGAAACTACTGCATTTTCGTTAAATTCTAAACTGTCGTCAAATTTTCACACACGCTATGCAAAACAAACAAATAAATGAAAGATTCAAAATCTGTACGAGAAGAACATATCAGTAAATTGTGATGGTAGCTGTTATATCCAAGTTTATAACAACTTTTGCATTTTTACGCAAATATTCATAAGGAAATATTTTACTTCCTTAAAGCTTTTTGTATCTTTTTTTTTAACGTAAAAGAAACTGGAAAAAATTATTAAATGAATATCATTTTACTCCCTCATACTATAAATTGTCTTTGAAATCATTATAGAAGAGCCATGGGTATTATTTTGGTACTTAAAATGAAAACATTTTTCTGTTTATCAATATTATTCTGTGGTCAATTACATAATCTAAACTCACTAAAATATTTAATCTAATAATAAATCTAAATTCAGCAAAAGACAGTCAACTAAGAAATTTTAGGAAAATATTCTAAGTAATTGAAAAAAAAAAAAAAAACCTAAATAGTTCTAAGACTCTCAACAAATTTCCAAGTGAACTATACATTGCTGCAGAAAAGACCTAATTACAGAAGAGAAAACGATATAATCCTTTAATGTTTTAATCTAAAGAGTTACATCAATTTCATTTATAATAAAATGGCACAGAATTGGTTTAATTTCAAAACTTTTTTTGAATGCACCCGCAAAAGTCATTCTTACTACACCTAATTTCACTTCCAAATGGCAATTGCCACGCCTTAAACCGGACCTGGTTTTTCCCACTTCTATTTTTTTGAAAATAAAATGTAATAATCTTTCCAAACTTTTTTTAAAAGCATGGAACTTGACAAGAAGTATTTGATTATAAAATTTTCTAATTAATAGACCCCCTCCCCCGCGATCTGCTGGGGTAACCCGGTCCAGGCCTTCGATTTCACCTCGATGGTCCAGACAGGAAAAATTAGGTGCAAAAATTAGGGGAAAGGGCCAAGGCCCGGAGAGGCCCTTTCCTCCTCTCGCTTTCCACGGGGCTGCATGTGTGCACTTCATTTTGAAGAAAATAATGAGAAAAGAGGTACAAGTTAACTCTTTTTCATGAAAACGCTGGTAAAGTTGTGAAGGAAAAATATAAAATGTTTACGCAAGTACTTCTAGTGAAGGAATATGATTTAATAGCACTAAATTTATGCTTAACTTATCTTTCAGCAAATTGTCTCTTCCATTTCGTGATACTCAACGTTATCAATTACAAGCAGCTATTTTTTTTTAGTAATTTTTAATATTATATATAATACTATATTCCTAAAAAAGATTTAATTATAAACCTGTTTTTCATTTTTTTAATTATTTAATAATGCATTTTTTATGTTTAATATTTTTTTATAAGTGGCAAAAAGGTTTCTCATCTGTAAGTATTTAAAACGAATTCTTTTATAATATTTAATAATATATTTCTTAAAAGCGTTTTTAAATTTGTTCTTATAATTTAATAATTTACTCTTATTTATTGTATTTAATAAATTACGTCTTAAGAATTTTAAATTATTTTTTTCTGTTATCTCCTTTTGTGTAATGTTTTAAATTTGTCATTGAATAAAAAAAATCCTGTTATAGATAAAACATAATTATTTTATAACTTTTCTTTTTCAAGAAAAAAAAAATTAAAATTAAACTACTCTAAAAACTTAAAAATATATTATATTTAGATCTCATCAATGCATATATAACATTAAAATAAAGCTTGAAAAATGGAGTTTTTTCCTCCTATACACATATAGCTAGAAGTGTGGTGTGGGCTTTGATTTTATTGAAATTATTTTCACTATTGCATGTTAGCTGGAATAATATGTCCAATGACTTTTTAAAGTATTTATTCTTATATTGCAGCTACAGTCAAACATATATTACACAACATGGCTATAAAAAAGGGTTTAAATTTAAAAATATATGAAAATTTCTTATACTTGTATATTGCAGTCAGCATAATATCGACCTAAACGGAATATAATGCGCAACCTTCCACCGTTAGAAAATCTTCCAACTAATTTGACGGAAACCAACTTGCAGGTTGCCTACTGCAGCTCTATCCGCGACCGCAAGAAGCCTCTGCCTACAGTGAAGAAGTCCTAAAATTTCAAGACATGGTTACAGTGTCTAGAAGGGACTATTCTAGCCACTGTAACATGGTGAATTTTCAAAGACGGGTTTTGATTGATCACGATCTCAATCGACGCGACGTGTTATTTTTCAACTGGATCTATTGATGGTTGTCTTGTATTTTGCGTTAATTTGTCCTGTACGTAATTATTATTATAGAATGGTTTATAATTCTAATTTTATATTGTACAATTGCTAGTAAATATCATTCATAACAATCCAGTTGATGCGCTTTTTATGGCTAGATGTAAAATGTATAATTTAGTTATTCAGAGAGAATTTGCTGGTACAAATGAAGACTTTTTTTATTATTATTTACTTTAAAACATGCTAAAAATCCAATTTATAAACAAAATAAGAGACTTTTCCAGCATTTTGATTTTGAAACGATGTGATAGCTTGCTTCGACAATGTAAATGTCTTGCTTCGACAATGTAAATTTTAATGTTATAATAGGAAGTTTTCTAGAATTAGTACAAATTACAAAGTAAGCATTTATTAACCAGTATCAAAAACCTAATTAATATGGTATCGTATCACATGCTAGATAAGTCTGGAGTTCTTATGTTAAACATTATAAAAATTTTAATTCTGAAGCAATTAAGGAATAGTATGAATAAAATATAGTAAAATAAATTAAAAATATATATCTACTTTTGATCATCCCAATGTTTATTTCTAGCTCCCATACTTCTATACATTTTTCCAATTTATAGTTTTTCAAGTACTTATGTGGTTTTACATAGACATTTAATGTATTTTAGGCATTTATTTGAAATATTTTTATCATTTTTTTTACATCTGTGACACCATCAATATTTTTGCTAATTGGTGGAAATGAAGGGGATCTTTGTCGTGTAAGAAAATTTTTTCTGATAGTTTTTCAGGATAAGAAGGTTGGAGAGGTTAGGAGAAACTATCCCAACTTCTGTGTTCCAATAGATTTTGACTCCTCGAAAAAAAATGTTTAAGTAACAGTAAGTCAATCAACACAATTTTAATATCTCTAAATACAGAAATTAAATGAATTGACTAAATGAAATTTAATCTAAATAAAACTGAAATTTAAACTTAATTTATTTTAACTGATGTCAATACTTAAAAATAAATTATTGACAAAAAGATATGAATTAAAATTTAATGAAAAATAAACACATTTAGTATGCTTTTAGCTGGTAATTTTATTATGGAAGCAGTTCAGATCATTTATTTTCATTTGCAGATATAATTCATACTTTTTGAAACACTTAAACATTTAATATGTATAAAACAGAAGTTTTAATGTGCTCGATCGAAATTGACGTTATTGAATATAACGTTTGAATAAAACGATATAATTGAATAAGACGTTTTAGTTTTTATAGAAAATAGTAGATGGCACCACCTCATACGAAATTTATTTTTGGAGAAGCTCGATTTTCGGACTCCTTTGCCTTCACTGCGGGCAGTAAATCCTTGGTATGTGCGACCGCAGGCCGCCTAAACGGAGGCGGTGCCTAAACACAGCCGGCTTGGCTGTGTTTATGTGTGTGTTATGCGTGTGTTTCTTTCGAGATGTCGTTGTAAAAGTTTCGGTTATATTAATTGAATGATAAACATTTTAGAAGTGTTTCGGTATTCATTACGTCCGGGGACTGGCGTCTTATAGTTTAAGTTCAGGTTTTGATGATTCATGATAATTTTTTACTGTACTTATTTAAAGATTACTTTCATATTATAGATGGTAAAGGAATTTCTTTCTCGATATGTGTTATTTAGCAAAGAAAATGAAGTTTGTTATTATTGTTACCAATACTGGAACTAAAAGGGATTCACCTCATGCCGGCTTGAATACCAAAACCGAAACTTCAATATTTTTTTGGTATAAAATGATAGAGCATCTGAAAAATACCAAAACTGGAGTGGGATAAGATCAAAATAGGAGATATTTAGCTCTGCTCTTGTATTTTAGAAAATAAACGAGATGAATAAGAAGTAAGTAATATCTTATTAATTTTTAGATCTTAAAATAAATAGAATATGTCAATTGCAGAAATTTTATTTAAAATTTGATTAATATTTAATAAGTTTACTTTTCATTTATAACATAGATTTTTATATGTAAGCTACTAGCTATAAAATTTTCTTTCAGTGTTTTTCAGCTAGTATTTATTGGCTGCACAATATGGACTATTTTTGATTTTGTTAGACTCATATTTTAAATTAAATACATTATACTTTTATGCTTTTGATATAATTCAGCATTAAATTAGTCAGAGTTGTCTTAAATTTTGAAAATGTAATTTTTACTCCAAATTTATGGGCCATATTTTTTTTTCATAGCCATGGGAAATAATATGATTGTAAAATAATATGATTTAATTTTTCTAACCAGATATGCATTATTTGTTGCTTTGCTGCCTTTCTTTTCCCCATGGCAGTATATAAGAAAAAGTGAGGTATAATTATGGTGACCGATATGTCATTTAGGACTGCTCTTTTTTTCACGTAACTGTCCTTTAGATTGATTTATTTTTCAGAATTTAAATTTGTCTTTTATTTTCATAAAAGATTGATCAAATGCTTTAACCGAGAGAATATTTTCAATCATAAATAATTTTTGGGTGTGAAAAAACACAACTTAAAGTTGAAACTCTGAAAGTTTGCATTTACACAAAATACAACTATGATATAAAATGTGTACAATTTTATAATTTCCTGAAATCTTATCACATTCTCTTAAAAAAAAAAAAAAACATTCATCTCAGAAATATTAAAAGTATACATTTTAAATGTTTATTATTTTAAAGTCAATCAATTGTAATTTATTATTATAATAAAAAAATATATTTATATGTCTACTAATATATGTTGCTTTATTTTTTATATATTATATTTTTCCAATCTTTTTTAAATTATTCTGAATCTATTTCAAATTTTTAACCATGTAGGTGTTTAACCTAGGGTGGGGACTACCGGTCTGTAGCCCCTTCCCCAGAAGACCATGGATAGTTTGTCAAGTTGAAAAACATGCACTAGAATAAAGAATAAGTCCCACTCCAAAAATTTAGTACAAAATATAATTTTGTATTTAGTGAGCAAATTAGATCAGCAAGAGGGACATTCTTTTCTAATCATCATTTTAAGTCTTTCTTAATCATCATTTAGAAATGTGTTAGAACTATTGAACTAACAGGGTTTAAACAAACACCAAAGTGTCTTTCATTTTCATACAGAAAATATGGTCACTATAGGTAAAATGGACCTAGCGACACAATGTCTATCCTCCACCCATTATAATTTTTACTTTAATTTTCAATTTCTTCAATTTGTTCATCTATTATAGGGCACTAAGTAATAATAAGCAGTATAAATTTAAAAAATAGACTCTCGTATTTTTTTTTCTTTTAATGAGGAAACATAATTAAAATGTTTCAACATTGTTTATTGTCACAATACTATTTTAAATGAAGTATGTATACACAGGCATCAATCAATACAGCTATCTATGTAAATGAAATATTATTTCAAAAATATTTCTATAACAGTGCAATATGTTATGTCATTTGTGTATGTTTCTTCACCTTAATAGTTTAAAACTGTGCTTGAATTTTAAGAGCATTAAACATGATGAACAGTGGTTAAACATTGATAAAACTGCTTAAAAACTTATGCCTTACAAGGTAATTTAATTGTATTATGAAAAGTAGATGGTCTGTGGATACCCTGTAAATATTTAACTAGAAACAAGTAAAATATCTTAGATTAAAATATATAGCTATTTTCACTTTAAACTATTGGTGCTTACAATTGACGGTGTTCATAACTAGAATTTATGGTGTCTACTTTTAACTTAATTGTTAATTGTCTTGTTCCTGATATTGATTTTTCATGATTTTTTCTTTGAGGGCAGGCGGGGTGTAATTAAAATTTAATATCTAATAAATTCAATTAGTGTATAAGAAAAGAGTTAAAAATATTTTATGAGAAGTTGATTTTTTATGATTTATTAAAGCTATAAAATCCTGAAGATCACCAGCTACTGCCTCAGCAGATCCTATATAAAATACCTGCAATAAAATGGTCTTACTGTGCTTTTCATATGTTACTTCTACATTTATTGCTGTTATATTATTGACTATTTTCAATTACATTGTAACATATTTAAAAACAATTTCAAATTAAAGGCTTGTAATATGCATTTGATGCAATTCAGTATAAAATATATCAGAATAGTACAACTTTTACATGTAACGCTTTTACTCTTAATCTTGTATTCTCAAAATCTCTCCAGCTGTAGGAAAGAATACTCTGATTGCCAGAGTCTGACTTATTTGTTAGAGTCATTTTGTTTCTTCTGTGATCTTATTTTACATGGCACTCCTAGAAAATTTCTGTATTTGCCCATTAACAGATCTGGTTACAAATGCAGTGCATCAGATGCTTCTCTAACTGATATAATCAATTCACTTCCATAATTTTTGTCTTATCTGAGCAGGAAGTGGGGGGTGGGGGTATAATCTTAACCCACCCATATATAATTTTATTGTATTGCCATTCAAAACATTCTATTGCCCTATAATAAAAAGGAAAATTTTTAAATAGGAATAGTTATTTTATCTATAAAAAATTAGAGAAATTTATACATAGTCTGTTTTTCTAATTATTTTTTTAAAAATTAAAGTTTGGCTATATTCAAAAATAGGGCTGTAATAAATAATAAAAAGTATTAGATGTCTTTGCAATCATTCCCGTTGCTTTTCTAAGAAGCTCCAAAATTTTAATTTCGAGATGTCTTCAAATGCATTCTTGATGCATAGAAGTTATTGCAGCAGTATGTATTAAATCATCTACTGTATATGGGCATGTAGGAGTTGCTGAGTCTCATGGAAGGAGTGAAGACAAAACAGGTGTATTAAGCCTGTGTAGCTGGCAGTACAAAAGAGCCTTCCTGTCAGTGAACAAGGGGGGTGAGCCTCCTGGGTTGACAGGTATCAGTAGGCATAGAGGGCAGGTATGTGTATCTACAAAGAGGCAAGAAGAGGGCCCCTGGCTATGAAGCTGCTCACCAAATTCTGGAACTTTCCGCGAGCTACGGGGGCTAATGAGCATCAGCAAAAAATCATTGAGGCCTCAATAAATATATTACATCTGTGTAGCTGATGGAATTAAAGACAGCACAAAACAAGCTCCAGCAGTTAGTGAGCAGCAGTGAACAGTGATGGAGACCTCAAACTCACAAAGCAAGCTCTAGTAGTTGGCTAGCTGCAGGGAGCAAAATTCCAATGTAATTGAAAAAATTAGCATATTTATAAAAGTTCCAAAGGGATTTTTAAAATAGAAAATTTTATTATGCATAATTAAAGTGGTATATTGTAAATATATAGATATTTTATGCTGCAAATGCTTATAAAACTCCTTGGATTTTTGTAACAGTTCTTTAAAAAAAAAAAATAGTAATTAATATTTTTTTTTTATGCTCAAAATGAGAAAATTTCACATCTTTTTGAAAATTTTGCATCTCTCACACCTGTATTTTATAATATTCCTGTTAATTTATTAGTGAAATACAAATTTTAAAGGAGTAATTGAACAGATGAGTTGAAAAATGTTAATACTGTCTAACCTGCTTGAAATGGAATTTCAGGGGACCGGCAGAATTTTCCCTCATGAAAAGGTTTCCTTTTCATGCAGGTTATTTAAGGAAAAGTGAAGTTTAAAGTTTTGGAAATGCAGATGGTCCATATGAAATTGCTTACTTATACATCAGATACATTTGATTAACATTATATTGTTCCATAATAGCTAATTTAATTATTTTAAATATGCATATACGTACATTTTTGCATACTGTTATCATAAGAGTATGTAAATGAAAATATAGTGCCCTTGACTGTTAGCTTATTACCATACCTTAAAATCTAGATGAATTTACTTACCGGCAAAATATTACTTCTTACCATGAAATAATGAAAAAAAAACCACTGTATTTTTTATTCAGATGAACTTATAAAATAATCTAACCTGCTTTCTTGGCCATGTGTCTTACTAATGATGAGACTTTCAGTTAAAAATCGTACATTGATTAATATTTCTAGCATTTCAGAATCTCCCTGATTAATTGAAAATTCTTGAGCTCTGAAATAACTTTCAGAAAATCATGTGACAGTTGAAAATTCTATGAAAATTGGTTCTTTTAGAAATAAATGGCTGAAATAGTTGGATGATTTTTCTATTCTTTGTTCATTACAACAGGTGCTTTATTAACAAATTATTTTAAATTAGCCATCCATTTCTGCATTGTGCAGGTTTCTTTTTATACTGGGGAAATAACTTAAATTCAATATATTTTTGGACATGGCTAAAAATATTTTCCCTTTCAAACAGATTTGACTTTTTTCCTCTCAGTTGTTCAATTATAGAGACTTTTATAGATATATATTTCAGTTTTCTGTGGCATTATATTTATTATTTTTGATTTTATGTATTTTTTCAGAAATCCTGATCACAGTGCTCTTGAAAGTGTTCTACGCCAAATTTATGTTGTAGATGTGGCTCTGGAAACGGGTCACTTGTCAAAGAAACAGCTTCTCATGTCCTTTTTAGAAAAGTTCAAAGATTACTCCTCTAATAACAATACCATGTTCCATAAATATTTTGAACATTTTTATTTTACTGGCAGTTATTTTGAAGGATTACGAGTGAAGGAAGCTACAGAATTTGATGTGAATGTTGTATTTAATTTTCCATTTAACGAATCCAGTTATATGGTATGTATTTCCAATTATATATTTAAATCTCAAAATTTAATTTATATTATTTATTTACAATGTATGAAGAGCTTCTCTTCCCACCCCATCCGATAATTTCTTTATACCCATCTTCTTAAATTTTTTAAAATAAAAATATTCTACATAAGCTAGTAATTGCGTTTATTTATAAAAGAAAAAATTAAATTAATAGACATTGTATATAAAATGTTTAAGGTGTGGATGGAATTTATCTGATGGAATTTATCTCAAATGGAATTTATCTGTTTGTCGACATGGTAATACACAAAAATCAGTGGACGAAAACAAATTTATTTTTTTATATTACTTTAGTATCACACACGACTACTAGATGTCGAGAAATAAATTCTGCCAAAAGACATGATGCGAGAGTCCCATTTTTGTAAAGAAATTACAAGGAATATTTTCTTATCTTGTCTTTTTAAGTTATAGTAATAGTCATTCCATGTCAAATCAACACAGTCATTTTCCTCACCAGCTCAAATATTTATTAAATTCAGTGAACTAGTTAGGCCTACTAAGAAAGTAAAGCACATAAAATTTTAATTTCCTGTACGAATTAGTTTTTTAGTTATTTGCATTTAAAAATGGCCGAAAAAGCAAAATTTACCCTCCGATGGCTACATTTAAATTATCATAACTCCTGTTCTAATTGGCATATAAAAACAATTTTGGTATCATTTTAAAGTTCTTTAAATGATGTTTAAAATGATATCAAACACATGACGTTTTTGGGAAAAACATTTCAAGGTATTTGAACTTTGATCTTGAATTGCTAAAAATCGAATTTCTTATTTTTCACTATATTTTTCCCCCGAATACTACAACATCTTAACTACATGTATACCGATTTTCAAAATGGGCACTCAATGGGATCACACACACAAAAAAAAATTTAGAAACAAAAAATGCAATTTTTAAATATTGACATAACCCTTTGTTAGATTTATTTATTCATTTATTTATTTATTTTTTAGTAATGCTGCAGTTTTTGATTTTGTGGATAAAAATACTATACTATTAAAAGCATTTGGCATGTTGGCTGATTCAGTATTTTATTGAGTTGATTTGACAGTTCTCCAAATATAATAGTCTACCAGAAATTATCAGATTTATCCATAAATAGATAGCCAAATATAGCTGCAAATGAAATTTTCTAGCTATAAAACAGCTAGATTTGCCAATTGGTGCCACCACTGGCACATCCTTACTTTTGGTTTGCAGTTTGGGTTTTAGTTTGAATTTGAGATGGTTTGATGATTCAGATGGTTTTGGTTTGCAGTTTAGGTTTTAGTTTGAATTAGAGGTATTTGATTGATTCAGATGGTTTTAGTTTGTACTTTGGATTTTAGTTTGAATTAGAGTTGACTGTTTGATTCAAATGGTTTTAGTTTGCAATTTGAGTTTTAGGTTGAATATTAAACCACTTATGAAGTTTTTAAAGCATATTTATGATGAAATATTGCTATATTGATACTATACTAGAATTTGTGTAGATATTTTTGTAAGAATTTAATTTTTAAGTAAGGAAATTTTATTATGAACAATCAGTGGTTAAACAGATGTTGCAACCCTCTAGGAAAAGAAAAATATTATTCGTGCAAAAGAAAAAGTCTATGTCCTGTTTCTAAGTTGATTTGTGAAAAATTTCCTGAATTTGTTGGACAAATGATATGTGACCAGTGCAGAAAAGAAATATGTGCATTAACAGATGACCCATCTCTGGAATCTACGTCCAAAGAAGACCTGCTACCTGGACCAAGTGTCTTGCAAGTTTGTTATGATGAACTAATGAATTTAGGTTGTGAAGAAGTACTATATTCTTTAAATCATAGTTTGAATGCCTTGGGAGAGTCACGAGTAAGAAAAAACTGAAACAATATATATATTCAAAAGAAAGGTCTAAGAAGAGAGGACTTGGAATGCAAAAGTTGTTTGAATTAGACACGGCTCATGATGAGGAAGTTAAACCTATGGAATGTGAAATGATATGTCAATTGAAAACAGAATTTCTTACATCTACAAGCTGTAGTGAAAAGGTAAAAATTCTTACTATTTTGCCAAAAACATGGAGCATAAGAAAAATTGAAAGAGAGTTTAAATCTTCTAATTTTATGGTGAGAAAAGCAAAGCAACTAGTAAATAAAAAAGGGATTTTATCATCACCAAATCCAAAACTTGGAAAGTCATTAGCCGAAATTGTGGCTAATATGGTGAGAGAATTTCTTGAATGCAACATTGTTAGCAGAATAATGCAAGGCAAAAAAGATTGTATATCTGTAAAGCAATTAAATGAGAAACGAATATGTAAACATAAAAGACTTATTCTGGGCAATCTTAAGGAAGTTTATGCATTATTTAAAAAAGACTATCCGCATAATAAAATTGGATTTTCAAAATTTGCAGATCTGCATCCAAAACATTGTGTTCTTGTGGGTACTAGTGGAACCCATTCTGTTTGTGTGTGCACTATTCACCAAAATGTTAAATTAATGATGATAGGTGGAAAAATTGCTTAGCTAATGTCTGAAGAAAATGTTCCTTTGAAGATCCATAAGGATTGCATAGCTGTAATAATTTGTAATCCTCCTCAGCCTGCTTTTTACCTAGGGGATTGTAAAGAATGTGTGGAAGCTGACCATATGTCAATTCTAAAGGAGAGGTTAAGAAGCCTGATGGATGCAAATATGGGGGATACTATAACATATAAACAGTGGTTATCCATAGACAGGTCTACACTTGAAACTGTCACCAAATTGTCCAGTGACTTCCTTGATTCATTCTGTGAAAAGTTAGAAATTCTTATTCGCTATTCATTTATCGCAAAACAACAATTATTGTTTCAGGCCAATTTAAAATTAAAGCTGCAACCAAGCCAGTTTCTGGTAATATTTAATTTTTCAGAAAACTGTTCTTCTGTACTTCAAAAGGAAGTACAAGGATTTCATTAGAATAATTCCCAGACAGTAATCCATCCATGTGTTACATATTTCACTGATGAGGAAGGAAGACTGCAACATGTCAGTTTTGTAATTATTTCAGGGTGTCTCGTTCATGACACTGTTGCAGTTCATTTATTTCAAGAATTCTTACAAAGCTTTCTTAAAGATAAGATGCACCCAACTATAATTAAAAAGATATTTTACTTTTCTGATGGTGCGCAGCACATTACAAAAATAAAAAATATTTCATATATCTTTGCTATCATGAAGAGGATTTTGCAGTACTTACCAAGTGGCATTTTACAGCAACAGCTCACGGAAAAGGAGCTTGCGATGGCGTAGGAGATTCTGTAAAAAGGTTGGCTGCACGTGCCAGCCTACAATGGCCGTATGATCAACAGATTATGACTCCTAGACAGTTGTTTCAGTGAGCAGTCCATAACATTCCTTCAATGTCATTCAAATACAGCACAACGAATTACTACTTAATGGAAGTAAAGAAACTGAAAGAACAATTTGAACAATTATGCACAATTGCTAGGACGCAGAAGCTCCAATTGTTTATTCCTTTGACAGCACATCCAATTTGCACTCACGTGTATTCTGATTCACCTGTATCAAAAGTTGAACAAGATACCAATTGTGGACTTTCGATCAGTGATATCAAAGGATTTGTGACTGTTGTTTCTGCCGAAAAATGGTGGGTTACATGTGTAACCGATACTGAAGATAATGCAGTAGTTAAATTAAATTTTCTCCATTCATCTGGACCTTCTCCATCATTCAAATTTCTAAATAAGCCGGATGTACTATTGGTACCAGCGACGGGAAGAGTTTACACTATATAACTGAAAAGGAAACACTGTAATGGCAAATGCAAAATTGTGCTCATAGAAAAACCAGTAGTAATTTAATTTAAGGTTATATATAAAACTGCAGCATTACTAAAAAATAAATAAATAAATAAATTTAAAAAAAAAAAACAGCCTGTCAAAAGGTTATGTCAATATTTAAATGTTGTATATTTTGTTTCTAATTATTATTTTTTTGTGTGTGATGCTATTGAGGACCCATTTTGAAAATAGGTATACATGTAGTTAAAATGTTATAGTATTCAGGGGAAAAATATAGCGAAAAATAAGAAATTCAATTTTTTGCAATTCAAGGTCAAATACTATGACCTTCAAATGTTTGTTCTCCCAAAATCTTCTATGTGTTTGGTATCATTTTAAAGGTCATTTAAAGAGCTTTAAAACGATACCAAAATTGTTTCTATGTGTAGAACAGGAGTTATGGTAATTTAAATGTATCTATCAGAGGGTAAATTTTATGTTTTCGTTCATTTTTAAATGCATATAACTAAAAAACAAATAAGCCTAGGAGGTTAAAATTTTGCGTGCTTTACATTCTTAGTAAATCTAATTAGTCCACCAAATTTCAGAAACATCGCAGACGGTGTGGAAAAAAATCACATTTTCTTGTGTTAATTTGACATGGAATAATGATAAATTATTACTCCATCGTTTTAGAAAAACTGATATACTTGGCAGCAAGGACAAGAAGGCACTTGTTTTAAAATTAGAATATTCTTTTTGTACATTATTTTTTATTGAAAATGGGGATTTTACTTGGTGTTACAATGTAGAAACAATGTATAAAATTTTTAAAATCAATCTTTTTCTTCTTTGCATGTATGCATTTATTTTCCTTCATGAGTGTTTTGATAACTGAATACTTAAAAAAAACAGTTCTTTCATACCGTACTGACAAATTGCTCGGTATTTTTTTTAAAAAGAGGGTAGAAGGGAGCTCCCAAAAAATTTAGCTCAGCTACTTGCTTGGTATAAAACCAGAGACCAAAATCAGCAAGTAAAAAGTTTCATACTGCATATTTTAACACGGTTGCAAATAAAATATAATGAAATTATAAAATAAAATTATATTGACATTTTGCAATTATGTTATTACAGATGAATCCCAGTTTTGCATTTCTCTGTAGAACCAAATAAAAAGCATTATATGTAGGAAAACACGACTATTTTAACTAGTAGTATTTTATAAAAATCAAGGAAAACAAGTAAGAAAATAAATTATCCACTTATCAAGCTTTACTTTTCACATACTAAAAGTTTAATTTATGATACGCATCTGTATTATTTATGTAGCTACTGATTTTTTAGGATGCCCGATAAATCGTTCTAATATTTTAATAAATATATAAAATAAGACAATTACACCTGAGATGTGAAAACAACGGACATTACCTACTGAACAAAAGGCATGTTTAGAATTACTTTATTTAGTACAATAATATACAAACTGTTATGGTACTGTTTATGTTACTGTATTAAATAGAGTAATTCTAAAAATACCTATGTTGAAAGTTTTTGATTATTTTATTGTTTTCTTAATGTCAATTATAATTGACATTAACAAAGCAATAAAAATAACAAAATTTTTCAACATAACATGAATTTATTTTAAAAATATGAAAGCTAATAAAAAAATAATTAGTATGTATATATCTAACTGTTGCATCATGGCCCACCACCATTCAAATGTGGCATTCATTTCTGAAAGAATTATTTTATATAATTTAAAACAGCGTAATATAATATATTTATATTTTTGTATTTGAAGCCCATATTTATTTTGCATAAATCTGCAAGAGCCATGTTATTCCATTTGTAAAAATTATTAATTATAAGATTCAAAATTTATTCTTTCAGGTAACTGAACTTGATGTACCACTTTCATTTGCAACTATTCAGTTCAAATCTGATGACAATAAAGATTTTAATGATGTTCCTATTTTCGATACAAAAGGTTACCTTATTGGACAGAAGATTTTGAGCTGGTTTCAGTCGCTACTAGATTTATTTATAAAGTATTCGCATGATCAATATCCAGGTGTGCGATTTGTAAGTATATTTAAATTGTTTTATTTTGCAATATACATTTGATTCTTAGATTATCTGGAGCTGCATTAAGCAGGGTGGTAAAATATTATAAAAAATTTAAATAACACTTCGAAATTTTATTTAATAAATTTCTATTAAAAGCCTACCCTACTCACTATGATTAGAGATAGGTGAATACCATTTACAAATACCTTTAATACTAAAATTGAAAGTATTTAAAATCTTGAATATATGATCCACAAATATGACATCGTTAGAAGGAATTTGAATGCCTCATATATCACACCATGATTAACAGCAGGTTCTAGAATAAGAAGTCAGGATAATCCAGAAGAAATTTAAATGTGCCTAGAATAAAGTTTGCTTCCAACAAATGAATACACTCTGTTTCTTTCAGAACTTTTTGGCCCGAGGGGAGGCAAGTTTTCTATTTGCTCTATATAAATATATAATTATATATATGAAATTTTTAACTACTACTTCACATATATAGAAGTAATTGCAATGTACATATGTAGTAATTAATACACACACACAGACATATATATATATATAGTCAACTCCTGTTAATCCGAAAACGCCTAAAATCCACAATATATTTTGGATGTAAAAAGATAAATTTATAATAAATCACAATAGTGTGGTGTTAAATTCTGCAAAAGTTAATTCTCGTACTGATTCTGTAAACAAATTATTTTTAAGTAGGTTATTTTTGAGTAGGGCTTTTAGCTTTGAATACCTTTAAGGGGGTATGGTACCCAACTGGCTGAAATCTGGAATTTTGAAGTTATAGTTGTAATTTTTTGTATTCAGGTAGATTTTAAGTGTAGTAAACAAAATGTGATATTCAAAATTTTAAAAATTAAAAAAAAAATTACTTTTTAAAAATTAAAATTTCAAAAATTTGACAAGTTTTCTTTTTGATATAAGTAGAAAAGTAATTTTTCTAAAATTTTAATTTGAACATTTTTTAACATAAAAATATGTAAGAAATAAATTGTCTTTACAGTTTTTGTAAGTATAAATTGGAAAAAATTTAATAAAAAATAAGTAAGAAAACATGATTTTACATCACAAATATTGTTTTCAAAAATCATAATAAAAAAAACACATATTTCAGAAATTGCTATAGACAAATTAAAAGAAAAGTATATATATAACAATTGTTCCAAATTTCATTCATATCCGTGCAGTAGAATTTAAATTTATAAAAATGTCTAAAAGTTTAATTTATAAAAATGTCTAAAAGTTTAATTTATAAAAATGTCTAAATGTTTAAAAGTTACTGGTGACAACTTCAGTAGTTCAATTCTTAACATTGCAATGTAATCTGTTCTATTTAACGTAGCAAGATGAATTTGGTGTCATTGGAATCAGAAAATTATGAATTTTTTTTTAAACAATAAAAAAAAAAAAGAGATTTTTCAGGATTTTTGGGGTACCCTACCCCCTTAAATACCTTGACTTTATACAGAAAAAGAGTTTCATTACAGAGCAAGAAATAATGACTGTTCAAAGAATGTAAGAAAAAATATTAAAACAAAAATCTTTATATGACAATTAAATATGTTTGAAAATTTTAAAAAGAAGTATCAAAATTTATAAAATTAACTAATTTTGCTTTACAGGTATTGTAGAGAGATTTTTAGTTATATAACTCAGGGTGTACCAATGTCTCACTTTTACACATTAGTTTATGTGCAGGGTGCGGTAGCCCAGAGGTTAGAGTGCGGGAATTGCACTCGGTAGGCCCAGATTCGATTCCCTCTGCTGCCAAAGCTGCTGCAGTTTTCACGCAGAGTACAATCATATTAAACATGTGTGTCCGTAAGTCCTTCTGAGAGGTTGGTGGTAGCGGAAGGATGTTATGGTCCCTGTGGATGCCTCCCCCACTGGATTCCGTTCTAAATTGGGTGGCTCTTCCCTGCTGTCCAAACAATTACCTTACATCTTTCTGGTAGGACAACAGAATTTTCACAATAGAATTGCAGTGTAAAGTAGTTTTTTTCATATAATCTATTAATTACAATTTAAAAGGTACATGTGGAATTTTAAACTGTGGAATGAAAACTCCAGTTGAGTATTTTATAAATAGTTTAGTATTTATATAAAAAATACATTGCACATGTTCATTCAATTTTAGTGTAATTGTTGAAAGATGTGATTGTTCTCTTCATGTTCTTTTCTAAATTTGGTTCTACATTCAAGTATACCTTCAGCACTATTAATCTGAAACATTCGTAGTCAAATGAACTGGTTACAGTAATGGCCCCAGAAGTAGCTGCTTGTTAGTTGGGAATGTGGTACTGCTGCTAATAATGGCATCTTAAACACAATAATATTAAAAAAAAAATACATAACAGCATAACAATCCACTTATTTGTATACAAAAGACATTCTCCTCATCGTTTAATTCTCTACCAAACACACAGACATTAAACAGTTATTTACTTTGAAAGAAACTAGCACAACACAAATGAGCAGTTTTTGAATCAAAAACATAAAATCAAAAGAAGTAGAATAGCACATGTGATATGAATAAACCAAAATTTTATGTGGTAAAATTATTCAAATGCGATGAGTAAATATATATATATTTTAAATTAAATTACAGGGGGTGCAGCAGCACTTATGGCCGAGCTGCTACTGGGCCCCAGAGAGTTTTTCCTCCACTGAGATAAATGTTTATTTTCAGCTCAGTGCTCTTTTTTCTGTTTTGATTTTCAATTTGGCTCGTTTGATGACAAGTTTCTTGGGAATTTCTATACCCTATTTGCATACCAATAACAGCTTCTTTTATTTGATTTGCACATGTTCTGTTCAAAATCTGTAGCATCAAAAGAAGCAGAACTTTTTTTTCCCATTGTAGCCTGAATTTAACATTTAGCTGAGTAACTTAAAATGTCTGGAGGGGGGGATTTCTTCTTCTTCTTCTTCTTCAATGGCCTGACAGCCCAGGATGGGCCCTTGCCTTCCACAGTATAGAACTCCAGGCTCCCCTATCCCTGGCCAAAGACCTCCAGTTCAAAACTTTTAAAATTTTAAAGACCTTTTCCACACAGTCGAGCCATCTGAGTTTAGGTCTTCCTCTTTTACGGGTGCCGAATGGTCTGGCAGAGAAGATCTTTTTTGTTGTACGGCTTTCGGCCATCCTGCACAGGTGACCCACCCATTTAATTCTCTGAATCGTGATGTAATTGACTATATCTGGTTCTTTAAAAGACTTATAAAGCTCTGAGTTAGTTCTTCTTCTCCAGATGTTGTTACAATTTAAGCCACCAAAAATACCTCTCAAGATTTTTCTCTCAAAAACAGAAATGATGTCTTTAACTTTTTCTGTCATTGCCCAAGTCTCAGCAGAGTAGGTAAGAATGGGTCTGATTAAACTTTTGTATATTATAATCTTCGTTTTTCTGCTGATGAAGTCAGACTTTAAGTACCTTTTAAGGCCGAAAAAACATCGGTTAGCAGCTGTAACTCTACCACGAATTTCGGGCATAATGTCATTGAGAGTATTAACTTCAGATCCTAAATATCTGAAGTTGCTTACAGTTTCAAACTTGTAAACCCCAATTTCGAAATAAGGACAGTCATAATTACCACAGGGCATATACTTAGTTTTATTTTGATTAATAGTTAGATGCATTTTACTGGCTGCGGCCTCTAAGGATGTGAAGGCTTCCTTAAGTAACTCGGGAGTGCGTGCTACAATGTCAATGTCGTCAGCAAACGCAAAAATCTGGACAGACTTGTTAAAGATTGTTCCACGGGTATTGATGTTAGAGTCTTTCACAATTTTTTGGAGTGCAATATTGAAAAGCAAGCAGGCCAGTGCATCGCCTTGTCTGAGCCCATTTGAAACAGTAATAGGCTCGGAGAGATTATTCTGAATTCTTACCCTAAGCTTTGTTTCGGTAAGAGTAATATTAGCCAAATTTATAAGTTTATCGGGTATTAGAAATTCTCTCATAGCTTCAATTAATAGTTTTCTGTTTACTGAATCATAGGCAGTCTTGAAATCAACGAAGAGATGGTAAGTTGCTATGCCATATTCATTAGCTTTTTCCAACACTTGCCTAATGTTAAAAATCTGTTCAATAGTAGATCTATCTCTGCGGAAACCACATTGGTAGTCTCCCACAATGTCTTCTGCATAAGTTACTAGTCTACTAAAGAGTATATTAGAAAACAATTTATAAAAAACGCAAAGAAGACTGATTCCCCTGTAGTTGGCACATTCCAAAACGTCTCCCTTTTTGTGGATAGGACAAATGATACTCAATTTCCAATCTTCGGGCAAAACTTCTTGGTTCCAGACTGATTCAATGAGGTGATGGATTTCCTCAATGTTTTGACTTGCTGCACTTTTAATAAGTTCAGAAGGAATCAAATCTGGGCCTGGAGCCTTGCAATTTTTGAGCCTCTTAATTCCTTCTCTGACTTCTGCTAAAGACGGCGGTGGAATATTGTCAGCGTCTGCAGAAGTATTCGGGATGGTGAAAACCTCATCCTGAGTATGGTCATTCAGTAAATCACTAAAATGCTCATTCCATCTATGAAGTACCTCTTTTCTATCATTCAAGATGATGTTGTTTTTGTCTCTACAAGCAGTAGTTCTGGGCTTAAAGTCTTTGCGTCCAAGATTAATTTCACGGTAGAAAGCACGGCTTTCATTGGATCCTCTGAGATGTTCAACTTCCCTAAACAGATCTTCGTGAAAGAGTCTTTTTTTTAGCCTATGGATCTTCTTCTCCTGTTTCCTAGATATCTTATATTCTTCAACGGAGCTTCTTGAATGTCGCCTCTGGATCATACTTTTATAGGCGGCCCTTTTTGCCTGTGTTACAAGAGCGCATTCTTTATCAAACCAATCCTTTGGTTTCAATTTTTCCAAATTTCCCAGCGAGCTGTCAGCTGAGTGGATAATCGAATTCTTGAGCAGGCCCCACTTAATTTCCACACTCTCCAAATCAGCAAAGTTTTTAGATCTTAGTTCTTCCCTAAGTGTGGACTGGAATTCTCGCCCACTTGTTTCGTTTTTCAGTTTTTCACAATCAAACCTTTTTTGCCTCTCTCCCTGTATCTTTCGGGCGTTTGAAATTTTGGCAATTAGTTTAACGATGACCAAGAAGTGGTCAGAATCACAAGTTGCGCCTCGGTAAGTTCTTACATCCTGGATATCCGAGGCATGCCTAGAATCAATGAGTACATGATCAATTTGATTAAAGGTCTCACTATCGGGTGAGCGCCAGGTCATCTTATGAATTCTCCTGTGTCCGAACACAGTGCTTGAAATAATCATGCTGTGCTCAGCAGCAAAAAACACCAGTCGCTGTCCATTGTCATTGGTGTTATCATGTAAGCTGTGCCTTCCGATAGTTGGTCTAAACTCAACCTCCTTACCTAATTTCGCATTCATATCCCCCAAAATGATTTTAATGTCATGCTTGGGACAAGATCTGTATAGCATAGAAAGATCTTCATAAAAAATTTCCTTCTCCTCCTCTTCCTTGTCCTCTGTAGGTGCATGACCGTTGATAATACTATAATTAAAAAACCTTCCCCTCAGACGAATTTTGCAAAGTCGGGGAGACTTAGGAACGAAATCAGTTACTAAGTGTTTTAAACCTTTGTTCAATAGGAATCCAGTTCCAAAAGCATGTTTTTTCGCATCACAGCTGTAGTAAATCGTGTGATTTCTTTTCTCAATGGTACCCTCACCAAGCCACCGCATTTCCTGAATGGCAAGTAGGTCCATATTATACCTGTCAAATTCTTCTATAAGAAACTGCAACCCTCTACTAAAATACAGAGTTCGTACATTCCATGTTCCAAAACGCATAGTCCCTAGGCCTTTTCCGGGTCGTTTTCCAGTAGAAGGAGTCCGGGTAATTCTTTCTTTGGGGGGGGGGGGATTTACCCCCTCCTTTAATGTATGGCTGAGAGAAACACTGAAAACACTTATGATGACTGTGAAAAGTACAGTCTGTATCTTTGCTTACAAGAATTATTTTTGAAATATAATGTTGCCATCAACAATTTCTTATGAATGACCCCTTCAGCTCCTCTGGTATAATTTATCACAAAAAAGATCCATATCACGTTCGAATGCTTGTTTTCTTAATAAAAATATAGTTGTTGAAAAACATTTCCAATTACAGTGAAAGCTGGCTTTAATGATATTACCTATAATACTAAGCCAATGATGATATTTTCTGCAGCTCCAACTACTAATGTATATATATATATATATATATATATAAATAAAAATTGAAGGATTTTAATCGAAAATTATGCATAAAATACTGTATGTACAAAAAAAACCCATCTCTAGCATATCTGTTACAAATGAGTAACTATAAGCCAAGACTAAGGATAAAGATAGAAGGTAACATATCACTACAATGGAAAGGGGGATGAGAAGAATATTAGGATTCAAAAATCACAATTAAAAGTATATAAAAGTAAATAAAAATAAAACTCGGCAAAAATGAGAATAGGCAATAATAATCAGCTCAAGATAAGAGATTAAGAATAGAGAACAATCAATTGAAACTACACAAAAAATGGCGGTTAGTTCGAAATTGCATTCTCATCAGGACAGCCATACAATTCGAATTAAAACCGATAGAATAGCCAGTTTCTGACAATGGCGATAGTATTTAACTATGGACACCATTGGAACTGTCTACTGGCTAGTGGAAGGAGAAAAATAAATCAATTGAATTATACAAAGCTGAAAAACAATACCTCCTCGAACTGTAATATGAAATCACAAGAATAGCACCACGTGTAAGATAAACTAGTGACTGTGCATTTCACCTCACTTCGTCAAAGCGAGTGGGCGAGCATTTCACCTCACTTCGTCAATGCGAGTGGGAATGAATACAATTGAACGATACATAATATGTATGGAGACTTTCGAAAATAGTAAACAGTATAGGACTCAGGACAAGCGGAAAATAGTCATTCGAAAATAGTAAACAGTATTAGACTCAGGCCAAGTGGTAAGTGAGGTGATAAGAATGGGTGAATTTTCAAAAATGAGTTAACCAATCAAAGATAAATAATGCATGTGTAAAATTATTACGTGGTATATTTGAAATTATTAATAATATTATTTACAAATACTTCCGGATATAGGTAGTTTTGACAAATGCGTTTAAGATTATTGATGTGGAGAAAGTGAAACTGAAAATCAGAAAGTCGATGTATTCGAAATAGCTGGTTTAAAATGATGTTTCTAAACAATTGAATAGAATTACAAGAATGATATGATAGCAGCTTTATGATAGTGAAGTTGTAAGAATCTTTTTTATCATATAGATTGGTGATTACATGATTATTGAGGGTATCTAAATTTAGGTCTAAAAAATTAACAGTTTGACTAACGCAAGGCTCATTAGGAATTAATTCTAGGTTAGACGGGTAAAAATCAATATTAATGGAATAGGAATCATCAATGATAATACAAATTAAGTCGTCAACATATCTATATATAATATATGAATTAGAGTTAAAATGACATTCATAATAATAAAGATATAAGTTAGCGAGTATACTACTACTACAGCCACCTTGTGGTACACCAGATGTTTGTAAATAAATGTTATCACCGTGGACAATATAATTGTTGTATAACACAAAGTGCAAGAGCATAGGAAAATTTTTGACATTAAAAGCATCATGATTGGAAGATATATAGTCATGATAAAGAGAGATAATAACTTTATGTAAATCTTTAATGACAATATTATTAAATAGGTCTTTAAAATCAAAGGTTTGGAAACCAAGAATTTGTGGTAACTTGCTAAGGTGATTAACTAAATCAAAACTATTGTTCAAAATGAAATATCCTGAATTCCTGAATTTAAGAGATTCATTAATTCGATTTAAACAGTTAAGCAAGTACTTACTAGCTGTAGTGGTAAAGGTATTATGTCCACAAGTGACTGTTCTAAAACTGAGAGGTGATTTGTGGAATTTAGGAACTAAAGTAACATAAGGAAATTTAAAAAACTTACAATTAATATTTAATTGTGTATATAATTTTAGCATTTATGTTTTGATTTGGATAGACTGATTATGAATGGGTTTAAAAATTTGATTATCTTTTAAGTAATTCTGTAACAGAGAAACATAATATTTTTTACAAATGATGGCATAATTATTAGAAGCTTTATCTACATAAGTTATTACAAAATGTTGTTGTAGTTCTTTGATAGCAGATAGGAGTTGTTTATAAGGATACCTAGGCTTCGTTAATTTAGTGTTTATAATAACATTTTTAAGTAGATGTAAGGTTGTATACTTCCATAGATTGAATGCTTCAATAGGAATAGAATGTGAACAAGCAAGTTGATATATGAATTTATCAAAATCAAATGATAGAGACTGAAGAAGTTGTTTAGGGTGATGGCAGAATGGAATGCGAAATTTAGACCCTTTATTCATAATATCCCTAAGTATATCATCCTGAACTATACTGAGATCCCCAGTAATAATGTGACCATGAGTGGAGTTGACAAAAGGGGCAAGTTTTTGATTGCTGCATACACATGATGTAAGATCATCGGAGTTTAATGTCCTAGAAACTTCATTGTAATTGTAAATAGTTCTAGCAATTGGTAAATTATATTTGAATGATTTTTGTATTTTGATATCATTTACTGGTAACAAGTGCTGATGTTTTGCAAATAAATTATTGAAGTTAAGAGAATTAAGAATAGGGTGTTTAAAAGAAATTACACAGTAAGCTATTTTAGTATGTGGATTTGGTGAATGGAGTAGGTGGTAATTTAAGAAATTTGTACGTGAAAGAAGCAAATCAAAAAATAAATGTTTAAAATGCTCATGAGTTAATTTTAATTTTAAAAAATTAGTATAAACAATACTTAATTTGCTTTTTCTGACTTTATATAGCCATGTTCTAACAGGTAGAAAATTGAAAGTTTGAGAATAATTATATTGTAATTTTAAAATGTCTGCTTTGTAATCAATAGTTTTACTTAAGTTACTTTTTCCTTTGCCACGCTTATATCGCTTTTTACTAGGAGATGATGACTTTGAATAATGAAAAAGATGTTTATATACTGAAGATTTATGAGAATTGTATTCAAAACTATTGTTAACTACATTATTATTATTATAAATTTGATTTAAGCCATAGGGGAAGAGAGTTTTATATTTTTTAATGTAATAATTTTCAAATACTAATCTATCCGTGAGTGAAATTTTAATATCTAAAATATGAAGGGATACATTTTTAAATCCATGTGTAGCAAAGTGCTGATATTCAAATTGATTTTTGGTAGGGAGGTCATTAAAGACTTTATGGTCAAATTTTTTAATATGATCCCTGTGGACATTCATTCTCAGATGTAAAGGGTTGCTGGTTTGGCCAATATAGGATAAGTTACAAATAGTACAATTAAGTTTGTATATGCAATTAAAAACTTTGCAGAATTTTTGTGAAGTGGAATTATTATTAATTTGTATATATATATATATATATATATATATATATATATGTGTGTGTGTGTGTGTGTACATTAGAAATATAAAATAATAACCAATTCAAAGTAATTATAAAAATTAAAACAATAAAATTACTAAAGCAGTTAAACCACGACTATCATGTTGAAAAAAAGAAATAAACAGCACTGGCTTAATTTGGAGGTTAATTAGACTAGATTCTTCATCATTTCTGAGCATCTAACCCTTATTAACCCAAATACATGCTTGTTTCAGATATGGCAATAGTAAGTTACTACACACTGCTGGCCATCCAAAATGCAACACCATGAAAGACAAGAGATATCAAAGCCAAATTTATTGGACAAAGAACAAAGTACAAGGATGAATTGATTGAAATATAGCCCCGTATGACTTGCGGAACACGAAGAAATCTGTATTTTGTGCAGCCGCCATGGCTGACAATAACTGCTGCTACATGCCTCGGCATTGAAAGAAAGAGACTTTGGATGTGTTCTTGGGGTATGTCAGTCCATACTGCTTTCACACGTTGCCAAACTTCATCTGTCGTAGTGGTGTTTGCTGGGCCAGTCGTTTGCCAATCATTGACCAGACGTGTTCAATGGGTGACAAATCTGGAGAACGGGCGGGCCAAGGGAGCAGTGGAACTTGGCGGGCACTGAAGAAATGCTGAACGAAATGTGCCACGTGTGGTCTCCCATTGTCCTGTTGAAACTTGGCCACAGACAAGCCTTGAAGGTAAGGTAAGACAACAGGCTCCAAAACTTCAGATATGTAGCCGTGGCTATTGAGTGTACCGGCAATGCGTATTAGGGGGGTGCGGGAGTAAAATCCAATGCCATGTGAAGGACCGGTATGGCAATGCATAATGCAAGAGTTATGCACTCTTGCCACGGTGCCACCAAACCCGGATACGACCATTTTGGTATTGTAGGCAAAATCGTGATTCGTCTAAAAACACAATGTCGTGACATTCGTTTGTCCATGTCCAGCATTCAATGCACCATTGCAGCCGCATACGCCTATGGTCTGGAGTCAAAAGTAATCGCAGCAATGGACGCCTTGCTGAAATTGCCCGTTGCTGCAGACAACGTTGAATGGTACATGCTGACACAGATTGTTTTGCAACAGACTTTAATTCTTGCACTAGGGTTGTTGATGTTGCAGTGCGATCCATCATTGCCATGCGCACAACATGCCTGTCTTCACGTTTGGTAGTGCGACGAGGCTGGTGCAATCATTCCTGTCGGTTGGTCCGTCCCTCTTGCACCCACTGATTCCATATTCGCATCGCTGTGGCTTGATTTCGTCCAACACGAGCATTTCTCAGAAGGATAATCCGCAATCTCTATAAGCCACAATTCTTCCTCTGTCAAACTCAGAAACGTGCTGGAATGGCTGCCATATTCTTCGACGAGGCATACTGAAGCTTCCCCCACAAAAGCACAGGGTGAAAACAACATTCCTGTACTTAAAATCAGCCTTCTCTCCTCCCCTTATATAGTGCTTGTAGGTGGTGCTACTGGCACACATGATTTGCATATGAGCTAAAATTCTAATCATTTGTATTTCCTATCAAGGTCTACGTATGGTGTAAATTTCATGCTTATTGGATACTTCCTTCATGGTGTTGCATTTTGGATGGCCAGCAGTGTATAAATGCCATAACTCAGACTATAAGCATTAATAGAGGAAACATTGTTAAGAAATCAAGTATTATCATGAACCATGAGGCCGGAACCCTGTATATACGTGCAGTGAAAGCGGGCAGTTGTAACTGAATGAAAAAAGTTGAGATGCATCCGGGAGAAGATGGAGTAGAAAATAAACCATGGAATCAGAGGGGAACAAATAGTAAAATAGGCCTTCCACTGAAACCCATCCAGGGAGTTAGAGTTAGAGACAGGACAACCATAACTAATAAATGGTAAACAGGATTGGTCATAAATTAAAAAGATAGATGTAAATAGTTGAAAAAGAGAACATAGATGAAACAAATAAATGAATCATAGAAGGTTTATATAGATGAATCATAGATGAAAAAGATATATCGAACTTGTGTATAACAATAAACTTGCTATAACAATATTTTTTTTCAAGTCCCAAGAATATCATTATAGACAGGTTTTATTATGTACCTTAAATAAGAAACTACTGTAAAATACTTTGAATGAAAAATTTAATTTCTAAATTAATGTGGTTTTATTACACTTTTTACTTTATTATTTTATTTATTAATAATTAATAATATTTAATAAATATAAATATTATTTAATGACAATCTTAAATAATTATTCCAGGTAGTCGAACTTTGATTAATATTTTAGTTCAAGAATAGTGTTATTCTCCCATCTCTAACTTTGATCCAGTATCCAGCACAGGCAATTTTATGATATTAAGAATAATCTAAAAGCAGTTTCAGAATTATTGAATAATGTACATAAAATAAATGAAATTGTGAATGATTATAAGATACTGCATGATTGAATAAATGTAGATGATAATTTAACTGACATGAAATTTTAAATGAAGAGATTGTGCAATATTGATGAGGAATTGTTGCAAAAAATGTTTCAGTGATAGTTTTGCACCTTTCCTAAAATTGACAGAGTGATTTTCTAAATTAGGGAATGTTTTAAAAAATGGATAGGTAATAGTGTAAATCATTGCCTCTTAGATTTTTCTAAAAACTACAATACTTATTTTCTGGAGGTGGGACAGCCTATAGTGGTTAAGGATTGCATTCGGTTGACCCAAATTCAATTCCTGGCTCTGCCCTAACTGTCCCTGTGTTCACACTGAGTACAGACACATTAAATATGTAGGTCCATAAGTCCTTCCAAGAGGTTGGTGGTAGAGGAAGGAGGGTACGGTATCTTTAAATGCTGCCCCCACTGGTTTCCGGTCTGAATTAGGCTATTCATACAGATACCTTGCACCTTCTGGTAGGTCACACGGTCTGGGTTGAACAAGCAATACTTATTTTCTAAAAGTGATATAAATTAAAATATGTGTCTTAAAGTGATTGCCTCGGGGTTCAATATTTAAAATCAACTTAGTAACAAATCAACATTTTAGGGTATCTTAGCACAAATAAAATATTTTCAATGTGACATGTCAGCATCCAAAATTCCACTGTAACTGAACTGATTATTTTTCATAAAATTTCTCTGAAATTAAGGAGTATTAAAGAAAAGTTTGTACTAAATATATAAATCATTGTCTTATATATTTCTATATATGACAGTATAAGATGTCACAGTAGGTTTATCGTTTTGACAGGTTTTGTCAAACTTTGATTTGCATCGGGGAGATTAAAGGGTTTTTAAGTGTGTAATGCTTGGGTTTTAAATTGTATAATTCCTTCAGGCTATGATATTGTTGGAGTGAATTATATAAATATATCTGAAAATTCATACCATGTAAGCCTCAAATAACTAATTTGTCTTAGTTCTGTTACTTCTTTTATTTCATTTTACAAATTCCTGCAATATATTATGTCAGCACTTTTCCAACTTTTTGGACCACGAGAACCCTTTTGAAATTGAATTTGATGGTGAACCCCCAAAATGAGTCTATTGTGAAAAAGTCTATTGTGGTCCAAATTAGGCATTCAAATTTTACGCTTTTTTCTTTTGTAAATATTTAGGAAAATTTACACTAAGCTATCGGGTTGCGGAACACTAAGGGTATTGCGAAACTCACTTTTAAAAATGCTGTATTATGTTATTCAGTCTTATTTTAAATTATTTACAATTTAACTTTATATTTTTCTAAAATTTTTGGATTTTTGTAGATAAGAACCTCCAACAGTGGCCCTGCTCGTACTGTAAAGGTCTTGTATGGCCATATGTGGGTCAGCATTGACCTGGTACCAGTGTTTCAGCTAAGTACCACATATTTAAAGAAGTACACTATGTGTGATTGTCTTCAACTGCCAGAAGTAAATATGCATATATTTATATATCTCTCTCTCTTTCTCTCTATATATAACCTAATCATATATATATATATGTATATATAATTTTTACCTGTTTTATTTAGTACTGTTTTATTTATACTATTTAGTACCTGTTTTATTTATAATGATTTTTTCTCCAGCCTATCATTGAGTCTATTATAATTTCACATATGCACTTTAGAACTTTTTTATTAACTTAAGCTCTACAGAGCATTTTCAATAAGAGATAAGTATCTGGTCCTAATATACAAGTAGCTAAATTTCTTAAAATGCTTAGGCACATTGTGTGAAAAAATAATCTAATTATCATTTGCCGAATCAAATTTATTTTAATTACTATATTATTTCAAGCATGCAGGCAATGAAAAGCTATCTCTAACTAAAAACTTTATTAAAACTTTTTATTTACTTAAGTTGGTGCATGAAGTTATTAAATTATATTGTATGAGGCTTGAATTATAAAATTATATAGTTTGATGGAGTTGGAGAGAAAATGATGATATGCTGTTTTATAGAAAGCGTTCTAAACACTCCTACCGACCTGAAATAAGTTAACAAACATTTTAAAATACAGACTTCAATATGATGAAGAAAGTATTGAAAATAGTCTTAGCTAAAGAAGAAATGCAAAACCAATGCCAAATGAATTGTTATTTTCAAAGTCCTATTATTATAAATTTCACAAATGCCTAGAGTGCAGATGCTGCATATGGATACAGTTAGTATATATATATATATACAGGGATGTATCTAGAGAAATGTGAGTGGTGGTTGATTTTCCAGAACAATTATAATTGAGAATATAAAATTTCGAAACAAGCTTCACGTTAATTCGCACACACAAACAGTATTAGTATTATATACTTATATATTAACGAAAACATTTGATAAAATTGAATATAACTTTTTTTAAATGTAATTATAATATGTATATTTTTTTGGATGAGTGGTGGTCGGCAATTGAGTGGTGGTCGGAAATTCTGAGTGGTGGAAACCCCGACCACCACCGACCACTGTAGATACATCCCTGTATATATATATATTTCTGTAATACTATACTGGGTGTTCTAAAGAGATTGAAACACGCTTTAATTCTTTACCTGTTGGAGATAACTGGGCAATGTCAAAAATGTCGAATTGAAAGTAAGGTAGGGAATAAGCCTACGTTAATGAAATAGTCCTCCCATTAATTTTAAAAAAGTTATACTTTTCAAATTTTTATACGACCCCCTTAGGCAAATTTGGTCAATCAGAAAATTTTTATTTTCAATGCAACAAGATCATTAAAAAAACCGCATATCTGTATCTTTAAAATCAACTGAATTATGATAAAGGAAAAATCTGGCTTATGCCATTTTTCTGTACCATGTAAAAAGCTGTTAATATGTGTCAACATTTTTTATCACAAATGCATCTAAATAAAGCATTACACAGACAGAGATCATATAAAGCAGTGGTACTCACTACGCGGTTGGGTATCCTATGTATTATCATCCAGTTTTATCTTTTTTGTGATATGTCAAAAATTTACATTTCTAATTTGATATATATATGGTCCCCATTCACAATGTTCAATTAAATATAACTCGCTCAATTTTAAATGTGATATGTCAAAAATTTACATTTCTAATTTGATATATATATGGTCCCCATTCACAATGTTCAATTTTCAATTAAATATAACTCGCTCAATTTTAAAGATAGATACAGATATGCAGATTTTTTTAATGATCTTGTTGCATAAAAAATAAAAAATTTCTGATTGACCAAATTTGTCTAACGAGGTCGTATAAAAATTAAAAAAGTATAACGTTTTGAAAATTAAGGGTGGACTATTTCATTAGCATAGTCTTATTTCCTATCTTATTTTCAACATTTTTGCAATTTACATTGCTCACTTATCTCCAACAGGTAAAGAACTAAAGCACATTTCAATCTTTCTAGGACACCCTGTATACTATATATATATATATAATTGAAGATTTTGATTTTTACTTTAATTTATACCTGAGAATGACCATTAGAAAAATGCTGTATATAAAAAAAATGAAATGAAAAAGGACGGATGTGGTTACAAAAAGACTCTACAACAATCTGTTGTATCATGTAAACATGTATACAAGAGCGTGTAAGAAAGAAATTTAACTCATGTCTAATGCAGTTACCTAAGGTACTATTCCCCGGGTACCCTACATAAGCATACATGATGTAAATTCAGAAATTAAAAGATGAAAAATTGCAAATCAGAAACAAAGTGTGATGAGCTAGGCCTTTTCTAACTTCCAAAAAGTTTGGAAATTGAATAAAAGGATTAAAATGAATATTAAAAGGAATAATATGAATATGAAAAGCATTTCTGAAACCATGTACATTATCAAGGGCCATACATGTTTCATTAATGCTGATTCTACGTTTCTGTGTACACAACTGTAAAATGTATTACAGAAATAATGTACATGGCCCGACGTAGAAGAAAATACAAAGTGGATCAAATACATAAGGAAAGCAAGTAGGAGTATAATATATTCTTTTACACCAGCTTGTGGCTAATTATTTAAATGAGGATACATTGTAATTTAAAGAAAAATCAAAAGAATATGATGAGGATATAGCTACCCCTTGCACTGAAACTTCAGAAAATGCATGAAACTGACCAATCATCTCAGAACAGTTTACAGTGAATTTTTGTGACTGACTAAGCAGTTTTTTTAAAAGCAGGTTATAGTTAAGTACATGAAGTGTTTAACTGTTAGAAGATAACATGGAGATAATGAATTATTTAGAAATGTTAGAGTATGATCTGTCAATATGTTGCTGTAATTGTTGCAATGCAAGTTGTTGAATTTAAATTTAAAATGTGTTTTAATAAAAGAAAAAATAAGGTTGGGTGGGTAGTTTTTTTTATAGTGGTGTTTATGAATTTATATATATATATATATATATATATATATATATATATATATATATATATATGAATTTGTAACTCAGTACAATACATGACATAGGGTAATGACATTGCATTGAAAATTTAATCCCCGAATTATGTTGTACTTAATCACTGAATTCAAATGAACTGATATTTCTTTGAGTGAATAATTTCTGTGCTTGGTGGTATTAGGTTGAAATCGGAGTTTTATGATACATGTTGTTGTTGAGACCCAGAATTTAAATTTAAAATGTGTTTTAATAAAAGAAAAAATAAGGTTGGGCGGGTAGTTATTTTTGATAGTGGTGTTTTTGAATTTCTATATATATATATATATATATATATATATATATGTTAATTTGTAACTCAGTACAATACATGACATAGGGTAATGACATTGTATTGAAAATTTAATCCCTAAATTATGTTGTACTTAATCACTGAATTCAAATGAACTGATATTTCTTTGAGTGAATAATTTCTGTGCTTGGTGGTATTAGGCTGAAATCGGAGCTTTATGATACATGTTGTTGTTGAGACCCAGACCGTCCGACCTACCAGTAAGGTGTAAGGTAACTGTTTGGACGACCGGGTTTATGATACATGTAAAAACTTTGGACGCTTATGTCGGCAAATCTAGTAGATAAAAACGTAGCACATTTATACTTGTTTTGTTGAATAAAGTATGATTTATGATTATACAAAAGTAATTTCAATATTTAAACTTTTTTATTTTGAAAGTAAAAAAATTTTGTTGTCTGAATGAGTTTTTGCTTTACTCTCACTCGAAATATTTAATACACTATAACAGATAGATAAAATAGTGAATGACAAAAATGTTCAGTGGGAAATTCAGTTTCGAGATTAATAATTTATTTTTACAATTTTTGAGTAATCCTCTTGTTGTGTTGAAGAAAATTAAAGATTTTTCATTTTTAAAATTTGTAATGTTTATATCTAGTGTTTCTTTCATGCATATATCCAGAGGGGGGGGGAGTCATTTTATGTTATGGGGAGAACTCGTAAATGAGTTAAGTCCTCATATCTTAGTATAGTAATAAGTTTGTGAACAGATTAATTATTTACAGTTTCCAATAAGTCCTTAAAAGACAGAGATTAATTTAAAACTCGATCTCGCAATTTGGATAAAGTTTAAATTATATCTATACTTATTACCACACCGTCTGTGAGTTAAATCACTCATAAGAGTGCATGCCAGAGATTTTCTGGTTTCGTGAGATGTATACGTGATCTAAATTTTGGCCGTATAATTCAAGACACAATTTTATAATTTTAATTCAAAAAGACATTATTTATTAAGGTTATCACATAAAAATCAATTTAATTCTTATTAAATAAATGTTAATTTTCTTGATTATCATAAATACACATTATCTTGTTGCAACATAATTCAAATTCATAAAATTACCTAGTTCATTTATGCAAATATTATTCTTTACAAATCAATTTAAATTCATTACTTTAGTATTCATTATTCTAGTCATTTTCAATTTAAATGAATATCTTAATGTTATATTATACCGATATATTTTAAAAAGGGAGAGTTTAATTTTCTCTCAATATTGACCTTATGCATAAATATGATTCAACAATTACACATAGCAAATAAAATAAAGAATCACGTGAAATCTGTTGCAATTCATGAAAAATAAATAGGCTTACTGAATTTTGAATCCACTTACTCTTTGTCGTATTCGTTCGAGTCAATTTTATGCACGCTTGAATGTCAATCTGTTTAAATGTTCAACCTTACATCATAAACACTTTAGTCGAGGCTCTATTAGAAAAATGTTCAAATAGTTCAGCTAAGTTTTTGAATTCAGTAAAGTTCATTCCGCTCGCGTTTCGATGTGCAGTCTATTATAGCTATTCATCTTTCAAATTGCCCTACAGTCATCCTGGATGCATTTAAATTCATCAGAAGTAGTTTATTAATTCGTTGATGTTCCATATTCGATTCTCAGATGTTGTTTTTATCCCTATTAAGTTTCACTACTATACAGAAATCATTTTAGTTGATAACAGCATATTGTTGTCATCTTTGGTTACAGATCATTTTCTAGCAAGCCTTAGTCTATATTGCTGAAGTAGAAATTCAGGATAGTGTAGAGCTGCTGTTCACCTCCTTCCAGGACAGCATCCATATTAGAAGTCATATTAACAGTAAGATGCAAAGTATATTTGTAAGGTGAGGCTATGGGTTGCCTCACCCCACTCTGGTGATTCCAGAATGTTCCTTTACATCCTCAAGTCAGTGGCATAACGTAAATCAAGTAAGTACAAGGTAACAACAGAGTGAAGTAGTAACATAAGGGAAGTAAGTCAGTAAGAGAAGCAGTCTCAAGTCAAGGGAAGTATTATCAAGTGACTATAATCCGTAGCTTCGGCTATATGTACATGTTCGACTTGCGGCAGTATACAGCCGTGCTCAGGCTCCACTTTTAATCCAGAATCCTTCCGCGCTCGTACCATCCCGTAACAGTTGCCGCACAAGTGTTTCTCCCCCCCCCCCCTCACCTTCTGTGGGAGTTCAGGGAAAAGAAAAGAAAAGCACTTTTAAAGTTTCACTTTGGAGTAGCTCACCTTTCTTGTTAAAATGCAGGGAGTGTTGTTATTTGAAAATATCTTCCTGCTAATGTGTGGCTTGGGATTTTAGACCACCACTTATTTGTCACAAGGCTTTTCATTTTGTCGTACAATATCCATTAAGTGCAGAGTCCCCTTAGCGTTTGTATGTCAAGCATTATTCTGCATCTTGGTTTGTGCCGTGAATGCCCTGCATCAATCATGCCAAGTGGCACTTTTATGGATTACTCCAGGTGTGTTTTCCACTTCTCGTGCAATGCTTTTAACCTTGACCTGGTCAATGTCAATGCACCTGATTTCTTGCTCTTAGCCTTTGAGTAGCCATATCGTATCTATTTCAATCCTTTCACAAATTAATATAGATTTTTATAAAATGAAAATATACACTACATATGCATAAATATGTCCAGTATGCTTATCATACTGCGACATATGTTAACCCAGTTTCTATTTATGTGATAGCATTTAGACATATTTATATAGGACAAATAGATAACTTGCCCCCTTAAATTTCATTCACTCCCCTCCCCGTCTAAAAAGTCCTGAAAATGACATTGTTTTTGTCTTGAAAACTAAAGTATGGAGAGTAACCGAGAAATCTGTAGCCCTTTGAAAGCCCTACAAGAAAAGATCAATAATTTTGGATTGTTGGTTCTTAGTTTTCAATATAACTTGTATAAGATCCTGCAAAATCTAATATGTGCACTGAAACTTGTATAGACTTGATATTTTCTCACATTTTAGAATGACTAAGTTGTTTAAATTAGGTTTCTTACTTTAGCTATCATATTATCTGTTGTGAATACCATATCATCTCTTTTTTTGTAGAAAAAGTTTAAAATCACCCTGTATATCTTATTTTCAAATGCATATAAAGTTTAGTGCTTAATATTGGATTGTATTTTGTAATTACATGCTGCTTAATCCAAATTTGTTTTTAGGCAATATCAACCTGCTATGTTGTCCCAAAACCTTTAAAACCAGAACTGACCTGTCTATTGCCCTCATCAGTGGTACCTGATCGAGTTTGGCGCATTCATTTTCCAGAAGCAGAGAAAATTATTCTTGCAGATTACACATGGTTAAAGCGGGTTATTAAACTAGTTAAAGTAAGCATTATTTCTTTATGAAAGAAATTGAAATTTTGTATATTTATTCATGAAAGTTGGGATTAAACATTTAGCTATAATATAATCTAGAAATTAGAAGTGGCACAATGTATGCCTTTAGTAAAAATAAAGCTATTCTTTTCGAACTACACCAAATATTAAAATGTGTTAATTCAAAGTTACAGTTCAAATTAATTATTTTTTAATAAAAATTATTTTAAAATTTATTTAAAAAATTATTTAATCAAGATTCTGTAGACGAATTGTAGATTATAAATCACTTTTTTTTTTCACAGCTTATTTTTATGTATTTATTTTATTTTTGATATAAAAAATCTGATGTGGGCAACACATGACTTTCCTTATATAATGAAATGAACTTACTACTTTTACAGTAAAATAAATAGGTTTTTCTTCTAGTAGATACTAATATCCTTTCCAAGATATTGAATTTTCGATAATTAGTCGTCATTTTCATTGATTTATCGTCATTTTTATCCATTTGGCGAGATTTTTGTTAATTTGGCAACATTTCAAAAAGTCGCCAAGTTGGCGACATTCCGCCAATTTCGTCGCCAAAATCTCGCCAAGCGTTATGGACGAAGAAATAAGTTATTCTTACAGCAGATAAATTGGCGTTCAAATGCAAAAGTATTACTCAAAGTATCTTTTTCATGAATGGAACGAGCTAGATCCACGAGAATGATGTCACCCAATTTATCGCATGATATTATGTATGAAAAGTGAACATGTTTCTCAATAGGAAATATTTTTTTTTGCTATTTTATATGACTTTTTGATAATTTTTTTGAAAAATGTGCAATATCTCGAGAACGGTTAATGTTAGTGCTCTAAAATTTATGTCAATTGTTTTCTAATGAATAATTACATAAGAAATGTCTATTTACGTAACTTTATTATTGGTTTTGATTTTTTGACGATTTTTTCAAAATTTCATTCGAAAATTTAGGGGAGTTCTGAACATTCGATTGCGTATAAAAGCAATAGGCTTCCAGTGTTTACAGATTGTGATTTTTGTACCAAATTTGGTTCGAATCGGTCCATTCGTTCGTCAGTTATCGTCTCCACAGACCCACTGACACACACACACACACATACTTTCACACACACACACAGACATCACTTCAAAAATGTTTGATTCGTGATCAGGGATGCTTGAAACGTGCTCTCCCGTCGAAAACTTGAATTCGAATTTTCGACCCCGCCACAATACTTTCCTTATACATTATGTATATATAGGGAAAGTAAAAATGTGGATTAGAAACATTTTCATTTCCTTTTGATCATAAAACTACCATTTCAAAATAAGAACAATTTCAATATTATTGAAACTATTAATTGTTTCAATAAATAAATTTCAATAGTTTTTATTAAGATATGTTGAAAATCTCTTGAAGCATGGAATTCACTATTCTAATGCCATCTAAGAATTGATTCGCTAAGAAAAGATTAAGATGACCATCTTTTAAGAATAACTATATTTTTATTTTTAAAGTATTAAATAATTTTACACTTCCAATTGTCAGACATATTTCTTTTATAATTAGTTACAAGGTGATTTTGTCTGTCGTATAGGACAATAGATACCACTTCTAACACTGAAATATGAAAATTTAATTTCTGGGGCTTTTATATGTTAAGTTTTATAATTGCTTGGTAAACCAAAATTCCTATATTTATTCAGTGTAACTTAATTTTTCTTAATTCTTTTAGAACAGAAAATGAGATTAGTCTGACCACTACATTTCTTTGAACAGTTATAAATTCAGTTTAATGGTGTTAATCATATGATTAGACTGCAACATATTTGAGATGTCTCATTTTTCTGGAATAACTATCTTTTTATTTTTAAAGTAATAATTTTATGGTAAACATATTTCTATTATAATTAGTTACAAGCTGATTTTGTTTATTGTATAGGGCAATAGATGTCGCCACTATACTATACTTATTTGTAGAGTAATATCCATTGAGGTAGTATATATGGAGAGAGCTTAAGGGTTGTAATTGGCCTCAAAGATAAAGGCAGGTGCTGTCAGGACGAATTTCCCGAGAATGTGTTTTCTCCCGACAGTGACCCTATACATTTCAATGGCGATTTTTGACAGAGAGAGTACTTGAGAAATATAAATGGTAAAATAATGGTTATGTACTGTTGTACTTGCGGCTGCAAGTAAAAACATGTATGTAAAAGGAGGACTTTACTCTTTTCATGGATAAAATTTGTTTTCATTATGTATCTTACAAATATAGTTAAAAAGTAATTTTGCTAGATTTTAGCATGGTGCATTTCATTCGGCTATTAATTTTATTGCTTTTAATGTTGTACAATTATAAGTTTTCCTTTATTTTTGGTGTTTGTGATATTGCAAAAGACTTATAATGTCATTCTAACACTTTAAAAAACATTTGGAATACTTTGCTGATAATTATAGAGTTATTTTCGGTATCCTCATATGTTTTCCCTTTGAGGTAGCAGTTGGTGACGGTTGGAGGCTCATAAGATTTTGTGGCTAGGGAAAAAAAATAGGAGTTTAGATAATGAGCATAAAGACGTGTCTTATGATAAAATTTTACATTCATAATAAAATATAATAATAGTTTGAATTCATTGAAAATGTCTGCTAGATTTTACTAATTTATTCAGTGTTGCTAGATTTTACGTCAGTCTGCTAGATTTCTACTACTTCAGTCTGCTAGATTTTACGTCATAACTTTTCAGTGCATTATATATATATATTATATATGAGCATGATCTCATTTCTAGTTCAGAGTAAATCGTACTTAATAAGTATTACTAGTTAGCATAGATGCTCATGGGGGACGCACAAGGGGGCACTTCAAAATCACAAATGAATGCATCGAACTAGTCGATGTTGTTAATCTTTACATCACATAAAAATATGATTTAGATTATAAATAAAATTATACTCTGTTATTAATTTTTTGTAATCTTTTTTATACTAGTTAAGAAGGAACAATATGGCTTCCATTAGCTTTGTTACCAAATGCAGAAATCAAAACCCATTTAAAATAATAATAGTAATTTTTCTGAGGTAACACTCATGAGATGTACAGGGGACACATATTAAATTTAAATTTTAAGATATTAATAATTATATTTTAAAGGAATCACTTGCAATTTTGTTAATTAAAATGTAAAACCATATTTTTTAATTCATATACAAAAGCTAATCTAGTTTGAAAACATAAAAGGAGACTTCCTTAAGTGTTTTGAGTTGGGACATGCAAATTTTATTACTTGAAAACTAAAAATAATAGAAAATAGCTAATATTTTTAACCCTTTCGCGACGATTGGCACGCCCACGTGCCGGCTGCGAACTTGCATTCAAGGACGGACGGCACGCACTCGTGACGGAGGAAACTTTACCATAGGCGTAGTGTGGTACGCATGCGTGCCTCAACGCGGAACGTTTTAATTTGTCTACTAGATGGCGTTAAATGTCCGTGGAACTAACTTCAATGTATTTTGCAGAGACATGACCTTGGCAGAAGAGGATCGAATGAATTATTTCTCCATTTGGAGCTGTCAAACATCATTTCGTAATATAAACAGACAGAGCAATTCTCGTAGCATCAACAATTTTATAATTGAGTTTCGGTTTTTATTTTTATTTCAGTGTTATGATTTTGTTGGTGAATCATAGGAATATAAGAGAGTATTTTTTTTGTTTGGGTTTTAGAGGCAGTGAAATTATTCGTTTATTTCAGATAAAAGAATGGGAGCAACTAACGAGTATTTTGTATTCAGATTTGTATGAAAAATATACATCAAATAGAAAATAAATATTTCTTTTATTCCTGAAAAAAGTAGATTTCTGTGTTGAATAGTTGATTTTTAGTGAATTTTTTTCGAGAGTTAGGCTTAGCACAAAAAATGTGCCTTCCTTTGGGACCAGTTCGGAAGCGAAGCGCTCCGTCCTTTGGGCCGTGACAGCTCCGGAATGCTGCCGTCGCAAAAGGGTTAAACCATAAACACTTTAAATGAGTACATTTTATTAATTATAAACTAATGGTACCAATATATGTTCTAAAAGTTAAAAAAAAAAATTTAATTATCATGAAATATGGGTTCAAAGATTGGGACATCAAACAGGTGGCCATTTTGAAAATCACCCATGAACTTCTATTTTTCTTCACATCCCTAAATTCTGATAAAGTGTTTGAGCATGTTAATGCTTCTTTTTTTTAACATTTTTTCTGTAAGCAAAGTTTTTGATGTGAAACATTTTGGGTACACATCAGGATATATAGTAAATCATGAAAGAAATGTAATGGGGATGAAAGGGAAGTATGTAACAGAAGTGACATCATGTTGTTACAAATACCTAACAGGAGAATAATTTGAAAGTCTGAGTCTCTTAACCTTAGCGATGAATTTCATGAAATGTCGTCAGTTTGGTAACTTTTGTCAATCTATAGTGAGTAACAGTGCTACTTGCTATTTTTTTTTTCTTTCATAGTATTAGAGCAGTGTTTCCCAAACCGTGCGCTGCAAAGTATAGTTGGATGCGCCGTGAAATAATTAAAATTATATTAAAAATGAGTAAAATATGAAATAAAACTCTTAATATAACTCATTAATATTAAAATAATATAAAATCTTGCATATTAGTTGTGTAGTGCTTGGTTCAGTATGAAAGTTAGTTTCCTTTAAAAAATTTATATACTGTATATAGTATATATATATATATATAATATATATATATATATTATGTTGAATTATATATAATTATTATTAATACATACCCTTATGCTTGTTAATTCGTCCAACATATTATATAATTAATTTACGATTATACGGTATTTTTTGGGTACAAGAGTGTTTTTAATGATCACAATTGGTACTTCTGTCTGTGTGGCTGGCAATTATTCTCATACGTTTTAATATTTATTAATTTTGATTAAAAAATTCATGTGATATTTCCTGGTATATTTATGTTATTTATGTTAAGATGTTATAAGTTAATTAAAAAATCTACTTACTCATTAAGAATAAAACTCATGGAAAAAGCAAATACGAATGCAAAATTGTAAATTGAATTATTAACAGCCGTTGGTATGCTAGTGACGTCTGCACTTTGAGGGTCGAGTCCTCATTGGCTGATACGGCATTCTGTTGTCCACTCATCATTGACTCATTTACCTTAGTTTTATAATTGATTTCAATCAGATTGGAAGTTTTTTTTTTTCAAATAATGCTTATTTTAGTGTGAATGTTTTATAGCAGTATTTCATTTTTCTGTAATTATTTTTTAGGTAAAATATATTTCCCATAAAAATGCATAGGTTTATTAAGAGGAAAAATAACAGTGACGATTGTGAACCTGGACATGAAAATTTGTCAAAGTAACTAAGCTTTGTACTAGTAATATGGTAAAAGCAAGGCTTAATCGTCAGTACTGCAATACTTATTTAAAGTTTGGTTTTACATGGACTAGAAATGATGATCATCCATTCCCTTTTTGCCTTGTCTGTGACGAGAAAATGTCGAACGAAGTCATGTTGCATAGCAAGTTAAAAAGACATTTTACAACTAAACACCAATATCTTCAAGGAAAAGATCTGAATTATTTCAAAAGACTGTCAGAACAATTAAAGAGGGATAAATATTTAAAAAAAAAGTTTACAATTTCAGAAAAGGCTCAAATCGCTTCTATTGAGATAGCCGAAATGACTGCATTAAAAATGAAGTCTCATACTTTACCCTAGTCTATTATCTTGCCCGCATGTAGAAAGATGGTTAAAACAATGTTTGGGGATGAGGCAAAGCAAGAAATTAACAAAATTCCTCTCTCAAATAATACAATTCATAGGCTAATTATCGATGTGTCTGCTGATATAGAAATAAATGTGTGGAATAAACGTCAGAACTCAGAATTTGCTTTGCAAGCTGATGAATCAACTGATATTACCAATAAGGCCCAATTACTTAGATTTATTCGATTTATTGATGGAAATCAAATCACAAATCAATTTTTTTGCTGCAAAGAAATGCCAGGCACTACAGGAGGTCAAAATATATTTGATATTTTATCTGGCTATCTTAAAAAGATAAATTTTTCATGGAAATCATGCATTGGCATATGCACTGATGGTGCTCCATCCATAGGCTCGATGAAAGGTTTTAGATCATTAGTAAAACAAGAAAATCCAAATGTTATCCGAACTCATTGCTTTCTACATAGAGAGATACTAGTTTCGAAAACATTACCAGTTGAATTAAAAGACGTATTAGATCAAGTTGTTGAAATGGTGAATTATATAAAAAGCAGACCGTTGAAGACTCGCTTATTTGAACAAATTTGTGTAGATATGGATTCCCAGCATAAATGCTTAATTTTACACACGGAAGTCAGGTGGCTATCAAGAGGAAAGGTTTGAAGTCGCATTCATGAACTCCAGAAAGAATTACTTGCTTTTCTTGAAGGACAAAAACACCAACATTTCTGTGACTATTTAAAATGAAAATTTTGGATTTCTAGACTGGAATATTTAACAGAAATATTTACGCATCTTAATAACCTTAGCACAAGCATGCAAGGTAAAAATGAAAATATTCTTACTTCGACAGATAAACTGATTGCATTTCAGTAAAAATAGCAATTTGGAAAACTAGAGTTAAAAATGGTAACTTTGAAATGTTTTCATTACTTGATAAAACCAACATAAAAGAAATGACTCCTATTGTAGTTGAGCATTTGACAATTCTAGAAGAAAAATTAAACTATTATTTTCCATCACTGAATACAGAAGATTATGACTGGGTCCGAAATCCATTCATAAAAATTTTATCTGATATTGGATTGAACTTAAAAGAAGAAGAAGAATTGGCTTTTATTTCCAGTGATCGGGGACTTAAAATCAAGCATGCAGAATTACCTATTGATGCATTTTGTATTTCTATTAGAGAAGAATATCCCTCGGTAGCTAAAAAATCATTATCCATTTTGATGCAGTTTTTCACATCATATTTATGTGAATTGGGATTTTCTTCGCTCACTAACATTATATGTAAAGAAAGAGCAAGACTTCATTGCATTGAAGATGAAATGAGGGTCTGTTTATCTGAAATACGTCCAAACATAGAAAATGTGGCGAAAAAACATCAAGCTCATGTTTCACATTGATAATTTTTTTTATTTACCGAACAAAAAGCAAGTACTGTACTTAATAATTTTCTTTAGTTTCACTTTTTATGTTCATATGTATAAATACTCATTTTATATATATTTTAGAATATATATATATATTTGAAATATGTAATAATAAAAAAATTCAAGTAATACAGGTGAACCTCAATATGTCGAACCTCGATATCTCGAAATATTTTCATCTCCCTTCACGCACGGTATAAAACTGATGTAAAACAAACTTTTTAACTCAAAATTTTTTTAATCAAACTCTCAATATCTCGAATTTTTTCATCTTATCATTTTCCTCTTTTCATTTGGAAAAATACGATCCAAAAAATGTGTTTAATGCAGATGAAACAGGACTATTTTTTAAGTGTATGCCTGATAAAACTATGGCCATTAAAGGCATGTCATGGCGGGAAAAGGAGCAAAGAATGATTAACTGTGCTATTTTGCACTAATATGGATGGTTCAGAAAGGCTCAAACCTCTTATGATAGGTAAATCTGCTAAACCCCGAAGTTTTCCAGGAATGAAATCTGTTCCAATGACTTATTTTGCGAACAATAAGGCTTGGATGACTGCCGAAATTTTCATTAATTGGTTGAAGGAACTAGACAGAAAAATGTCCAGTGAAAATCGCGATATTGTTCTCTTCTTGGACAATTGTACAGCGCATAATAGCATGGCGAAATTATAATTCGTGAAAGTTCATTTCATGCCACCAAACACAACTTCTAAGTTACAGCCTTTGGACCAGAGTTTTAAAGAAAAGTATCGCCACAAAATTAAGCTCAATTGGCTCCTCCTAGCTCATTTGGAAAATGTGATATATATTGAAGGATTCAGTACCTGTAACCAAACTGTCATACATGACTATTTTGCAAGTAAAGAAATGCAAGATTAAATTTTAATAATGTATATATATATATATATATATATATATATATATATATATATATATATATATATATATATATAATAAATGCTCCTCAAAATTTTCCTTTGTTGTAAAGTGCGCTATGAGTTAAAAAAGTTTGGGAAACACTGTATTAGAGTGTATTGTATTTACCTTTCAACTTTTATCTCTAAAATTAATACTCAATTTATGAAATATGCAAGACCTCTAAAAATTTATTGAAATTTTCATTTTTATAAAATTAGAATTATTTACTCAAATATAGGATCCATGTAAAAATAACTTGGTCAGACTCTTGAGCGTATCATTTAAACTGTATTTTAGATTTTGGTGAATAATTTGTGTCATGTGCTTTGTCTAAACAGTTTGTATAGATTCTCACTATGTTAAAAAAGAGTAGCTGCTGCCGTCGCTATTTGACAAATTTCTCACTTCTCGAGATTCTTTGCTTTGTACCTCAAAAACTATTGCATATAAAAATATGAAATTTGGTACACTTGTAGAAAAAGCTTTGGGGAATACACTGAAATAAACCGTTTTATTTTTGTATTTACCTTTCAACTTTTATCTCTAAAATTAATACTCAATTTATGAAATATGCAAGACCTCTAAAAATTTATTGAAATTTTCATTTTTATAAAATTAGAATTATTTACACGAACATAGGACCCATGTAAAAGGAACTTGGACAGACTCTTGAGCGTATCATTTAAACTGTATTTTAGATTTTGGTGAATAATTTGTGTCATGTGCTTTGTCTAAACAGTTTGTATAGATTCTCACTATGTTAAAAAAGAGTAGCTGCTGCCGTCGCTATTTGACAAATTTCTCACTTCTTGAGATTCTTTGCTTTGTACCTTAAAAACTATTGCATATAAAAATATGAAATTTGGTACACTTGTAGAAAAAGCTTTGGGCAATACACTGAAATAAACCGTTTTTTGATATAGTATATTGTAGTTAAAGAAATATTTAATGTCAAAATCAAAGACAAAATATTTGAGCTGTGAGTTCACTTCCTGGATAGACTAACAATAGTAAGACCATGAATTTTTGCAACAGAACCCTTTTTTTAACACTTTACAACAAAGTTGAAAAGTGTTTATGACTTTGTTCATTCTGTCTGTCTGTCTGTCTGACCGTTAGCACGTTAACTGCCGTAAAAATGACTTAATCAAAATGAAATTTTAGTATGTTGTTCAGACGGTCTGTGGGACCTATGGGAATATAAATGAATAATATCACCCAATTAGTTTTGGATTGAACCCAGGTCGAAAAAATGAAATACATTGAGCCCTATGGGACCTAATTTTTCAAACATTTTTTAAGCGGATTTAAAATTCACAAATTGCTTCGAAAATTTTAGGTAATATTCAAATTGTTCCATAAAATATATAAAAAAAAATTCAGCGAAATATATTCAGTAGTTTTTAAATAAAAATTAAAATAATAATTACACCTCTTATATGAAACGATCACGTGACCATGATATGAAACGATCACATGACCCACTTCAAAATGATATACGGCATCCATCTTGTTTTGAAATCATGATTTTTAAAGTTCTTTTTAATTCATATTTTGTGTTGTAACCTTTCTAAAACCTCTTTATTTTTGCTTAAATTCTGTGCATCTGCATACTGAAACAACGCAATTACAATATATTTGAATTTAAATGATCATCCAACTTTGATTATTTCTACAACGAAGCCTACTTTTCACTTATGGAAAATGTAAACAGCAAAATATGTAGAATAAGTTGTATAAGAATTGCTGCATTTTTTTAACGCAAAATTATTTAGTTCATGGAGTCTGCAATATAGCTGATATGAATGAAATATTCATTGATTTTACAGAAAGAAAGATGATTTTTTCGATGAAGTTTTAAGCATAAAGTTTAATTACTTGTACCTCCATGGTTTTAAGTTTTTAAATAAAATAAATTATTATAGTATTGTGATGAATAAAATGAGCGGAGAAATGTTTATGAATGAAATGCTGCTCTTATAGAGAGAGCCAGGCGTGTTATATTTCGGTGATGTCATTTGAATTTAGTTCATTTGTTTTCGATGAAGTTTTCAAATATAATAAATTAATGTAGTATTATGATAATTTTAAAAATATTACCAAGGAATATATCACATTTTAGATATGTTTAAACCAGGCAATTTATATTTCAATGCCGTCATTTGAAATATAAATTGCCTGGTCAGTTCATTTTTTTTGATGAAGTTCTAAGTTTTCAAATATAATAAATTAATGTAGTATTGTGATAATTTTTAAAATATTACCGAGGAATGTATAGCATTTTAGAGATGTTTAAATAAAATTGCATTGAAATTGTAAAGTGTTTCATAATCAATGTTTTATGCATGATTGATCTTTCTTGTTTTTTCGTATCGGCACGTCTAACGATTTCTCTGTCTTGTTCTACAAAAACCATAGCATGCAAAAATATGAAATTTGATACATTGATAGAGAAATAATAAGGTAACACAGTGAAATAAAACGTTTATCAATTTAAACTTTAGTTTGGCATGAAATAGCTCGCGAAGCAAGCTCAGAATCAAGGAATTCAGTTTTTAGATTCTCTGAGCTAAGAAAAATTCCTGCTTTTATCTCCAGAAAATAGGTAGGGATAGAAAAGGAGATTTTTGAAAGTAGAATTTTTAGGAGAGATAGGTATGAAGCGAGTACAGTGAGTAGGAGGCGGAGTCTCCCGAAAGGGGTTGAGGAAGTTTACTGAGTAGGGGATAAAACCCCTAGTTTTAAAAGACCTCCTGCGGAAAATAGGTAGTGATAGAAAAGGATATGTTTGAAAGTAGAACTTTTAGGAGAGATAGGTATGAAGTGAGTACAGTGAGTAGGAGGCAAAGTCTCTCGAAGCGGGTTGGCGAAGTTTAGTGAGTAGGGGATAGAACCCCTAGTTTTAAAAGACCTCCTGCGGAAAATAGGTAATGATAGAAAAGGATATGTTTGAAAGTAGAACTTTTAGGAGAGATAGGTATGAAGTGAGTACAGTGAGTACGAGGAAAAGTCTCTCGAAGGGGGTTGGCGAAGTTTAGAGAGTAGGGGATAGAACCCCTAGTTTTAAAAGAAAATATTATGAGTGTAAATAGTTTTCATTATTTTTTTTACTAAATTTGAATTTACTTTCTTAGGCATTAAGAGATAAAGAAGAGTGGCCTATTCCATCATATTTGCTGAAAGTTGTTGCATTTTCATTGGTGAAAAAATATCCAAGCAAAGAATTTCAGAATGAAAGAGATATTGGAGCTTTATTTATTTTAGTAAGTATTTATGTTGCAATTATATTATCATGAATTGCAGAATATTTTGCTTTAGCTCAGTGATGCATTTACACTAACCACCTTTAGGTAGTGAGAAAGTGGCTGTCCTCTATCTGTAGCATTCAATATTAATATGTAAACAATTATCAATATCAATTATAATGAATGTATTAATTACATAAATTTTTGATATGAGTATTGTGATAATTGTTTCTACAAGGTTACTAGCAAAGTCCTTCAGCACACCAATAACATTATCAGGAAAGGTCTTTGAGCATGTGCGCCCATAGGGGAGGGTAGGAGGGGCTCTTGCCCTACCCTGGATGTTCAAGGTCACAAAGTTAAGCATCAAGCTAATTGATGTATATTTTATCCTTGAGTTTGCGTCACTGACATCAGTAGTTTGCCCCCTTCTGGGACAAGATCTAAGAGTGCCCATGTCATCGAGTGCACACATTATGTCTAGCTATTGTAAAGTGACCTTGCTTGATTGAATAAAATTGACTGCCATCTAGAATGGAATTAAAAATGTTTGGATGACAGACATGGCAACAAAGTGAGGTAGACGAAAGAAGGTAATTATAAAGTTTTGAAGCATTGTCTAATTATTGGCGATAAATACATGCCAAAAAGTTGTATCATTGAGGCCTGTAGCAACAGTGTCACCTGTAATGCTTGTCAAAATGTGTGGTAATTTTTTTTCTGGAATATTTGCATTTCCTCTGACGGAGAGCATTTTAAACAGGTTATCTGTTCATTTCAGTGTTTATTGTTTCTTTCTTGAATATAACAGCCATTCTCCAATAACCTTATTGTGTCAAATGAATTGCTTCTGTAAAAGTTTTATTGTTGTTTCCTGTTCAATGGATGCTAATCTGATTATTTATAATAAATAATTATGCCTAAATAATTATGTAAATAAATAATTATGCTCGTAAATCTGCCATTTGAACTAAGTAAATAATTTTAAGAACAACTGCAATTTGTGTAAAAATTGGTTTGCATACTGTGTCTCTTTGGCACTAAAAATACTATGGATACTTGATCCAGTGCTTGACTTAAGTATATGGGGGCCAGGGACAACTTGCATTTGGGGGCTTCTACTAGACATTTTAATATTTATTCATACTGTCCATCGTAATAAAATATTTAAAGCATATGACATAATCAGAATATGGATCAAACAACATAGATTTTGCTGATATATTCAATAATTTTATACATGTCACTGATATTCTCATTGGGTCACTGATATCAATTGAACCATCATGTCAACATTTGGGAACCTCTATATTTGGGCATGCATGCCCACAATTCTGGTGGCCCATGCATAAATCAGGCCCTGTATTTTTATAAAACTAAGTAAATATAGTTTACAAATTCTATTTAGACCGCCTTTTGACTGAAAATATTGTGCTCTCTGCTATGCAATGTATGGAAGAGAAAATATATTTTTCAGCATATCAATTTTCCTGTAAATTTGAATTCATTTTCTTTTCTTTAATTAGGAATATGGCAATGTACCTCCCCCCCCCTCCCCCCCAACAAAGTTATCATGTCCAAATCCATGGCTAGGAACTGTATACATGACATGACAAAACTCGATTTTCAAGGATCTATAACATAGCTCAGCTCCCAAGCTAGCTAAAGAGTTAGCATTTTTGCTATAATATAACTACAAAGCTGAGAAAAACAAAATAAAACAAAATTACAATTTGTGTAGAACCACTCAAGAAAAAAAAAACACTTTAAAATGGCATCTTTTACAATTTTCAGCCTAGCCTTTATTATTATTATTATTTTCAATGTTAATGAACTTACAGCCTGCTGCACCAATTTTAATAAGTGATAGTGCATTTTTTGTGTTTTGATGGGAGATACATACTTTTCTTTTTAAAACTTGATTAATTTAATTTAAAAATAAAAAAACCATGACATTTTAACAATTTTCCTTAGTGTTGACAGACCTACAACCTAAACTACTAAACCAATTTTAGTCAATGGTGGGTCATTTTGTGCATTATCATGGGAGGTACATACTTTTCCTTTCAAACTTGAAGATAAATTTAATTTAGAATATCAAATATTGAAATAAAAACATGAATAAATAGTGCTTAACAGTAAAATTTTCAGTGTCTGTTATGTCATTGTTGCATAATTATATTGATAAATATTTCTACAAAATTATTGAAATATCACAAAAGGTAAAAATTCATTATAGTAAAAATTCTTCGCCAAATACAAAAAACGAAAACCTTCTTCTAAAACAGTTATTAAATTGTAAAGGGTTTGCTACAAGTTCTTGTTGGACCAGAGCTGTACTTCCAGGACTAGGGTTCCCCGCTGGATGATCCTAACCCTTCTACAAATCGTATGTAGCCCTTTTTAGTTGTAGTTCATTAAAAAAAATTATTATGATTAAAAGATTATGATTAAAAGAGGGGTATGTGTGATTATGTTTTAACAAATTGTATTTTAAAGTTGCAACTTTAGAGTGCTGACCCTATTTTAGGGGGTAAGGGAGAATATCCCACTTCCTGTTAAAGATAGGGAGAAGTCAATTGCAAAGTTGTAGAGTATTGCAAAATTAGTACTACCAATAGCAGAATACCCATTAAAAATGAACGGTCTCGCAATAAGCAATCTCTGAATAATGTAAATTTTTTAATAATTCATGTTTCACATTTATTCGGCAAATCGAATATTTTGGTGTGCAGAACCCCCGCTAAAGAAGGAAATATTGGAAAACTTAAATTGCACTCTTCTTCCTTTTGAACTATCTACTAGTACACCAAATTAAAGTATCTATCTCATCCCAAAGCATGCTATTTTATCATTTCCCCGTTTGAATGATTTTCTCTGAAGCACACCCATAATTGAACATTTTTGAAAAGCTGTTTGTCTTGGGTTTGTTATCAGATGATTGGCCCATATACCAAATATCAAGCCTCTATCACATTTAAAAGAAGTGTGTCTCATTTATTCGGAAAATCGAACATATTGGTGTGTGGCACCCCCTACAATAGTATATGTTAGAAAACTGAAATTGCACACTTTCTTCCTTTCCAACTATTTACCCACACTACAAATTTGAAGTCTCTATACCATCGTAAAACATGCTTTCTCTATCATTTCATCTTTCGAATGTTTTTGTGTGGAGTACCCACCCCCTTATATATACATTTTTGAAAAACTCAATTCTTTTTGGGTTTTTTTTATCAAATGATTAGCCCATATACTAAATTTCAAGCCTCTATCACATTGTAAAAAAGGCGTTTTTCATTTGTTCGGCAAATAAAATATTTCAGTGAGTGGCATCCCCTACAATAGTAAATGTTGAAAAACTGAAATTGCACACTTACTTCTTTTGCAACTATTTACCCGTACATCAAATTTGAAGTGTCCATCTCATCGCAAAGCATGCTTTTTCTATCATTTCACCTTATGAATGTTTTTGTGTGGAGGACCCATCCCCTTAAATATACATTTTTGAAAAGCTCCATTCTTCTTGGGTTTTCTGTTAGATGATTTGCCCATACACTAAATATCAAGCCTGTATCACATTTTAAAATGGGTGTTTCTCCTTTATTTTGAAAATCGTACATTTGGATGTGCTGCATCTTCTAAAGTAAAAAATATTGAAAAACTAAAATTGTACACTTTCTTCCAAACTATCTACCGATACACCAAATTGGAAATCTCTTTCTCATCCCAAAGCATGTTATTTTATTAATTCACCTTTTGAATGCTTTTCTCTGTAGCACCCCCTTAAACAAACATTTTTGAAAAAATATATTCGTCTTGGGTGTTTTCATCAAATAATTAGCCTATATACCAAATTTCAAACCTTTATCAAATTTTAAAGGAGCTATTTCTAATTTATTCGGCAAATCGACCATTTTGGTATGTGGTACCCCCTTAAGTAGAAAATATTGGAAATCTGAAATCGCACACTTTCTTCCTTTCGAATGATTTACCCATACACCGAATTTGAAATCTATCTTATCGCAATGTATGCTTTTCTATCATTTCACTTTCCGAACGTTTTGGTGTGGAGCACCCTCTCTTCAGAACATTTTCAAAAAATACGATTTTTCCAGGGCGTTTTATCAAATTATCGAACCATGTACCGGATTGCAAATCTCTATTCGGGGAGTGCCTAAAAAAGCATCTATTCAGGAAGTGCCTAAAAAACATGACAGACAAGCAAGATGGACACTTGGCAGTTAGTATATACAAGGTGTCCCAAAAAGATTGAAACACACTTTAATTCTTTACCTGTTAGAGATAAGTGGGCAATGTAAATTGCAAAAATGTTGAAAGTAAGGTAGGAAATAAGACTATTTTAATGGAATAGTCGTCTCATTAATTTTCAAAAAGTTACACTTTTTTTATTTTTATACGACCCCCTTTAAATAAATTTGGTCATTCAGAAATTTTTTATTTTTAATGCAACAAGATCATTAAAAAAACCCGCATATCTGTATCTTTAAAATTGTGTGAGTTATATTTAATTGAAAATTGAACATTGTGAATGGGGACAATATATCAAATTAGAAATGTAAATTACATACTATACCCAACCGCGTAGTGAGTACCACTGCTTTATATGATCTCTGTCTGTGTGGAAACCCCAGGCCGTCCGACTCGTCCAGAGGACTTGAGTAACAAAGTGGACGAATGATCTCTGTCTGTGTAATGCTTTATTTAGATGCATTTGTAATAAAATATGTTGACACATATTAACGTATTTTGTATCTATATAATTTCCATCGTCAATTTGTTTATAACCCTATTTTCACTGATGAAACAGCCTTTCACATGGTATGGAAAAGTGGCATAAGTCAGATTTTTTCCTTTATCATAATTCAGTTGATTTTAAAGATACAGATATGCGGGTTTTTTTAATGATCTTGTTGCATTGAAAAAAAAAAATTCTGATTGACCAAATTTGTCTAAGGGGGTCATATAAAAATTTAAAAAGTAACTTTTTGAAACTTAATGGGAGGACTATTTCAGTAATGTAGTCTTATTTCCTACCTTATGTTCAACATTTTTACTATTTACATTGCCCACTTATCTCCAACAGGCAAAGAATTAAAGCTCTTTTTAATCTTTTGGGGACACCCTGTATAGATTTTTGTCTACAGCAAAGCTGCAATATAGGTATCTACATAACGATTTTAAAAGTAATAATTTAATTAATCTGCATGTAACTGCGTAAAGAGATATCTGACTGCATGTGTGCAAACATGCGTCATTGCTGATAGTAAACATTTTGTATTTTGTGTATAATAAAGCCAATCTTATTCTACCGCATTGTCTAAATACCTGATTTTTTTTGTGGCAGGAGAAGGTAGTTTGATTGTATACACTGGTATTCCGGTCTCATTTCCATCTTTTTGTGGGAGAACAAAAATGTGTAGTACTTATTTTATAATGCTATGCAACTTTGTAATTGACAGTTTCTCTTATCTCTAACAGCACACGAGATAGCCCCCTATACCTCCTTAAAAAAGGTCAGTCCCTCCTTAAAGTTGTCTCATCATGTAACATCATTGGGGTTTCCTGTATACCTGCATAAAAAATTATACAATCAGTGGTGGCTCGTGACTTCAAGAATGGGTGAAGCAGATTCAGTGACAGTATTCCCCCTCCTCCCCGACAACAAACATCATCGAAACATATCATGCTACTGGCACAAGTGTTGCCAAATATTATTTTTAAAGAACGAGTCTAAAAAATTCACCTAATAATAATAATAATAACCCATTCAGCCAATAACTTTAAGTAAAGCAGCATTTATTCTGCTTGACCTGCATGACATCATGAGCCGCCACTGTATGAGATAGCCCTAATATTTCTTGAGTTATTGACATAGCCTATGACTTTCCTTGACACTCTGTATACTGTTTTATATATTCATAAACTACTGATTACTTATTTTTGTATTTTAAATGTGGAATATTGTTATTGTTAATGTGTATTTCATTTTTTGTTTCAGTATTTGCAAGTTTTGGAAGGTCATTTAGCCGTTGGACACTTGGGACACATATTTTACCCCAAATTCAACCTGTTTCACAGTCTTAATAGAAAACTTTTAAGAAATTTGAATTCACGAGTCAAGAACATTGTGTGGCAGTTGCAATACCAACCAAAGTCTGCTTTTGATTTATTTAAAACATTGGATTCAATGTATATATCACTTGTACCATCTCTATTCTATGATTAATATCATCAAATGGTAATTGGACACATATGAAAGAAATTGTTACTTATTTTGACAAGAAACTGTAAAGCATTTATTGGTTTTAGTCTTTCTATTTAATTAAAATCGACAGTTTTGATCTTTTTATGTCTTAATTTATATCTTAATTTATATATATTTTTTATGCATATTTTAATAAAGACATTAAAAATATATTTTGCATTGTGTTTTAATTTTACATATCGTTTGATATACAAGGTGCTTATAAAGGTTGCCTTAATTATATTCCTCTTGAATGATTAGTCATAGACTCATGGGACTCTAATTTGGGAAATGCTTCAAATAAAATAAGAATCAAACCATGAAAAGTTTGGTCATCTGATACATTTTAAAGATTTAATATCTTTTGAAAAAAAAAAATGTCAGCAGTGGCTCCAATCCGATGGAGCTGAATTTGTTTCGTATAAATAACATCTTTGTGTGGGGGAGGGAGGTTTTCCTTAGACATTATCTAAGTAGTTTAATACTGAAATTAAGAATAACTTTTCCAAAATATTAAGATATCGATATTATAACCACTTGGTTTCGGAAACTAGGAACCTAAACCAAAATCCAATTACATATCCTTGTAGGACTTTCAAAATGCTGCAGATTGTTTCTTATAGTTCATAGCTAGCACTTTCTTTCAATGATATATGCCTTACAAATTTGAAAAATGGAAAATTTTTAATCTTGAAGTTGAGAAGCCTCAAAAACTATAAGAACTTTGTAAAAACACATTATTGATTCAGAAATTGGTCACTTACTATTTATATCTAGCTTTTATTGTTTAGAAAATATTGAGTGAAAGTAGCAAAATATTTATATGTTGATTGCAATTTTATATATATTAATAAACTATACTATATTTCTGACAAAACAAGTGTTTACATTTTTAATAACGCTCCAGTTTCAGTCCGAGATGTCCCAATACAATAGATGTTATCCACATAAAAAAAAACGTTCTTTTATATGCATAATTGGGCATTGAAATGTTTTTCAAAATTATAAGATTCTAACCACTTTAAATTGATCAGAAGAAATAGCAAAATCATATATTATAAGGGTTATGCAAAATTAAATTTGGAAACAAACTTTCCCTTCAGAAACTTGCATGCATATATATTTTTACCAAGTTTTATTCAGTCCCTAATTATCCATCAAAAACTATTAATGATATCTGCTAATTTGATGGTATTTTTCTTTTGCTTGAATTAAGCAATGTGAATTAAATTTACGTGTTTATTCAGTTTAACAGGATAAAATCTTTGCAATTTTAGTAAAATATATATATTATGCTAGCTTATCTTTGACTTAGGAGAATACAAAAATACTCTTAAAATGGCTATACATTATGATCTTTTATTTACGATTATGATCAATAGATGGCAGCACTAAAAGAATGGAATTTACAATTTTAATAATATATATATGTTAGCCTGCCTTTGACTTAGGAGAATACAAAAATACTCTTAAAATGGCTATACGTTTTAATCTTTTATTTATGATTATCAACAGTAGATGGCAGCACTAAAAGAATAAAAGAAAAGTCCCTTTGTTAGAGTATTTGTTACCTTTCTTGGAAGCATAGTAATATATTTGAATTATTATCGCTCTACAATTAAAAATCAAAGTTATAGATACAAATATTTTTTATTTCCCCCCTCTAAATTTAACTAAAAATTCGAAAAATATTGGATAAAACACTTAGATGAAACGTAAGCAATTGGGTCAAAATTCTATAGATTTGTAAGTTAAAATATTCGGCAGACGAAGCAAGTATAGTTTCGGGATAGATAAATTTAGAACGAATTATTCTTAGAATTCTATCCCATATCTATGCTTGCCCAGTCTTCTGGCATTTTGCGTTATACAAATCCAGCCTTCCTCATAGTCCTAAGATCTTCCACCGTCTTGTTCAGTTTTATCGCGAATCTCTCCATTCTACTGTTACTCCTATGTTCAGTCATATCTGTACCGATACCGGTAAATTTAAAGTTATATTTTGAGTTAGACTGTGGTGTACGTTGCTCCCATTATTTCCCTTGAAAATAGTTATACATTCTATATTGGCAGTACTAAATAAACTGATGGCATTAGATTATCTGAACATTCCATTTTATTATCCCAAACTTTTATCAATGATAATTTTGTTCCGATTTTCGATAAAACTTTTCTTTTAACTAATTGTAATAATCCACGTAATATCTTGCTCCAGGTTAAAATATTTCCACTGCATAATTGCAATCTTTTATATCACTAATAATTTTGCCCCGATTTTCGTCACTTTCTTTTAATTAATTGTAACAATCCACGTAATATCTTGCTTTTTTAACCTCTATTCATTTATATTTATCGTGGCTCCATCTGTAATTACGATTCCTTGAAGGTTAAATTATCTGCATTTTTAAATACTGCATTATCTGCAGTTTTAAACATCTAAATATGTTAATTTTGTATTTTGTTTCTACTGTATCCATTTTAATATATGTCTTTCCATTCCCATATTTTTCCTTGAGTAATTTGGCCATTCATGATATGCAGATTTTGTTCGCGGTTTTGATTGGATATAAAAAGTCCAAAATATATTTTTTCTTATCATATGCCTCTGATGAAGGACGTTTTACATCCGAAAGCAATGCTAATAATATGTTTCTAACGTCTTTTAACTCAATCATACAAATACTTTTATTCTAAAGTGTTTTATATTTAAATTTTAGACATACTACCTGATTACAAATCAAACATTTTTGAGGTGATGTCTGTCTGTGTGTGTGCAGTGAGTCTGTGGAGACGATATCTCACGAACGAAGGAAATTTGGTACAAAAATCACAATCCGTGAATACTGGAATCCTATTGTTTTTAAACGCAATCGAATGTTCTGAACCCCCTAAATTTTCGAGTGAAATCTTGAAAAAATCATCAAAAAATCAAAACCTTAATATAATTACGCAAATAGACACTGCTTATCTAATGTTTCCTTACATTGACGATTAGAAAACGATTGACATAAATTTTAGAACGCTAGCATGAACCGTTCTCGAGATATTGCACATTTTTCAAATAAATTTATCAAAAAATCCCATAAATTAAAAAATATATATTAACTGTTGAGAAACATATTCACTTTCCATATATAATATCATGCGATAAATTTGGTGACATTTTCGTAGATCTAGCTCGTTCCATTCATGAGAAAAGATACTTTGAGTAATACTTTTGTATTTGCACGCCAATAGTCATTTATCTGCTATAAGAATAACTTATTTCTCCTTCCATAACGCTTGGCGAAATTTGGCGGAATGTCGCCAACTTGGCGACTTTTTTAAATGTTACCAAATTAACGAAAATCTCGCCAAATGGTTAAAAATGACGCTAAACCAATGAAACTGACGACTAATTGACGAAAATTCAATATCTTGAAAAGAATATAAGTATCTACTATAAGAATAAGCTACTTTTTTTGCTGTAAAAGTAGTAAATGCATTACATTATATAAAGAAAGTCATGTGCTGCCCACATTAGATTTTTTCCAGAGAGGTGATGAAATTGATTGCATTCAATATTTAGAGATTACTGCCAACCTTATAATATGAAGTTTAATAGGTGGTAAATTTGAATAGATGGGATGATCATCACATTGTAAAGATTAGTGTGTATAGCATTTTTAAAAATGAGTAAGCACTTATTTTTAAAAATTAGTGTGTACCAACTTATACGGAACGATTTAAACTTATACGGAACTAGTTTTGTGTATAAATTTAAATAGTTTTTATTAATATACACGTGTGAGAAAACACACAGTTATGGTTGAATGTTCCAATTCCAAAAAATCTGATGTGGGTGGTAGCACATGACTTTCCTTATATAATGTAATGAATTTACTACTTTTACAGCAAAAAAAATTGGTTATTCTTATACTAGATACTTATATTCTTTCCAAAATATTGAATTTTCGTTAATTAGTCGTCATTTTCATCGATTTATCGTCATTTTTATCCATTTCGCGAGATTTTCATTAATTTGGCAACATTTAAAAAAGTCGCCAAGTTGGCGACATTCCGCCAAATTCGTCGCCAAAATCTCGCCAAGCGTTATGGACGGAAAAATAAGTTATTCTTACAGCAGATAAATGGCTATTGACGTTCAAATACAAAAGTATTACTCAAAGTGTCATTTCTCATAAATGGAACGAGCTAGATCCACGAGAATGATATCACCCAATTTATTGCATAGTATTACATATGAAAAGTGAACATGTTTCTCATTAGGAAATATTTTTTTTTATTTTATATGATTTTTTGATAATTTTATTTAAAATGTGCAATATCTCGAGAACGGTTCATGTTAGCGTTCTAAAATTTATGTCAACCGTTTTCTAATGAAAAATTACATAAGAAATATTTATTTGTGTAATTTTATTAGAGGTTTTGATTTTTTGACGATTTTTTCAAAATTTCACTCGAAAATTTAGGGGAGGGTACTGAACATTCGATTGCTTATAAAAACAATAGGTTTCCAGTGTTTACGGATTGTAATTTTTGTACCAAATTTCGTTTGAATCGGTCCATTCATTCGTCAATATCGTTTCCATTGACTCACTGACACACACACACATTCACAGACATCACTTGAAAAATGTTCGATTCGTAATCAGGGATGCTTGAAACATGCTCTCCCGTCGAAAAGTCGAATTCGAATTTTCGATCGTCACAATACTTTCTTTATACATTATTGTATATAAGGAAAGTAAAAATGAGTATGCACAAATTTTTAAATATTAGTGTGTACCAACTTATACGGAACGATTTAAACTTATACCGAACTATTTTTCCGTATAAGTTCAAATAGTTTTTCATTTAATATACACGTGAGAGAAAACAGATAGTTATGGTTGGATGTTTCAATTCCAAAAAACATTTTTCTTATTTCTCCCCCCCCCCCCCCTCTCATATTGGCTTTTATTTAAATTAACAATTTCTCAGGGGATGTTTTCGCACACGCTGACCCCCCCCCCCCCCCTTCCCTAAATACACCCATGCCTGCCAATGTATTAGAGCGCCAACACGTCATACAGAAAACGTTCAGAAGCTTAATTTATACAATATCTACAGTATCTGCTGCTCATTCCCTGAATCTACAGTAAGTATTAGTATTGTTGATTGTTCCCAGTAGCAGAGATTACATTTTCGAATGTGCAGCTATTTTATACATTTTTCGCTGCATCCGCATATCGGCGGATAATACTTAAATTCCACTCTGTAAACAATCATAATTTTAAGTACTAGTAACAAGAGTCTTAAAGTGCCTTAAACAGGGTAAAATCCCATGCTTCACATTTCATTTTGCACTTTTTCTCCTATACATCTATAATATCTAAACATTTTATGGCTAATAGTTGAATACCAGTAGCGTATATAATAATATTTTTCAATAAGGTTAATCTGATAGTAACATTTCTAAAAATTGTATAATGTTCATGAATTTTTTTAAATTCTAGTTTGATATATGTTTCTTGCGCGCGTGATTGAAACAAAATTATTGCTTCCAGTGACAAAAATATTGCTGATTATGATGTAAAAGTATCTTTATTATTTTGAAATTATACTTCAGAATAATAATAAAAATCTGATGTGGGCAACACATGACTTTCCTTATATAATGCAATGAATTTACTACTTTTACAGTTAAAAAAAATGTTATTCTCATAGTAGATACTTATATTCTTTCCAAGATATTGAATTTTCTTCCATTAGTCGTCATTTTCATTGATTTAGCGTCATTTTTAATCATTTGGCGAAATTTTTGCTAATTTGACAACAATAAAAAATATCGCTAAGTTGGCGACATTCCGCCAACTTCGTCGCCAAAATCTCGCCAAGCGTTATGGAAGGAGAAATAAGTTATTCTTACAGCAGATGAATGACTATTGGCGTTCAAATACAAAAGTATTACTCAAAGTATCTTTTTCATGAATGGAACGAACTAATTCCACGAGAATGATGTCATCAAATTTATCGCATGGTATTACATATGAAAAGTGAACGTGTTTCTCAAGAGGAAATTTTTTTTTTTATTTTATATGACTTTTTGATAATTTTTTTGAAAAATGTGCAATATCTCGAGAACGGTTCATGTTAGCGTTCTAAAATTTGTGTCAATCGTTTTCTAATGAAAAATTACATAAGAAATGCCTATTTGCGTAACTTTATTGGCGGTTTTGATTTTTTGACGATTTTTTCAAAATTTCACGCAAAAATTTAGGGGGTTCTGAACATTCGATTGCGTATAAAAGCAATAGGCTTCCAGTGTTTACGAATTGTGATTTTTGTACCAAATTTTGTTCGAATCGGTCCATTCGTTCGTCAGTTATCGTCTCCACAGACTCACTGACACACAGACATCACTTTAAAAATGTTCGATTCGTGATCTGAAACGTGCTCTCTCGTCGAAAACTCGAATTCGAATTTTCGACCCCGTCACAATACTTTTCTTATACATTATGTATATAAGGAAAGTAATAAACACATTTGCATAATTAAAGTTTTTAATAAATTAAACTTAAAATTAAATTAAAATTTAACGTCTAAAACTTTAATTATGCAAATATTTTTATTTTGAAGTATAACTTCTTCAATGGTTGCTTTTGCATCATAATCAGCAAATTTTTGTCTCTGGAAGCAATAGCTTTGTTGAAGTCATGCGCTCAAGCAACATATGAAAAATATTTTTTATTGAATTCATGAAAAACATGCAATTTTTTTAAATAGTATTATCGGATCCACACTATTGTAAATTCACTGGAGTGTGGCTCAAATCCACTTTCTTACAGCAGAATTCATTTTTTTCAAATTTTTCAAGAAAAATTTGAAGAAATTGTGGACCAAATTATTACCATTATGGCATGTTACCCTTCACTTTAAAAGGCCCGAAGAAAACTTTCCATTAATATAATCCTTGAAAATGTATCCCCCCGGGGAGGCAACTTTTACCCCCCCCCCCCCCCCAAGAGGGCTAATGACGCCACGAACAAAAAAATCTGATGTGGGCAACACATGACTTTCCTTATATAATGCAATGAATTTACTACTTTTACAGTAAAAGAAATAGGTTTTTCTTATAGTAGATACTTATATTCTTTCCAAGATATTGGGTTTTCAACAATAAGTTGTCATTTTCATTGATTTAGCGTCATTTTAATGCATTTGGCGAGATATTCGTTAATTTGACAACATTTCAAAAAGTCGACAAGTTGGCGATATTCCGCTAAATTCGTCGCCAAAATCTCGCCAAGCTTTTTTGACGGAGAAATAAGTTATTCTTATAGCAGATAAATGACTATTGACGTTCAAATGCAAAAGTATTACTCGAAGTATCTTTTCTCGGGTCTGGGTCGTAATCCCGACAGCCGAAATCCTGACAAGCCAGAATCCCGACAGTCTAAATCCCGACATGCCAAAATCCCGACAGGGTCGAAATCCCGACAAGTCGAAATCCCGACAAGGTCGAAATCCCGACAAGCCAAAATCCCGACAGCCGAAACCCACTCTTGCACAGACTAATACAACACTAAGGCGGTCATCGCAGTAACGTCACTAGGGTTAGAATTTACTAATCAGCACCCCCCCCCCCCCCCCCCACGCACATGCGCTGGACTCAGGCTCCCTCTTGTCTCCATCCGCTTGCTACGACAATGGCCATATGCTATTTAAATATGCTATTTGAACGTATGCAGAATGTGTGTTTTTTTCTTTTTTAATAAAATGCATTTCCTAAATCTTATACCGACCTGTTATATCATTTTAATCTTTGTCATTTCAATTTGTCAAAATTTATTTCGGTAATTTCATAATTGTTATGATTCAGTGATTAAAACTATTAATTTGTATAATGTAGAGATGTAAAAAAGCCGATAATTTTGATCAAGCTATACATATAGGCGTAGACAGCCATGTGCCTGAGCTCAGCGTGAGTCCAGCGCATGTGCGTGGCGGGGGGGGGGGGGGGGTGCTGATTAATAAATTCTAACCCTAGTGACGTCACTGCGATGACCGCCTTAGTTTTGTATTAGTTTGTGAAAGAGTGGGTTTCGGCTGTCGGGATTTTGGCCTGTCGGGATTTCGACCTTGTCGGGATTTTGGCTTGTCGGGATTTCGACCTTGTCGGGATTTCGACCTTGTCGGGATTTTGACTTGTCGGGATTTCGACCCTGTCGGGATTTTGGCATGTCGGGATTTCGGCTGTCGGGATTCTGGCTTGTCGGGATTTCGGCTGTCGGGATTATGTCCGGAACCGTCTTTTCTCATGAATGGAACGAGCTAGATCCACGGGAATGATGTCACCAAATTTATCGCATAATATTACATGTGAAAAGTGAACATGTTTCTCAATAGGAAATATAGTTTTTTTATTTTATATGACTTTTTGATAATTTTTTTTTTAAAATGAGCAATATCTCGAGAACGGTTCATGTTAGCGTTCTAAAATTTATGTTAATCGTTTTCTAATGAAAAATTACATAAGAAATGTCTATTTGTGTAACTTTATTAGCGGTTTTGATTTTTTGACGATTTTTTCAAAATTTCACTCGAAAATTTAGGGGGTTCTGAACATTCGATTACGTTTCAAAACAATAGGCTTCCAGTATTTACGGATTATGATTTTTGTACCAAATTTCGTTCGAATCGGTCCATTCGTTCGTCAGTTATCGTCTCCACAGGCACACACACACACACACACACACACACACACACACACACACACATAGACATTTACTTCAAAAATGTTTGATTCGTGATCAGGGATACTTGAAACGTGCTCTCCCGTCGGAAACTCGAATTCGAATTTTTGAACCCGTCACAATACTTTCCTTATACGTTATGTATATAAGGAAAGTAATATATAAAAAATACAGAATAGAAGTTTTCGCTCGAACTAAACAAAATCTGATGTGGGCAGCACATGACTTTCCTTATATAATGCAATGAATTTACTACTTTTACAGTAAAAAGAAAGGTGTTTCTTATAGTAGATACTAATATTCTTTCCAAGATATTGAATTTTCGACGATGAGTCGTCATTTTCATTGATTTAGCGTCATTTTTATCCATTTGGCGAGATTTTCGTTAATTTGGCAACATTTAAAAAAGTCGCCAAGTTGGCGACATTTCGCCAAATTTGTCGCCAAAATCTCGCCAAGCGTTATGGATGAAGAAATAAGTTATTCTTACAGCAGATAAATGACTATTGGCGTTCAAATACAAAAGTATTACTCAAAGTATCTTTTTTCATGAATGGAACGAGCTAGATCTACGAGATTGATGTCACCCAATTTATCGCATGGTATTACATATGAAAAGTGAACATGTGTCTCAATAGGAAATATTTTTTTTTATTTTATATGACATTTTGATAATTTTTTTAAAATGTGCAATATCTCGAGAACGGTTCATGTTAGCGTTCTAAATTTTATGTCAATCGTTTTCTAATGAAAAAATACATAAAAAATGTCTATTTGCGTAACTTTATTAGTGGTTTTGATGTTTTGACGATTTTTTCAAAATTTCATTCGAAAATTTATGGGGTTTCTGAACATTCGATTGCGTATAAAAACAATAGGCTTCCAGTGTTCATGGATTGTGATTTTTGCACTAAATTTGGCTCGAATCGGTCCATTTGTTCGTCAGTTATCGTCTCCACAGACTCACACACACACACACAGACATCACTTCAAAAATGTTTGATTCGTGATCAGAGATGCTTGAAACGCGCTCTCCCGTCGAAAACTCGAATTCGAATTTTCGACCCCGTCACAATACTTTCCTTATACATTATGTATATAAGGAAAGTAATAGGTTTTTCTTATAGTAGAAATTTATATTCTTTCGAAGATATTGCATTTTCATTAATTAGTTGTCATTTTCATTGATTTAGTGTCATTTTTATACATTTGTCGAGATTTTCGTTAATTTTGCAACATTTAAAAAAACTTTCCGCCAAATTCGTCGCCAAAATCTCACCAAGCGTTATGTACGGAGGAATAAGTTATTCTTATAGCAGATAAATATCTATTGGCGTTCAATTACAAAAGTATTACTCAAAGTATATTTTCTCATGAATGGAACGAGCTAGATCCATCCACAAGAATGTTGTCATCAAATTTATCGCATGATATTACATATGAAAAGTGAACATGTTTTCCAACAGTTAATATATTTTTTTTTAATTTATGGGATTTTTTGATAAATTTATTTTAAAAATGTGCAATATCTCGACGACGTTCATGCTAGCGTTCTAAAGTTTGTCAACCGTTTTCTAAGGAAAAAAATATGTAAGAAATGGCTATTTGCGTAACTTTATTAAAAGTTTTGATTTTTTGATGATTTTTTTTTAAATTTCACTCGAAAATTTAGGGGGATTCTGAACATTCGATTACGTTTAAAAACAATAGGCTTCCAGTATTTACGGATTGTGATTTTTGTACCAAATGTCATTCAAATCGCTCTGTTTGGGAGATATCGTCTCCGCAGACTCACTGACACACACACACACACACACATATACTTTCACACCCACCCACACACATATACTTTCACACACACACACACAGACAACACCTCAAAAATGCTTGATTCGTAATCAGGGATGCTTGAAACGTGCTCTCCCGTCGAAAACTCGAATTCGAATTTTCGACCCCGTCACAATACTTTCCTTATACATTATGTATATAAGGAAAGTAAAAAAATTCTATCCAGTTCTAGATTTTTTGATAATAAAACCGGATATGAAGTTTCGCAAAGATCCATTCCTATTTGTGGCTGCTATGGTGTACACAAATCGACCACAGACATCAGACGAACATCACCCTAAAAATATCAAAACGTGTCTAGAAGGTCTTAAAACATATATTGGCTTCAAAATCTCGAAATCGAAAATTTTCGGGAGAACAATGCTTCCAATAACAATATATATAATATCAATACTACGTATTAAAAAGTAAAAATTATCATATATGCTCACGATATATGTTTAATTCAAGTCTCAAACATAAAATTTTTAGGTAGTAGGATGGTTAGTCCTAGATTAGGTAATTAGGTAGTAGATTAGGTAATTAAGTAGTAGATTTGTTGGATATTGAATAATTTTCATTATCATGCATATATTTTGGCTTCAATTCTACATATATTCATGCCAGGAACCTTAAGCAGATCACAACTATACTTAAAAGATAAATTTATATTCCTGTTGAAATTCGAAGCATGGTAATATTTAAAGTTCAGCGTTATTGTACATACATAAAAAAAATTGCACAGGCAGTGAAATTTAAATGTTAAATGCGATGCTCAAAGTCATTAAAACTCTTGTATGTTGAATACATAGGTTTAAAACTTATAAACAAGGGTAATTTGTACCGTAAATAATGTTTATTACAGACAATGCTCATATTTGAGTTATTAGTTTTGTAAATAAGCAATATTGCATGCATTACTTATTGCATGCACAAATGTTAACATACCCCTCTTCATTAATAAATATTTTGCCAGTACAATTTCGAAGGCCCCATGTAAACAAAATATTTTTCAAACGAACACAAGAAAAATTTAGGAACAACATATGAAAATTTCAAATTAAACCTTTACCGTTTAGAGCAATTTCTATACCGATTCCACAATAAAACAATATATCTGATACAATAAACAGATCGGCTTAAATATTGCTGTATGTGTTTATTTTTCTTTAAAGTACTGCAATTCTGTACTTTTAACAAAATCCCAGAAGCGTTCATTATTGTTAATACAAATATGATAGATCATAAATCAGTTTATAATCATGAAACTGAATATAAACGAAAAATAATACCAAACATACCTGTTTAAAAGTGCATGTCAAATGCTTCTCAAACTTTTAACAGATATTACTACGATAAGCGAAGCAAAATCGGCTTATTCTTCCCCATGTTGGCAAACTTGTTGAATACTCTTCTTCTTTGAAAGAAATATAAAGAATTCTTTCTTAAATATAAATTCGTCTGAAAACATCGATGCAAAATTTTCCGCATTCGTTCTTTGGCCATGTTGTTTGTTCTTAGAATTCACGCTATAAACCAGAGTACGGCATAACTTGCGGCAACCTCAAGGCTCAAGGGGTGCCTTATTTGGGAAAGTACAGTGACCGCCGGTTATAAGATTCAGTGGTTATAAGAAACAGCCGTTTATAAGACCCAAAACGACAGAAACAAATACAAACTTCATTTTAACATTAAAATTGTGTCGCTTATAAGAAACACGATTCCGCTTATAAGAAACAGTTTTCTACAGAAAATTTGTTGATTTCCTTGCGACGCGGGTGTAAAAAAGAAAAAAATCCATTTGTTTAAGGTTAACTGAAGGACGAGTTGTTATCTCTTGTCTCTGGGCGTACGGGGAGGGGGTGGGAGTTTGCTATGTAACAAAGGATGATAGAGAATTTCTCCGTAGAAAGGCTTAGGGGGAACAACCCCAAACCAGTAAGAAACGAGTTTTAATCTTATGGCAGTTAAGGAAACATACTGATAAGGAAAGGCATCTCTGCTTATGCACTCAAATAAGATTCGTACAGCTTTAGTTAGTCATTTTATGTTTTGCTAGTGGAAGCATGTCGCAAAAGAGAAAAACCCTTACTTTGCTTGAAAAGCAAAGTTTACTTAAAAAGTATGATTCTCTACCTCTGTGTAGTCAAAGAGAAGCTGCTTCTGCATTAGAAATTCCGCACTCAACATTATGTAAAATCCTGAAAGGCAGAAATGAAATTTTGACGCCAAATTGTAATCTTCAAAGAAAACGGAAACGAGAAGGAAAGGCAGCTGCTATAGAGGAAGCACTCTTACAATGGTTTTCTAACGCCAGATTAAAGAACGCTCCTATCAGTAGGGCAATTTTACTGAAAAAAGCAGAAAATTTTGCGGAAAAATTAGGAGAAAAAGAGTTCCGTGCGACTGATGGTTGGTTAAGCCGCTGGAAAGAATGAAATAACATTGTGTACAAAAAAAATTATGGAGAGAAGCAGGACGCGGACTCCGAGTCGGCATCTTCATGGATTACGCAAAGCTTACCACCTCTATTAGAAAAATACGCTCCTCATCAAATTTTTAACACTGACGAGACTGGGCTCTATTTTAGAGCGATGCCCGAGTATACACAATGATGTTCAAAAATGATCTATCCTCCGTTGGAAAAAAACAAAAAGATCGAGTTACAGTTCTGTTAACAACAAATATGACGGGAACTGTAAAAAAGAGCCCTTTAGTTATTGGCAAAAGCAAACGTCCGCGCTGTTTAAGTGGAATAAAAAAAATTGCCAGTGATCTACGAAAATTCAAAGAATGCCTGGATGGCAAGTAGAATTTTTGAAGACTTTTTGTTAAAGTGGGACAGGGAACTGATGGGAAGAGAAAAAATTCTTTTAATCCTTGACAACTGTTCGGCTCATCCTGTAGTACAGCTGACAAACATTGAACTTTGTTTTTTGCCACCCAATACAACTTCCATCATACAGCCTCTTGACCAAGGAATTATTAAAGCATTTAAAACCCTGTATTGGTCAAATTTGCGACAGAAAATAGTAGATGCAATTGATGAAGAGAAAGGATCGGCTTGCGAAATAAGCAAGAAAATAACCTTGCTTGATGCTATCCATATGATCGCAGGCGCATGGAAAAATGTTTCTGACATATGCATTTTTAATTGCTTCCGTAAAGCAGGATTTTTGAAAAATAATGTTGACATACCAGCAGAAGATGTAGAAGAATTAGAAGCACATTTCGAAGAATGGATTCACATCGATGAAAATTTACAAACATCTGAAGAAAAAAGTGATGATGACATAGTGGCGGAAATTCAGAATGTTTGCAATGAAGAAGAAAATGAAGACGACGTTCCACAAGAAGAAAATTTTCCTACAGCCAAACAGTCGCGAGAAGCCCTAACTATAATTAGAAAAACTCTTGAACATAGAGGGGCATCAGAAAAAGTTTATGGACTATTTTATGATTTAGAAATGGATGTACGTAAACTAATCACAGACTCATTAGCACAAACAACACTGGATAAATTTTTTGCTGTTCCTCAGTAATAGATTACGGTATGTATGAAAATGTACTATGCTCTTATACATAAATGAACGACCTATGAGTTTTACTTTTTATTCTTATTTAATTACATACTAGTATATGCATACATATAGATAATATTTTAAGTTGTAAGGCTTAATTCGTAAAATAAGAAATATTTTTGAATGCAAAACTCAATTTACAAATGTATTATGTATGTACTAATATTTTACTTATATACATTTATCTTTTAAATTCTGTAAAATTGTGTTCAATAGTTAGTATTTACAGTGGAAGAACGATATTTAAAAAATTTCCGGATTTAAGAAACAACTGCTTATAAGAAACAAAACGAGCGAAACGAACGTGTTTCTTATAAGCGGCGGTCACTGTACCAGACTTTAATCCCCTGTCTTCCATTTGGCAATAAACTTGCAGTTTATTGCGCCAACTTGTTTACTAAATTCGATCTCTTCGCTACTTATCGCTGATTGGCTAGCTGTTAAAAAATTTTGCCAAATGAACAACATTTTCCGCTCGGTCTAGAAACATCTGTTCAGAGTTCTCCCAACTTTTTTGCAGGGGAGGGGGGGGGGGGGGGGGGGCGAACATATCAATCACACACGCTTTTCCCCCAACTCGGGGTAAAAATTGTTCAAAAAGTTGGTTGTCCGAAAAATTGCCTGAAAAATTCTTGAATGTGATATGGGCTTTACAGAAGACATTTATTTGACGCAATTTATATGGCATTTATTTGACACAATTTATGTGTGCATTTATTTAATACAATTCATTTGGCATTTATTTGACACAATTTATTTGATGCAATTTATTTGACCTTTACTTGACACAATTTATTTGGCATTTATTTGACCCAATTTATTTGGCACGCATTTGACACAATTTATATGGCACTTTTTTGACACAATTTGTTTGGCATTTATTTGACGCAAATTATTTGGAATTTATTTGACACAATTCATTTGGCATTGATTTGACATAGTTGCTATCATATTCCGGAAGGATACAATAAACAACACATAGACAGAAATCTGTGTAAATCAGAATTAACTCTCCGTGACAATACACATTTGAGTTCCAGAATGAACGCACTTTGATAAGGATTGCAGGTGTCACCGTGTTAGAGGCCCTGATAATGCAAACTTTTAAACAAATATCTATTGCGTTCCCAGTATGCATTTTGTTCGTTTCTGGTGTCGATTCCTACTAATTAACAATGTTCCACAACTCTGTAATTAGCTTTTTATCGTGAATCTCGCTTTGTTGCCAAGTTCATTGTCTTCACTTTTTTAATTCTCCATTACGGGACCTCTGCAATCACCTTTGTTCGACCGGACATCACTTTACTATAGAGTAACCTAATGTGTACATTCATATACCTTTCTTTACAAATTTAATGTCCTTAAGAACTTTTCTAAGACCTTTGTAGAAGGGGTGAGACATCCCAGTGGTTAGCGGGAAGGGATTGCACTCAGACGACTTGTATTTGATTTCCGGGTTTTCCCAAACTGTCCCTGTGTTCACGCAGAATACGAGGCGCACATTAAATGTATGGGTCGAGAGGTTGGTGGTAAGGGAAGGGGGGTATGACCCCTGAGGATGCCGCCCCCACTGGGTTAAAGTCTAAGTTGGATAGCACTTTCCGGCCGTCTAAATATATACTTTACACCTCCAGGTCGAACAGTCTGGATCGAAGAAAATGATCCTTGTAGAAGGTTAAGAAAAAAATCGCTCAAAAACCCATTGTTCATTGTTATTTATACTATTTAATTTGACAGAATTTGCGTGCAGTGTTACTTCATAGAATACAGAATGATATCAAACATTCAATAGATTTTATTACAAAACATTACAGGAACATTTAAACATTGAAATATAAGATAACATTTATACAATTGAGATTTCAAAGAAACTGTTTTGTGTTGTAGTAACATAACAAGTTTTAGGCACATTTACGAAAATATAAATCACTCTGTTTTGACCCCTCCCTTCCCCCCTTTCTTTACAAAACCCTGCATTGGTTCGTATTCGCTTAACATCACAGTTCAGCACTAATAAACCAAGACCTTCTCGAGATGCGTGACTGACACAGCTAATAAGTACATAAGTTGTGTAGCTTAAAATATATGGCCTAATTTTTTTCTATTTCTTCGTCATTTCTGAGCAGGCCTAGTGAAATTTAGGCAAATTTGAAAATTATGTGTGCTTTAAGAAAAAGATAAATTGCATTTTGGGAATTTTTTTTTAGTCCTAATTTAATGAAAACAACAAAAAAGGAACATTAAAAAAAGAGCAATGGTGTATAACACTGAAAATTTCAGATGGGGAAAATGTAACATACTTAATATGAAGCATATTACATATTTCGAGTTCAGGTTCCCCTAGGGCGTGGGGCGGATATCATTTGAGTGGGGACCAGGGCCCTCAATTTTGAAGTATGTATGTTCGAGTTCGGGTCCCCCATAGGGTGAGGGGTGGATATCATTTGAGTAGGAGCCCGGGCCCCCAATTTTGAAGTATGTATGTTCGAGTTCGGGTCCCCCATAGGATGAGGGGTGGATATCATTTGAGTAGGAGCCCGGATCCCCAATTTTGAAGTATGTATATTCGAGTTCGGGTCCCCCATAGAGTGAGGGGTGGATATCATTTGAGTAGGAGCCCGGACCCCCAATTTTGAAGTATGTATGTTCGAGTTCGGGTCCCCCATAGGATGAGGGGTGGATATCATTTGAGTAGGAGCCCGGATCCCCAATTTTGAAGTATGTATATTCGAGTTCGGGGTGGATATTATTAGAGGTGGATATTATTTGAGTAGGGACCAAGGCCCCCAATTTTGAAGTATCAAAGAATGTTCGACTTCGGGTCCCTCATAGGGTGAGGGGTAAATATCATTTGAGTTGGGGCTCGGGCCCCCAATTTTTTTACTCTTGTGGAAGAGGAAAACATGAAAAATTCATAAAAAGGGGAAAATTAAACATGGAGCTGTGAATTTGCTTCTAGGGGCCCCACAATTTGTATGGGTGGCCCTGATCGGCCATGATTATATACAAATGTCTAAAAAATTATAAATTTACATTGGCAACTATTGTCAAAGTTTCTATTCCTACATGGTTCTTCTGTATAAAAAAGTGTTATTTTTCATTGGCCCTTCGACAACATTTTACAAAAATCCCACAAAAGTTAAGATTAATATCAAAATCTTACTAATGATATTATATTTATTTATTTATTTTGCCCATTTAGGTTGGTATAAAGTGCATATAAATATAACATTCATCCTAGCCCTTTGGATATTGGCATTAAAAGATATGACAGTAAGCAAAATGTGTTAGATGTTGCAGGTGGAACTAATTGTTTCCCTTTTTCATTCAGCACTATTTGCTAGTATAGCGACCAAATTGCTTTATTAGCATCAATCTCCATCATGGCAACTGTCTCTCTTCACTAGCATAACTTTTCATGATCATAAATACGCTAAATTTGACATTAATAGCGCTTATAGTGCAAATACAATAGCAAAGGATATGCTGTAGCCTGTTGCCAAAAGTTAGTCCTTGTTTTAAAAAAGTTTCAATGATTGTAGAACCTGAATTATCAATCTTTTAATATAAAATTGCAATAATATATATATATATATATATATATATATATAAAATTGAAATTTTTTAATCGAAAACTATGCATAAACAAAGTACAAAAAAAGTACAAAAGTATGTAAGTACAAAAAAAACCCATCTCTATCATATCTGTTACAAATAAGTAACTATAGACCAAGACAAAGGATAAAAATATAAGATAACTTATCACTATAATGGGAAGGGGGATGAGGGGAATATTAGTGTACATAAATCACAATTAAAAAGGTATATCTATATATAAATATATATAGAATGAAAAAGCAAACACGGTAAAAATGAGAAAAGGCAATAATAATTAGCTCAATATTATAGATGAAGACATGGAGAACAATCAATTGAAACTACACAAAAAATGGCGGTTAGTTCGAAATTGCATTCTCGTCAGGACAGCCATACAATTCGAATTAAAACCGATGGAATAGCAGGATGGAATAGTGGACCGATATAGATGGACCGATGGAATAGCAGATGGAATTCAGGTTATATATATATATATATATATATATATATATATATTAAATGCAAAGCATTTGGTTATCCCAAGTTCCTTTAAATCTTCTTTTTCTTGGATTACATTCTGCTTCGGAGTATAGAGCGGCTTGGCGCCTTTTCCTGAGTAGTGCCTTTGATTTTAGTGGATATGCATAGGAATTCCTTTTGAATTTGTTTACAGGCTTTTATATGATATATATATATATATAGATATATCTGTGTGTGTGTTAAATCTGAACTCGGTATATTGAAATACGTGAATACGGTTCTCGAATGGTGGCAGGTGCATATTAAATATATGCCTCCGGAAGGAAGACATTAGATAATTTTCGTTCAACAGAGTGAGAGATTTGATTTCCTTGCCTTTTTTGATGCGACAAGGAAATTGTGTCAGCCACGTCGCTCCAGAAAAGTCTTAATTAGATACATAACATGGGGCAAGTTATACTCAATCCATACTTAACAAAAATAGGTTGCAGTAAATTAACTTTTTAAAATTTGCACGAGAAGCACAGTTTGGTTAAACTGTAGTTTATAAATTCATGAACTACGACTCTTGTATTTGAAGAGAGATGAAGTAATTATGTTTCATGTTACTGGAAGTTAAGCAGATTCTACAATGCTGAAAGTACCTAGACGGACGGACAGCTTTAATAAATGATTAATATTACACTATACCAAGGATGGATGTTAAATTAATAGTGAGCTGGCATATTTGATGACAGCAACTACCTTTCCAGGCCTTGGTACAATAAAAAATGGGTGCCAAATATATTGTAACTGAAAATAAGGTTTCATAGTCTGTTGTATTAAAATACAATCGCTAGAGCAATAAATAATATCTCAATGATAGTTTCACTGTACAGCTCAGCAACAGCAAATATATACATTAACTGCACTGGTAACAAGAAAACTTGATATGTACTGCAATTTTGCAATTTTCTGATGTTACCAATGGTCAGTAATATCATACTACCGTATATGATGCCACTGAATGATTTGACAAAATAAGTCAAATAATTCCATGCCAGCTATAGTACAGCTGACTACCATACCGTACTCGATGACATTTAATGATTTGGCAAAGTCAAATCATTCAATGTCATCGAGTATCATTTGACAAAGTCAAATCATTCCATGTCAGCTATAGTTCACTATCATACTCTATTTGATGCCATTGAATGATATGATAAAGTAAGTCAAATTATTCCATGCCATAGTACAGCTGACTTTCATACTACAATATTCAATGCCATTGAATAATTTGACAATGTAAATCAAATCATTTCATGTTATCTATAGTACAGCTGACGATCATACTACCATATTCGATACCATTAAATGAATTGACAAAGGAAGCCAAATTATTCCATGTCAGCTCTAGTACAGCTGACTATCATACAACCATATTCGATGCCATTGAATGATTTGACAAAGTCAAATCATTCCATGTCATTTATAGTATAGCTGACTATCATACTACCACATTCGATGCCATTGAATAATTTGACAATGTAAGTTAAATTTCAATGTCAGCTATAGTACAGCTGATTATCAGACAGAATTAAAATTTATGGAAATAGCCTTTTCTTCTGCTGTGTAATATGTGACTCTTCGATGCTGCTGAACTCTAAAAAGAGCAAAACCTATCCAGCAGCACTAGGCACAAAAACCCCATCAAGTTTCCATGAAAGATGGTATACGCTAATTTTTACTTTCCCTGCAATACATGGTAATGTATAGGGAAAGTATTGGAATCATGTCGAAAATCGCAACTCGAGTTTCCGACGGATCTACACGTTTCAAGACCTCTAGAATACGATAAAACCATTTTTAGCGTGACGTCTGTGTGTGTGTCTGTCTGTGCAGATTTTGTATCCACTCTAACTAAAAAAGTAATTGACCGAATTTCATAAAATTTGGTAGGTAAGTCACTTGTGGGAAAATCTGGTGCTGATTAGTTTTGGGTACGATTCGGGATAAAAGAACCCGCCTTTTTTTTTGCGAAATGGCCCGCAAAAGCTTGCATCCACCCTAGCTGAAAATCTAATGGACCGAATTTTACAAAATTTGGTAGATAAGTCACTTGTGGGACACCCTGGTGCTGATTAGATTTTAGTACGATTCGAAAAAAAATAACCTGCCTTTTTTTGCAAAATGGCCCGCAAAAATCGACAAAATCTAAAATATAAAACTACGCATGCTGAAATATATCCATTAAATGCTTGTTTTATACGTAATTTTTAACGAAGAAAAGAATAAGACCAACTCCATTACATTACGACTAGCCGTTCTCGAGATATTTTTGTTTTTACGTTTTTTCTCTACTCCACCTTTGAAAATGAGTCCAGTTACCAAATGAGAACGAAAATTGAATTAATAGTGAATTAAATTTAATTAAAATAAAGAGAATGTGTGTAAGTCTGCAGGGAAAGTCATGTGCTGCCCTCATCAGTTTTTTTAAAATATGGTTCAGTTTCAGTATTGAGAGGCAGGCGCTGCGTTTCGGTTTTATGTGGCTTTCCTACTATGTAACTTTAAAAAGGCAAGATTTTCTTTACAGTCAATTTTCTTTTAATTCGTCAATAAATTGTTTCGTTTTATAAATTTTTTTTTATCAGTTATGTTAGCAATTTACTGTCGAATATTTAATCAGTCCATGAAATCACTATAAATACATAAAAATTTCCAGATGAAAGCACCAATTGCATCTCACTTCCAGTGCCCTTGACTGAAAATCTGATTCCAAGCTTTAGACCATGACTTCAGGCACTTTTCAAATTACGAAATACATTAGTGATCACTTAGCAGAAACTTTATACAATAACAAAAATTCCATTTTGTATCCAGGCATAGGTCCCACTATATGAGATAGCTTCTGTACAAATACAGATTGAGTATATCTTGCACCGTGCTTAAAATCCAATCCTCACATCTAAGGACTTTTTACTGTTCATGACTTATTATTGACAGTTACAGATCATCTAGGAAGACGAGATCTGGCCTGTTGACACCAAGGCACCTCCGAACAGCGACGAGAATCATGCCAACCCTTCTGTCCAAAGCATGCAGGTGAGCCTCGGTGAGAACTGGAGCCACGGGGTCGTTGGCCATGCTCTGTCGCATCAATTCGCTGAGCCGGCTCGGGCCGTTATGGAACATATATAACCGATTGAATGTGGACAAACGAAGGACGCAACACTGAAGGAGTGGTCGGAGGATGGAATGTTCATCATGGAATGGCTTGCCGAACCTGTTGGAGAAATTCAGATGATAACTATTGATAAAAATGCAACTGCAAAACATGAAAATTATATTTGAAAATTATATTTGACAGAGAATCTTTTCATATCAACAGAGAATCTATTTTCATTGGCAGAGAATTTCTTTTCACTGACAGAGAATCTTTTTTCATTAATTTTCATCAATACAATTGCATTGATGAAAATTATATTTGACAGAGAATCTTTTTACATTGACAGATAATCTTTTTCCAAAGACAGAGAATTGACAGAGAATATTTTTTCATTAATTTTCATCAATGCGATTGCATTGATGAACATTTTATTTGACGCAGAATCCTTTTCATTAATTTTATTTAACAGTGAATCTTTTTACATCGACAGAGAATCTTTTTCCATTGGCAGATATTCTCTTTTCATTGACAGAGAATCTTTTTTCATTAATTTTCATCAATGCAATTGCATTGATGAAAATTATATTTGACAGAGAATCTTTTTACATTGACAGATAATCTTTTTCCAAAGACAGAGAATTGACAGAGAATATTTTTTCATTAATTTTCATCAATGCGATTGCATTGATGAACATTTTATTTGACGCAGAATCCTTTTCATTAATTTTATTTAACAGTGAATCTTTTTACATCGACAGAGAATCTTTTTCCATTGGCAGATATTCTCTTTTCATTGACAGAGAATCTTTTTTCATTAATTTTCATCAATGCAATTGCATTGATGAAAATTATATTTGACAGAGAATCTTTTTACATTGACAGATAATCTTTTTCCAAAGACAGAGAATTGACAGAGAATATTTTTTCATTAATTTTCATCAATGCGATTGCATTGATGAAAATTATATTTGACAGAGAATCATTTTACATTGACAGAGAATCCTTTTCATTGATTTTATTTAACAGTGAATCTTTTTACATCGACAGAGAATCTTTTTCCATTGGCAGATAATCTCTTTTCATTGACAGAGAATCTTTTTTCATTGATTTTCATCAATGCAATTGCATTGATGAAAATTATATTCGACAGAGAATCTTTTTGCATTAACAGAGAATCTTTTTTCAAAGACAAAGAATTGACAGAGAATGTTTTTTATTAATTTTCATCAATGCAATTGCATTCATGAAAATTATATTTGACAGAGAATATTTTTGCATTGACAGAAAATCCTTTTTCATTGACAGAGAATCTTCTTCATTAATTTTATTTAACAGAGAATCTTTTTGCATTGGAAGAGAATCTTTTTGCATTGATAGAGAATCTTTTTGCATTGACAGAGAATATTTTTACATTGACAGATAATCTTTTTTCATTGACAGAGAATCTATTTTCATTGACATAGAAACTTTTTTCATTGAGAGAATATTTTTTCATTAATTTTCATCAATTGCATTGATGAAAATTATATTTGACAGGATGAAAGAGTCGGTCTAGCGGTGCTTTGGACTCCATAATACGGAAAAACCAAATAATCCCCCAATAAGAGCGGATTTCTTCTACGATAACTCAAAACCCTGTAGTGCAGAGTGGACCCAAGAGAAAACTACGTTTTGGGGTGGAATAGCCCAGTGCGCAGGGCACTCGACCCGAGTTCGATTCCTTTCTTTGCCCAAACTGTCACTGTGTTCACGCGGAGTTAAACATGTGGGTCAGTAAGTCCTTCCGAAGATGTATTGGGCGCGAGGATGTATTCAACAGATTTTTACATATTTAGAAGACAATGAACGCTTTATTTGACTGTATACAGGGTGTTCCAAAAAGATTGAAACGCGCTTTAATTCTTTACCTGATGGAGATAAGTGGGCAATGTAAATTGCAAAAATGTTGAAAGTAAGGTAAGAAATAAGACTACGTTAACGAAATACGTTAATAAAAATTTTCTGATTGACCAAATTTGTCTAAGGGGGTCGTATAAAAATTTAAAAAGTGTAACTTTTTGAAAATGAATGGGATGACTATTTCATTAACGTAGTCTTATTTCCTACCTTACTTTCAACATTTTTGCAATTACATTGCCCACTTATCTCCAACAGGTACCTTACACTTTCGGGTAGGTTGGATGGTCTGGGTCATATAAGAAGAGAAAACTGCGAAATAAATATTTATGTAATTATTATTGGTTGAGAAGACAGGCAAGAATTTCGTGACAGGGGAGGGCTAGATTTGAAGTTTCGTCAATATCCCCATCCTTTCCTTTAACAAAAAAAAAAATGATATATATATATATTTTTATTTCATCGCTATTAATTCTGATATTAATTAAAATACTTGGAAAAAAATAAAAATTGCTTACAACATGCCTAAATATAGAAATAGGGTTATTATAATGAAGACCTTTTTACTGTTCCGACACAATTTATTTGAGAAGAAAAAGAGGTTATTTTAGTTCCGTGCATATTACTTTACCGTATACAGAGGGTGTTCACACATTTTGTAACGATTTTGAAAAATATATATATATATATAAACAAAGATAATAATTTTGTTTTCTAATATGTTCAATCTGATAGTCCTTTTGTTGAACTATCATATTACATCTGCTATGTTGCAAAGCTAAAACCTCAGCAACAAATACCTCAAGGTGGTGTTTTTCTATTTTTAGAGCAGTTTCATCGTACATGATTTTAGTATGTAAATAGAATTTGCTAAAATAAAAATTTATATTTCACATTTTAATATTAGTAACACTTTTTAAAAACAATGTGCAAATTATAATCACCAACATAAATTTCTTTATTAATTAAATAAATGCAACTGAACTAATTATTTGAAACAAATATTTCCCAGTTCAAAGCCCTTTTGCATTTGTAAGATTACAAGTAAAATTAAATTGTTCAGGTGTATAATTATATTTTTCTTTATATTAAAAAAATTTAATATTTTAATATTTTTTAATGTCCGACAAACCTTTATAATTTCTCATACGTCGACAAAAGAACCCTAAAGTTTATTTTGCTGCTTTACACAACTTTCATTGTTGTTGTTGTTGAAACCCAGACCGTCCGACCTACCAGAAAGGTGTAAGGCAACTGTTTGGACGGTCGGGAAGTGCCACCCAATTTAGACCGGAACCCAGTGGGGGAAGCATCCACAGGGACCGTACCCTCCTTCCCCTACCACCAACCTCTCGGAAGGACTTTCGGACCCACATGTTTAACGTGATCGTACTCCGCATGAACACGGCGGCAGTTTTGGCAGTGGCTGGAATCGAACCCGGGCCTACCGAGTGCAACTCCAGCGCGCTAACCAATGGGCTACCGCGCACATTCATTGTTGTTGTTGTTGTTGTTGTTGAGACCCAGACCGTCCGACCTACCAGAAAGGTGTAAGGTAACTGTTTGGATGGCCGGGAAATGTCTCCCAATTTAGACCGGAACTCAGTGGGGGAGGCATCCACAGGGACCGTACCCTCCTTCCCCTACCACCAACCTCTCGGAAGGACTTACGGACCCACATGTATAACGTGATCGTACTCCGCATGAACACGGCGGCAGCTGTGGCAGCGTGCAAATCCAGCGCGCAAACCACCGGGCTACCGCGTCCGATGAACTAATAAAATAATTTATTATTTTTATCTATAAATCTACAATTACATACATTTATTTATCTTACAAAGAAAAACGCAACAAATTTTTGAATTGTGCAATGTTAAAATTCTTATTTTTGATAATTTTTGATAATTTCATAATTTTTACAAAATTCTCTTCTCCAAATACCCCCCCCCCCTCGTTGAAATAAACCAGGCTTAATTATTTAGGGGGGGGGGAGCTATGCAACTCTAATTTTATTTGCAGCCATCAATCATTCTTAAATGTTTTTCAAGATTTTTTCGAATTCAAGTTTCTTTGGTTGATTACTTAAGTTAAAGTACTTTAATCCTGTAGGGAAAGTCATATACTGCCTGCATCAGATTTTTAACATCGTGATAGAAAATGCTTACTTTATGAGCTCATGGATTATGAGACTCTGGATGATGATAAGCTCCTGGATCTCCCTGGATGCTCATAAAAAGGGATCCTGAGCTTCCTTATTAGCTCATGGATCCCTTTTTATGAGCTCCTGGATTAATTTGTTATAAATAAACACAAAAAGTAATATTTATGAATAAAAAAATCTGATGTGGGCAACAAATGACTTTCCTTATATAATGAATTTACAACTTTTACAGTTAAAAAAAATGTTATTCTTATAATAGATACTTATATTCTTTCCAAGATATTGAATTTTCTTCAATGAGTTGTCATTTTCATTGATTTAGCGTTATTTTTATCTATTTGGCGAGATTTTCGTTAATTTGGCAACATTTAAAAAGTCTTCCGCCAAAGACACTCCGCCAAATTTGTCGCCAAAATCTCGCCAAGCGTAATGGACGGAGAAATAAGATATTCTTATACTAGATAAATGACTATTGGTGGTCACATACAAAAATATTACTCAAAGTATCTTTTTTCTTGAATGGAACGAGCTAGATCCACGAGAATGATGTTACCAAATTTATTGCAGGATATCACACATGAAAAGTGAACATGTTTCTCAACAGTTAATATAGTTTTTTTAATTTATGGGATTTTTTGATAAATTTATTTGAAAAATGTAAAATATCTCAAGAACGGTTCATGCTAGCGTTCTAAAGTTTACGTCAATAGTTTTCTAAGGAAAAATTGAATAAAAAATGTCTATTTACGTAACTTTATTAAAGGTTTTTATTTTTTGATGATTTTTTCAAAATTTCACTCGAAAATTTAGGGGGATTCTGAACATTCGATTGCGTTTAAAAACAATAAGCTTCCAGTATTCACGGATTGTGATTTTTGTACCAAATTTCATTCGAATAACTCCATTCGTTCGTGAGATATCGTCTCCACAGACTCACTGACACCCCCACACACCTACACACATACTTTCACACACACACACACACACACATAGACATCACCTCAAAAATGATTGATTCGTGATCAGGGATGCTTGAAACATGCTCTCCCGTCGAAAACTCGAATTCGAGTTTTCGACCCCGTTACAATACTTTCCTATACATTATGTATATAAGGAAAGTAAAAAGGATTTCTGTTCATGAGATCGGTCAATAAATCTTTCCGAGAGGTTTGTGGTATGGGAAGGAGGGTACGGTCCCTGCAGATGCCGCCCCCACTGGGTTCCAGTCTGAATTGGGTGGCAATTCCCAGCCGTCCAAACAGATTCCTTACACTTTCGGGTAAGTCGGACGGTCTGGGTTGAAAGAAAGAAATAAAGATGCGAGATTTTTGAAATAAACACCAAGAGTAAATTGAAAGGAAATAAAACTTGCCCTCGACCATGATCCCAATGAATAGGAGAACTGTCGTTTCCAAAGACTGTAATCTCTTCATAATGGTGTCTATCCATATTACCTGTGGAACAAAGGTATAAGTTAATTTTCAAGTAAACACGCACGCAAACGGACACACTTTGTAGTAGTCAAAATGTATTCAGTATATTTTAAAACAGATGAAATCAATTGAAAATTTCTCATACAACGGATAAGCGCATGACCCGCCATGTATATACCGTTTGGCCTTCCGATCAGCCTGAACAACTCAAGCTTGAAAGGCCGAACTGATTTGTGTAGGGCGGCTTGTCAGCAAACCCTTTGGGTTGTTGAACTGTGGGAATTTCCGCAGTTCTGCCGGCTGACCTTGTGACCAAACTGATTTGTATGGCGTGGCTTCCAGCAGGATCTTCAATCTAGAGGTTTCAAACATTTCTCAACATCGCCTGTCCACTCACAACTAGATTCCAAGGCAAACTGAAGATGATGAACCAACAGTTTGACTGATCTCGGTGTGTGTGTGTGTGAGAAGTGGAACAAATATATAACAACAACTATCAAAGTTTGGCCTGTCAGTTCTAACTGAGAGACAAACTGTACGTGTATGATGGGTCTGTTTCGGTAGCATCTATCCTGTAGGATAACAAATTCTAACTGTTTAGTAGGATGAAAGTGTTCCTGTTAATTAAATAAATTAATATAAAAACAGTCTTTTATATTTCTTCAATTAGACTGTATTGGATTAATATTTAAATAACATAGAAACGATCTCAGGTTGAATTCTTTTTCTTGCTTACACTCAATAATATGATTTTTTTTTTTTTGGATGATTTTGGACAATTAAAAAATTAGCATAAGAAGTTAGACTGCAAAATGGCTTGTCGAAAGCGTAAGATTGTTCATTTCGTCGATAATTGCACTAACCATTGTTCCATGCAAATGATTTCGGACAAATAAAGAATTAGCAACAGAAGTTAGACCGTAAAATGACTTGTCAAATGTGTAAAATTGTTCATTTCGTCGATAATTGCATTGACCATTGTTGCATACCAATGATTTCGAGCAAATAAAGAATTAGCTTAAGAAGTTAGACCACAAAATGACTTGACAAATGTGTAAGATTGTTCATTTCGTCGACAATTGCATTGACCATTGTTGCGTACCAATGATTTCGGACAAATAAAGAATTAGCAACAGAAGTTAGACCGTAAAATGACTTGTCGAAAGTGCAAGATTGCTCATTTCGTCCACAATTGCACTGGCCATTGTTGCGTACCAATGGTTTTGAACAATTGAAAAATTAGTATAAGAAGTTAGACTGTAAAATGACTTGTCGAAATTGTAAGATTGTTCATTTTGTCCACAATTGCATTGGCCATTGTTGCGTGCTAATGATTTCGGGCAAATAAAAAATTAACAACAGAAGCTAGACTGTAAAATGAATTGCCGAAAGTGCAAGATTGTTTATTTCGTCGAAAATTGCTCTGTTCATTGTTGCATTCCAAAATTGAAGTCAGTTTAAGTTGAGTTCCTATCTCCGAACACTATGTCAGAATTGTAGCCTTTGTACCAGTTTGTAAAGTTTAAAAGTGATGTATCGGCAATCAAGTTATAAGGAAACGCATTGCTGAAGACGAAATCGAAGTTTGCTTACCACATTTAGAGTTGTATAAATAAACACAGTCTTCAATGAGCATCTTGCCAATATTTATCGTAATCAGATCGGATATGACTTTTGAAACTTTTCAAGCAATTGCACACTTGGAAACTGTTATTGCGAGTGAGAGAGCCCAAAACAGGCAACAAATTGCTTTGGAAGAATGCTTTCAAACATTAAAATTTTCTCGACTACTTACGTTTATTGCACATAAATCAATTGAAAATGTACAAACGTAAAGTACACACATCTAAGCACTGTACTACATATACGGATTTCAAGTTTTATTTACTAGTGTCAATAAAAAATTCGGAATTATTTCCGTATAATAGGGTTAAGTCAATTATACTTAAATCTGTATACATGTACCATACTATATACACACTAAAAATATGGATAAAAACACAATGGGTTTAATGTCATTGGGTTTATTGCCACTAGAATGACACTTTTAAACAGGCAAATTTCCAGTTAAGTCCTTCCGAGAGGTTGGTGGTAGGGGAAGGAAGGTACGGTCCCTGTGGATGACTTCCCCACTGGGTTTCGGTCTAAATTGGGTGGCACTTCCCAGCCATCCAAACGGTTACCTTACACCTTTCTGGTAGGTCGGACGGTCTGCGTCTCAACAACAACAACAACGGAGCACTGGGTATGTTTTATGTTAAGCTGCAAAGACTGTTTGAAACAGCTAAAAGTGTAACATGAGATGCTCATTTTACGCACTTGTTTACCTGCTTTAATGGGTCTCTGTTAAAAGACCCTTTTGAGCAAGTAAGTAAATCGGAAACAGGTAAATAGGTGCACAAAATGACCTGTTTAAAACGGTCTTTCATCGTAAAATAAAATATACCCATTATTCCGTTCAATTCTTATATAAAAGAGTAAAATAACACATCTATATAGATATTGTATTTGCCTTCTTAAGAGTGTCATTCTAGTGGTAGTAAACCCAGATTTTGTGTATTTTTATCGATATTTTTTAGTGTGTATGTATATAGTATTTATGTATATATTTTTAATTTTCGATAACTCGAAATTTCGATTTTTCGATTTATTTTATATAATCTTCAAATTCGAGAGATCGAGGATATATATATATATATATATATATATATATATATATATATATATATATATGAACAATTCATTTGTTTAGGCCTAGGGATTGTCCATGTGTAAAGCTTTAATGCTTGGATTTTATTTAATTTTCTATTATCGATCCCTTTCCATTCATGTTTTTTGTTTGTGTTCAGCTTGATGACTAGTGGTTTGCCTTTTATATTCCACTTGATTGATGATTATCTGTTTGATACTTTTTTATTTGTTAGGTATTTTTTTAATATTGGGGTTTTTGAGTAGCAACTTCTCTCTATTCTATCATTGGATTTTCAAACTATGACTTTCTGATCCTCAGTTTCACTTTCTCCACATCAATAATCTTAAACGCATTTGTCAAAATTACCAATATCCGGAAGTATTTGTAAATAATATTATTAATAATTTCAAATATACCACGTAATAATTTTACACATGCATTATTTATCTTTGATTGGATAACTCATTTTTGAGAATTCACCCATTCTTATCACCTAACTTACCACTTGGCCTGAGTCTAATATTGTTTACTATTTTCGAATGACTATTTTCAACTTGTTCTGAGTCCTATACTGATTACTATTTTGGAAAGTCTCCATATATATTATGTGTCGTCGTTCTCATGTATTCATTCCGGTGCCCACTCGCATTGAGGAAGTGAGGTGAAATGCTCAGTCGCTTGTTCAACTTACGTGGTAACAATGCTTGTGAGTTCATATTTCTGTTCGAGGAGGTATTATCTTTCTGATTTGTTATTCAATTTATTTTTCTCCTTCCACTAGCCAGTAGACAGTTCCAATGGTGTCTATAGTTAAATACTATCACCAATGTCAGAAACTGGCTATTCTATCGGTTTTAATTCGAATTGTATGGCTATCCTGATGAGAATGCAATTTCGAACTAACCGCCATTTTTTGTGTAGTTTAAATTGATTGTTCTCAATGTCTTAATCTTTTATCTTGAGCTAATTATTATTGCCTTTTCTCATTTTTGCCATGTTTTCTTTTTCTTTTTATTTATATTTATATACTTTTAATTGTGAATTTTGTATCCTAATATTCTTCTCATCCCCCTTTCCATTGTAGTGATATGTTACCTTCTATCTTTATCCTTAGCCTTGGTCTATAGTTACTCATTTGTAACAGATATGCTCAAGATGTTTTTTTTGTACATACAGTAGTTTATGCATATTTTTCGATTAAAATCTTTCAATTTATATATATATATATATATATATATATATATATATATATATATATATATATATATATATATTAAATTCCTAGGACAATATAGCCACAGCAGAAGAAAAAATGGTAAGAGTTTTTCCGGTCTGAAAATATTTCCTTAACAGAAAACAATTGACGTTTTTTTCGTAACAAAGAAATTTTTTACAATGTATAATAATATCATTAAATGGTTTTGTTATCCCTCACCTGTTAGGAAATCAAAAACGGCCAAATCCATCAGATCGTACAGTCTTCTTCCTTTGTCGTAAGGTGGGGTTTTCTTCACGTTGTTGCAATACTGATCGTCTGTTTCCCAGGAAGCCTTTCTTCGCTTGTTGTACGACCTGCGCCAAGGGCTCCGGACCGGCTTCCGACCCAGGACCTCTTTGGGAGGAAGCCAGGCTGCGAAGCTGCCTTCTACCGTATCTGGATGGCCGCACACAGCATGTGCAGTATCACAATAGTAGGTACACTGGCCATGGAAACAGATATTTCCAGCTGAGAAGAAGATGGATACATTAAAGTGCATGAACAGCGTCAGTGTTTTTCTAGCTTATTGAAGCTAGAACAAATTTGTTAAAAGTAGCATGCCACACAAAAATAATAATAGTGTCAACCAATGTTTCTTTCAAACATACATCCGTGGGGGGGGGGGGACTTCTTTAAAGTTTCATTCACCCCCCCTCCCCCGGCCAAGATGTTCTGAAAGAAACACTGGTGTGGACAAGCTTCGAAGGCAAGAAACAGCTTTCTTTGTCAGGATACACAAGAAGCGTAATCTTCACTCATAATAGATAGATCGTGATGTTAGACCGTGTGGGGGGGGACTTCTTTAAAGTTTCATTCACCCCCCTCCCCCGGCCAAGATGTTCTGAAGGAAACACTGGCGTGGACAAGCTTCGAAGGCAAGAAACAGCTTTCTTTGTCAGGATACACAAGAAGCGTAATCTACACTCATAATAGATAGATCGTGATGTTAGAATTGTGTGATGTAAAGAAAATAAGAGAGCTATAATAATTATTATTTAATTAATTAACTTGGTGAGAGTTAGTGTTTTAATATTTATTTTATTTGTTAAATTAACTGAATTCGGCCTAGTAATCGTAATAGTGTGTACAAAATCATGCGTCTGACAACTCCAGATAAGAAGTAAAATGCAACACTCCAAAATGATGAGACAGTATTTCTCGAATTTATATATGTATCAAAATTATTATTTGAAGTAAATAAAATTATCTAGATTTCAGAATAAAATTATTTAGATTATTTTTACATTTCGTATGTATCAATTTGATATTATCAATTTATATTTTATCGATCATTAAGTTTTCCAATTAAACTTTTGGAGCTGATTGTAAAGACAGACTCAGATTGGAATTTTCATAAACATTATAGTCAATTTCTTAATTCAAATGCAATGCCCCATAGACGGTAAAAAGGTACTTTTTGCTTTCCATGTTATCTGACGAAGCTTCTTTGGACATAGTCGTTGTAGGCATATTTGTTTTTCTACCCGGGCATGAGGGTAGAACAGAAGAAAGGAACACCGGTAAATTTATTTAAAGAATCTATTAAATTCTATCCTTTACAGTAAATACGCACTAGGGTACTAGGAGGCAGCAGTGTGGACATGCCCTACCTCTCGGTTTACAGGTTTTATTCCACACCACTGGAATTTCGTCCATAGACGACACAGCTGAGGCCCAAAGGAGGACAGATGGCATATTGGCAGACGACTGACCCAACATAGACACAACGCCAATAATAGAATAAGTGACCTCAATACCACACAATCACACCCCCAGGGAACAACACGGGAAGCAGAAGCCCGGAACCTCACGGCTCCGGGAGCACTTAGGATTCCTCAGGGGAATTTCCCTTACTTGAAGAAACCTGAGGGATAAAATGCCCCAACTCCATAGGGAGTACAGGGGCAGCCAAGAAGAGCAGGAATCAATAGTTGTCGAATGCAGTATCTGCCTAAAGGAACCAAGAAAGTCAAGTAATATTGGCACAATTTACATGGATAATTTACCAGGGGATTCCGACTTTCTACCAAAGGTAGTTATGCAGAGGCAACACACAACTTAAAGAGGCGCTGTCGTAACCCGGGCTTAAACCTGTACTGTCAGGTTAACTAAAGAAAGAAGGAAATAGAGAGAAAGGATTAAACCTGTACTGCCAGGTTAACTAAAGAAAGAAGGAAAGAGAGAAAGGACAAATAGGAACAAAAAAAAGTAAATACGCACTAGACCATTTACAGAGTCTGATCACATTATTATGACCACCTCTTACCCTTGGCGTCACGGACGCATAACCAATAAACGAATGCACGTGTCAAGGTCAAACTTCGTGGGTTTATAAGGTGGCATGTCAGCAAACTTGCCAGGATAATATAACTCCAACTAATGGATTTGAACTTGTAACTGAAGCTGAAAAACGAAACTATTAGTGGCGTAACCACTCCCCTCCAAGGGATCCAATAGAAAACCACCTGCTGTCCTAGGAGAGCCAATTGAAAACAGCCTGCTCAGTTTTCTGAGCAGCAATTCATCTACCCCCGGTAGCAGACTGTATATAATTTTATTGTACATGTCATCCAGGAGATATAGTCCATAGAGGCTAGGAACTCCAAGGAACCATGTTCAAACACAGCGAGAGAACTTGCCAGGGTAACAACAATGGCTGTCATGGGTAAACAACGTGATTTAACAAAAGTAGAAAAGACATTGTTGTTATCTTACAAAGTTTAATTTGTTGTTTATTTAAGTTGTTTAATTTGTTGTTCACTTAAGAATGGAATAATTTCCAAGACTCGACGTAGTAACTGTGGAGCTCCACAAGTCATCGATGTGAGAGGTGAATGTTGCCTCTGCAGGTTGGCAAGGCCGATCTGCACGCTACTGATGAAGACCTAGATCGTCCGACTTATCCGGAGGACTTGAGCAACTGTGCAACGAACCCTGTTGCGAATGAGGCTCAGGGCCGTAGCTAAGCAGAGGCTAGAGGTGGCTCAGCCCCCGAAGAGGTATATTCAGCCCCCTCTGATGGAAATATTTAATATTTTGTTGTGGTATGAAATTTCATACAACATGCCATCTAAATTTTGCAAAAACACTGCTTTTTCAGATTTTTTGTAAACTTCGTTTTGCATAGCACAGAATTAAGATTTTTTTCGTTGCTGAATTTGTGGTTATATTGATGATAATCAATTCATTTACATAGTCAATTTAAAAAATATTCAATAACGTTTTAAAAGTTAAATTAAGAATATAGTATTTAGGGTACTTTTGTATAATTGCTATAATTGCGAGTTTCACTGTTATACATTGCCAACTGATGAGCAGTTATACAGATGAGGAATTAGTTATGTAGAGTACTACATTATCACATTATCCATTATCAACTGATAAGTAATTACAGTCAATTTAATATTATGTGATGTAATATATATAATTATAATTAAAATATTTTTAATGCAGTAGTTTATTAAAAAAAAACTAAATTTTAACATTTTAGTGCATTTCCTTCCTCCCCCCAAATGTTTTTTTTATGGAGCCCCTCCTTCAAGGCTGTTTAGCTCCCCCGTAAATTTCATTCCAGCCCCTCTTCGATTACAGCCGTCTGCTCTGGAGCCCCATCAGGGCTTCAGCCCTGATGGGGCTCCAGAGCAGACGGTTGATGACTACGTTCATGCTCACTAAAGTTCATCGCCAATATTGGCTGAAATTTGCACAGGTATCGACATTGAACTTGCACCAATTGGTAAAGGGTTTTCTTCTCTGACGAGACACGTTTTCTGCTCCAGCGAACAGATGGACGTTGGCGTGTGAGGCATGAAAGAAGCGAAAACAAGCACCCAGCATTGTTGGACGTAAACAAGCTGGCAGCAACGTTATGGTCTGGGGAATGATTTCTTGGTCTAATCCAGTCCCTTGATTCTTGTAAAAGGCACTCAGGACAGATATGAGTATCTCTAAATAGCATAGATTATAATGTCTAACTGGTATTAATCAGCGAAGATGGAAATGGACTGGTCATGTATTAAGAATGCCGCAGCATAACATCCCTGCTGTGGCACTTACTTGGGCGCCTGAAGGAAAAATATCTGGAGGTCGATCCAAGCTTACTTGGAGGAGACTGGTGGAGCATGAGAGAAATTTGATGGGATGGGCGAGCTGGTCAGAAGCAAGGACTGCGGCACAGGATCGGCCAGGATGGCGACGCAATTTGAAGGCCTTTTGTGCCACTAGGCACGATGAGTTATGATGATGGTGATTGATCAGCGATATCCAACCTTTATTCACCCCAGTATCTCCTAAATACCCATTTCTTTCAATTGTACCCATGGTTATTTCTTTTGTTTAAATAGTACCCTATGATTGATCATTTTTCAATTGCACTATGTTTTTTATTTGTACCCCATAATTATCGATTTTTTAAAATTATACCCCATAAATGTCTACTCTGTCTATTGTACTCGTATCTCTTATAGTCCGTTTCTTTCAATTGAACCTGCTAATATTTATATTTCTTTTTAATGCAACCCCTGATTTCCAGTTGATTTCAAAAGTATCCCTAAATGTCCATTCTTTTACATTATACGCATTGATTCTATTTCATTCAATCCTACTTCCTGTTTGTCTTTTACTATCAAAAGAGCCCCTGACTGTCATTTACCATCAAAAAGAGTCACTGATTGTTCATTTCTCTGCAATGTATCATCTGAATTTTCGATTTTCTTCAATTGAACACTATGATTGAACTATCATATATCTCTTTTAATCCGAAATGGATTATCAAGGGTACAATAGAAGGAAGTGGTACATTCTATTTCAATTTGAAATTAGATAAGATATGTAATTGCAAAAAAATTTTGTTCTCGACCTCCATTGCTGAAAATCTGTTTACTCCAAAGATCTTTTCATGTAGATATACACCTAGGGGTACGCGTACCTCAGGTTGGAAACGCTGGTATTAATCGATATTATTAAATTAATTACTGATACTGTAAAATCACACAAAGGAATGTTTTATCAAAAATGGCACAAACCTGGAGATACAAAGAAAGTTTTGAGCAAATCCTCATCTGCAAAAGCGTATATTTCTGAAGTGATATTTAGGGTTCTACCTACCACAGGGGGAGCTCGGCGAAATCCAAGCAGCCTGTCAAAATTATAAACAAAGATTATTATTCACTGACTTTTGCACTTTGAACAACTTTTCAATTCACTAATTGTAAATAACAATAATAATTATAAATAATAATAATAAGCAGTGACCACTTAGCGAGCCTTTATTTAATTATTTTTAAGTAGTGGCCGCTTATTTAAGTAGCTTAGCGAGCATTTACTTAATTATTTATAAGTAGTAGGCGCTTATTTAAGTAGCGAGCCCTTAATTATTTATAAGCCGTGGCCGATTATTTAGGTATCGAGCCTTTACTTAATTTATAAGTAGTGGCTAATTTATATAAATAATTATTTATAAGTAGTGGCTACTTATATAAGTAGCGAGCCGTTACTTAATTATTTATAAGCAGTGCCCACTTAGTAGCGAGTTTTTTTTTAATTATTTATAAGTAGTGGTCGCTAATCTAAGTAGCAAGCTTTTATTTAATAATTTATAAGTACTGGCCACTTATTTAAGTAGCGAGCCTTTACTTAATTATTTATAAGTAGTAGGCGCTAATTTAAGTAGCGAGCCCTTAATTATTTATAAGTAGTGGCCGCTTATTTAGGTAGCGAGCCTTTGCTTAATTATTTATAAATAGGGGCCGCTTATTTAAGTTGCGAGCCTTTACTTAATTACTTATAAGCAGTAGCCAATTATTTAAGTAGCAAACTTTTATTTAATTATTTATAAGTAGTGGTCGTTTATCTAAGTAGCAAGCTTTTATTTAATAATTTATAACTACTGGCCACTTATTTAAGTAACAAGCTTTTACTTAATTATTTATAAGTAGTAGGTGCTAATTTAAGTAGCGATCCCTTAATTATTTATAAATAGTGGCCGCTTATTTAGGCAGCAAGCCTTTACTTAATTATTTATGAGTAGGGACCGCTTATTTAAGTAGCGAGCCTTTACTTAATTACTTATAAGCAGTGGCCAATTATTTAAGTAGCGAGCTTTTATTTAATTATTTAAATATTTTATTTAATTATTTAAGTAGGTGTCGCTTATCTAAGTAGCAAGCCTTTATTTAATAAATATAAGTAGTGGCTACTTATTTAAGTAGCGAGTCACTACATAATTCTTTATAAGGAGTGACCGCTTATTTAAGTAGCGAGCCGTTGCTTAATTATTTATAAATAGTGGCAACTTATTTAAGTAGCGAGCCCTTGCTTAATTATTTGTAAATAGTGGCAACTTATTTAAGTAGCGAGCCCTTGCTTAATTATTTATAAATAGTGGCAATTTATTTAAGTAGCGAGCCCTTGCTTAATTATTTATAAATAGTGGCAACTTATTTAAGTAGCGAGTCTTCATTTAAATATTTATAAGTAGTGTCCACTTATTTAAGTAGTAAGCCTGTATTTAATTATTTATAAGTAGCAGACCTTTATTAATTAAATATAAGTAGCGGCTGCTGATTTAGGACCCAGGTAACTGGGAGTAACTCGCTCTAGTAGAAACGGATTAGAAATGAATTTGCACTTACTTGTCGAGATGATAGGACGCAATTTCACTGTGATGTCTTTCAAAATCTGTGAAGTAGAAATGATCTGGCAGGGTTTCTTGATCTCGAGGGAACCTGAAAATGGATGTAAAAGGAACTAAACAAAATGAAAAATGAATGAAAATTTTATACAAAAGGTGTGTTCGTAGTGGCCTTTATATGTACTTATAATTTCTAATTCCAGCAATGCATTGTAAGCAGGAGCAGATATATTGAATGGCGCCCGAGGTTAATGTGGAAAATGACTCCCCCCCCCCCCTACCTCATACACATGTATGCAGAAAATCAAAGTAAGAAAAAAATTATATATATATACCGGGTGGTCAGAATTAAAACACCCTTACTCTGAGCTCTCTATACGTCGAACTACTCAGTGTAAAGGCTCCAAAATTGTTGAACCTACTATTCAATACATGGGGAAAGGGATTAAGCGAAAAAAAAAAAATTGTTCCCGAAACACCGATAGGTGGCGCTGTACAACAAAAAATATGCTGAAAAGACACAAAATAATCACAAAAAAACAAACACATGCGAAATGGAATTTTTCCTTTTTAATTTCTTTTGCTTATATGAACAAAAAATCTGATGTGGGCAACACATGACTTTCCTTATATAATGTAATGAATTTACTACTTTTACAGTAAAAAAAATAGGTTTTTCTTATAGTAGATACTAATATTCTTTCCAAGATACTGAATTTTCGACAATTAGTCGTCATTTTTATTGATTTAGCGTCATTTTTATCCATTTGGCGAGATTTTCGTTAATTTGGCAACATTTCAAAAAGTTGCCAAGTTGGCGACTTTCCGCCAAATTCGTCTCCAAAATCTCGGCAAGCGTTATAGACGAAGAAATAAGTTATTCTTACAGCAGATAAATGATTATTGGCGTTCAAATACAAAAGTATTACTCAAAGTATCTTTTTTCATGAATGGAACGAGCTAGATCCACGAGAATGATGTCACCCAATTTATCGCATAGTATAACATATGACAAGTGAACATGTTTGTCAATAGAAAAAATTTTCTATTTTATATAACTTTTTGATAATTTTTTTGAAAAATGCTCAATATCTCGAGAACGGTTCATGTTAGCGTTCTAAAATTTATGTCAATCGTTTTCTAATGAAAAATTACATAAGAAATGTCTATTTGCGTAACTTTATTAGCGGTTTTGATTTTCTGACGATTTTTTCAAAATTTCACTCGAAAATTTAGGGGGGTTCTGAACATTCGATTGGGTATAAAAACAATAGGCTTCCTGTGTTTACGGATTGCGATTTTTGTACAATATTTCGTTCGAATCAGTCCATTCGTTCGTCAGTTATCGTCTCCACAGACTCACTGACACACACACACACACATACTTTCACACACACACACACATACACACACACATACTTTCACACACACACATACTTTCACACACACACACACACACACACACACACACTGACATCACTTCAAAAATGTTTGATTCGTGATCAGGGATGCTTGAAACGTGCTCTCCCGTCGAAAACTCGAATTTTCGACCCCGTCACAATACTTTCCTTATACGTTATGTATATAAAGAAAGTAAAAAGGAGATTAAAAAGTGAACAAACTTAAACTGTCATGGTAACTGCAATTTCGCACTGTAAGCACAAAAATTTGCATATACCCTTGGTTTGCAGCTACTATGTTCTGGGGATAAAAGGGGCTGGGAAATTTTCATTCTTATCAGCGATGGCTATCACACTGCCAGAACGCGCTTTGCTTGTTGTTGTTGTTGTTACCCAGACCGTCCGACCTACCAGAAAGGTGTAAGGTAACTGTTTGGACGGCCGGGAAGTGCCACCCAATTTAGACCGGAACCCAGTGGGGGAGGCATCCACAGGGACCGTACCTTCCTTCCCCTACCACCAACCACTCGGAAAGACTTACGGACCCACATGTTTAACGTGATCGTACTCCGCGTGAAAACGGCGGCAGTTTTGGCAGCGGCTGGAATCGAACCCGGGCCTACCGAGTGCAACTCCAGCGCGCTAACCAATGGGCTACCGGGCCCCGCGCTTTGCTTGTGAAACTGTTTTATGAAAACAAAGGACATGCTGCAGCTGCACTTCGAGAGTTTCGCCGACTTAAGAATTTGCGCAAAGGACCATTACTTCCACAAGATCTCAGGAGAATGATCGCTCGATTCGAGAAAATTGGACATCTTGGATTTCAGCCGGGTCGAGGACGCAAATCGACTAGTTCAGATGTCGTTGACGATGTTGCCACCGCTATTGTTGAACAATCAATGGATAACGTTATACGCAGCATTCCCTGCATCGATAAGGTCCTTGTGATATGAATGTTTGGTACGTTCGAATAAAATGTGTTACAAATGTGTATTTTGTGTCTTTTCAGCATATTTTCTGTTGTATAGCGTCACCTATCGGTGTTTCTGGAACTAATTTTTTTCCGCGTAATCCCTTTGCCCCATGTCTTGAATAGTATGTTCAACAATTTTGGAGCCTTTACACTGAGTAGTTCGATGTATAGAGAGCTCAGAGTAGGGGTGTTTTAATTCTGACCACCCGGTATATATATATATAAATTGAAATTTTTAATCGAAAACTATGCATAAACTATTACACACACATATATATATATATATTTATATATATATACATATATATATACATATATATATATATATATATATATATATATATACATATATATATACATATATATACATATATATATACATATATATATATATATATATATATATATATATATATATATATATATATATATATATATATATATATACATATAGAATGTTTCTTTAATACGAAGCATACAAAAGGAATTAGGAATAAGGATAGTTCATAAATGAAAAGTTAGATAAACTAAACAGCGTAGTATAAGAATGTGAATGACAATGCAATATACATTTAATTTATTGCGCAAATGCAGCTAATAAATAAAATGTTTTCAATATAAATATAAATTATTAAATCCAAAGTTAGAATGTATGTAGTAACTCATAATACACTATTCCAAAATTTTCTACAAATACAAAGAAATAAAAGAAATTAAGACAAAAAGAGGAAATAATATAGCATAATGCAAGTCATAAGGACAAAGACAATCAACAAATTTCAAAAATGAGGAATGCAAATAAGAAAACAAAAAAATCAAGCAAAAAAGCTTGCACATGGAGGAGATTTAGGCTTACGAGATTAGGCTTACGAAAAGTTCATTTCGAAAAAATTCTCGTCGGGTCCATATATCCTTTCGAAATGAACACAAAAATGCTTGTTTCTGAAACACAAGATAGATTTTATCTATAAACTTGTGTTATATGGACGACAAGCATAGATTGGAACAATAAAGGAAACATAAATACCTCAAAACACACCTCTTCAGCGCAACCATGACGAGCAAAATATGACTGGATCAATGTTGCCATATGCCAAAATGAAAAGATGTGATTTGCTGTTGCCAAAGAGAGTAATAAAAACTGTACTGCGCAAAAGCAATAAAATGAAATAAAATAAGTTATTCAACTGTTAAGGCTTCGAGATAAAAAGATGAAAATATAATCGCAGGAGAATGAAGAAGTACGGCTAAAATAAGATAATAAGGGGAGAATATGAGAATTTTAGGCTAATCGAAACTTATTAACTATACTATTGACTAAATATGCAGGATATTGATACATTTTACTGGTAATTTTGAGGTTAGTAATGTGCAAAGCATGAAATTTTTTATCTGATAATCTATAAATTCTAAAAAGTTGATTAAGTATAATATTTCTAAACAATTGAATCGAGTTGCAGGAATTAAAAGGTAATAATTTATTAATATTAAATTTAAAAAAATCTTTTTTATCATATAATTTAGTAACTATCCCATGAGCAGGTTCTATAATTAGATTTAAATCCAAATAATAAACATTATTACTAATAGAAGTTTCATTAGGTATTAATTCCAAATTATCCGGATAGAAATCCATATCTATGACATAGTTATCAGTAAATACAAGACAAATCAGATCATCTACATATCTATAAATTTTATAATCAGTTGAAGTAAAGAATTTTTCATAATGATATAGGTATAAATTAGCTAACATACTGCTACTACAGCCACCTTGTGGAACACCTGAGACTTGTAAGTATAATTTATTACCTTGAAAGATATAATTATTGAAAAGAACAAAATGGAGAAGCTTAGGAAAATTGGTAAATTTAGTAAGATGAGAATGATTAGTAATATAAGCATTATATAAAGCTAAAATGACATCATATAGATCAGTGATCTTAATATTATTAAATAGATCTTTAAAATCAAAAGTTTGAAATCCTATTATTTTACCATACGTTTTTAATTTATTTTTTAATTCTTTACTGTTATTTAGAATAATGTAGCTATCACCAGAATCTCGTAAATTACTATTTAGTACATTTAAATAATTTAGTAATAATTTACTAGCAGTAGTAGAGTATGAATTATGACCACTAGTAACAGTTCTAAATTTAATAGGATTTTTATGAAATTTAGGTATAAGCACAATATATGGAAATGTCAAAAATTTATTATTAATATCTAAATCACTATACAAATTGATAATTTTCAATTTGATACTATTAAGAGAGTGTGAATCAATTTTAAATAGACTATTATTTTTTAAATAATCTAGCAGATATTGAATATAGAATTTTTTACAAATAATAGCATAATTATTAGAGGCTTTATCTACATAAGTAATGATAAAAGATCTATGTAAATCATTAACAGAGTGCTTTATATTATCCATATTATATATAGATCTAGATAAATTAATACTACAAATGGTATTTTTAATAGATCTTAAAATGGTAAATTTCCACATATTAAATGCCTCTAAAGGCTGAGCATATTTAGAAGCTAATCCATAAATAAATTTATCAAGGTCCAGATTGATTGACTTTAACACTTGTTTAGAATTATTACATGAAGGTAACCTGAATTTAGTGCCAAATGACATTATAGTTCTTAAAGATTTATCTTTTACAATGGCTAAGTCTCCAGTAACTATATGACCCAAGTGTGGATTTATAAATTCAGCATAATTATCAACACTACAAATACATTCACCATCTAAATTTGTTGAGGAATCTATGTCGACTGAGAGAGATTTTGAAATTGCATTGTAATTAAAAATGGTTCTTCCAATAGGCTTGTTATATTTAAAAGTTTTAGTAACATTCAAATCCTTTACAGGCAATAAATGATGAAATTGATTAAATAAATTCTTAAAGTTTATGGAATTATAAATAGGATGCTTAAATGATATTACACAATAAGAATTAGAACAGTTATTATTATGAAATTGATTAAGTTTTATTTTTAAATATTTTGATCTAGTAATGAGCAAATCATAGAAAATATGATTAAAATGTTCATTAGTAAGATTTAACTTTAAGAAAATAGCATAAACTGTGTTTAATTGTTTTTTCTTAACTGCAAATACCCATGATTTAATAAATTTCCATTGATATGTGCTATTGAATTGTTGATGCATACTTTTAATCTCCGCTTTAAAATCATATTGGGAGGAGCTTCCTTTACCGCGTTTAAATCTTTTGAGTTTAGCCAATTTACTATTATGTAAAAGAGGATTAAAAAAAAGGTGATTAAAAATAGAATATTTATTATCTACAAAATTATTCTTAACAATATTACCATTGAGATATAATTGATTTAATCCATATGGAAACAGAGTACAATGTGATTTAATATAGAAGTTTTCAAAGAATAATCTATCAGCAGTATTTGTTTTAATGTCCAAAATATGTATAGTTATATTTTCAAAACCATGATGAGCAAAGTGTTTATATTCGATTTTATTAGAAGTAGGAAGAAAATTATTATTGTGGATATATTTTTTAACATGATCTCTATGTACATTCATACGTAGATGAATAGGATTACTGGTCTGTCCTATATAAGATAAATTACAAATATTACAAGATAATTTGTAGATGCAATTAAAAATTTTACAGAAAGTCTTATGACTATGTAGATTAGTAATTTGTGAGTTAGAAGCAAATGGGCAGGTTTTACAATTTTTATTCTTACATTTATTGAAGTTATAATTTTTAGCTGGGCAATTATTATATCCAAAACAATCCATGGCACACTGTTGGTAAATTGATAACGGTCTAAACAATTCCCAACAAAATTGAAAATACCGGGCAATATTTATCAAATTATATAATAACAAGAATAAATATATTTGCCAGTCACTAAATCAAATAAGATGTATAATTCATAATAGTTAAAGTAATATAAAGAGTATGGCATTAACACATATAAATAATATAAATAAATATAAAATAATTGCTTATATATAAATATATACAACTAAGTCCATGTAAAACCTAATAAAAAGTAGTAAGGAGGATATTACAAGATAAAAAGAAATGATTAACAATATAATTATAATCAATTCTAATCTAGATTAATTAAAACACAAGGTATAATAAAATATATACTGTGTAAATCATGAATTCACATAGAATCCTATCCAAAAAAGTAATAAAAAGATTGTACTAAAAAGTACAGTTTATAAAAGGTATCAATAACACCAATACAAAATCCCAAAGGCAGTTACCCAGTCATAAAATCACAAAACCAATAAAATAGTAAGAAATAATAACGATAGATGGCAGCACTAGAATAAGAAACTGTAATATTTAATTACTAATAGCTAAGAAAATTTTCAGTAAGATTTAAAAACGATAGATGGCAGCACTAGAATAAGAAACCTAAAATATTAAATTACTAATAGCTAAAGAATTATTGCAATACATATATTTACCAAATAATAAAACAGAAAGGAAGACAATAATTAATAATACTTTAAGCAAAAATATAATAAGTAACCTAAGTAAATAAAAGAAAAGAATAAAATAGGAGAATGAGTCACATTAAACTAAAATTAACATTGGAAGAAAGTAGAGATAGTAATACATAATAAATAAAAATAAAAATAAAAATAAATTCTATTACTAAATTTAGCGCAAATGCAGCATAAATTTGAATATATATATATATATATATATATATATATATATATATATATATATATATATATATATATATATATATATATATATATATATATATATATATATATATATATATATATATATATATATATATATATATATATATATATATATATATATATATATATACAGGGTGCCCAGTGATATCTGTGCTCAATGGCTATATTTCCTCAACCGTTAGTCACAGAGATACACTTCCAATTGCAAAAATGTTTAAAATTTTAAAATCTATTATCTTAGAAACAGTTTAAATCAATAAATGCATTTCTGAAAGAAATACGAAATATAAATTTTTATACGGTCCCCCGGTCCTATCAATTATATTTAGGAAAATGGCGCCCGAGGTTAAGTTGGACAATGACCCCCACCCACCCACCTCATATACATGTATACAGAAAATCAAAGTAAGAGAAAATGTTAAAAACTGTGTAATTCAAGAAATTCATTATTTTTTTTCTCGTTATTTGCGACAATATCACTCCTCGCGTACAAATCGTAAGAAAATTTAAAAAAATAACGAAGCAAAACAAAGCAATAATTTATTTTTAGTCTTTTATAGTGTCTGTTTAAAACAGCCTTGTTTCTAAAATCAGTGAAAAATGGAAAATATCGTGCCAAATAATATTTATATAAAATATGTTGATAGAAGTAGGGGAAGAATAGAAATTGTTGCTAAACGACGAAAAATGGTGGATCGTAAGACTCTTTCTCTTTCTCTTTTCGAACAAAATTCCAAGATTTTAAGTTTTTTTTTTTTTCCGTATCCGTGGTTTAAGTATCACGTGTATGCAAAGTTTCAAGTTTATACCTTCAGTAGTTTGGCAGTGTAATCCATATATCAGTCAGTCAGTTAATCATTCTAGTTTATCACTCTTCTGTACGTATATTCTCGAATTAAAAAATAATTAGGAAAAAATAATTATTAAAGTTGTTCGTATAGGTGAACAAAAAAAAAAAAAAAATCAACAGTTGTGATCAATAGTATTAAGAAAGAACACCATTAAAATGTTCGCATAAAAAGAATGAACCTGGCTTTAGTTAAGCCTTGGAATAAAACATGTTATAAAGAAGTGATAACTAATACAGCGATGCCTATAAGGGGTCGGATACCACTAGAGTGGAAAGGACCGGGTTCTAGAAGGGGGGAGGGGCTCGAACTTCCAATATTTTCTTATCAGGGTTGGAAAAGACGTGAAAAGTTCACAGAAAATGATAAAGTCAAATATGGAGAGGGGGGGCTTCTGACAAATGTTTGTAGGGAGCGCCACAATTTCTATGGCGGCCCAGACTAATAGAAGTGAAAATCATATATAGATGGGGGGGGGGGGGGGGCTTTTGATAAATGTTTGTAGGGGACTCTATAATTTCTATGGGCGACCCAGACTGATAGAAGTGAAAATCATATATAGAAGGGGGCTTTTAATAAATTATTTTAGGGGCTCCACAATTTCTATGGGCGGCCCAGACTGATAGAAATATATTATTTATAGATTCGTAGAATCTATGCAGTCATTTTGCTGTACATAAAAACAAATAGCGAAATAAGATAAAATAAAAAAGTAATGTACAACCATAAGACAATTTTATATTCCGAAAAAGCATCGGATGTATAAATCAAGATGACATTTAAAGAATTCAATAAGGCGATCGGTGCAAAATGTCTGGAAATAAAGAAAAGCGATTATTCAAATGTGAGTCTGAAAAATAAAATGTTTTGCCGTAATAAAATTTTTACGAGCGAGATTTTGCTGTAATAAAATATTATGTTCCTTTACGTTTAAGCTAACGTATTCACAATTTACTAGTTTGCGTTTAGTGAAAATCTGATGTGGGTAACACGTGACTTTCCCTTCAAACATGTGATGATATTGCTTTTGATAAAAGTCATAGTATTTCTATTCATTTGTGATTTTATCATTAAATCTTCAAATTCATATCTGATTAAATGTGCTAATAAATCATACACCATTTTAATAATAATGAGTACATTTAATTTATTATTATTATTTTTTTTTATATGAAAAGTATCAAATACTAGCCATTAATAACCATTTTTTTTTTGTACATTTGTCACTGAGACACACACCTATAACTCGTAAGATAATTTCGTAAAAGTTGATAATTCCGTAAAAGTTCTCAATGAACTTTTGAGATAATTTCATAAAAGTTCTCAATATCAAACATCTTTTCACATTAATGTATAAAAAATGGTGAATATTTTATGCTTCTGTTAATATGGAAATTGCGGACATTATTTTCATCTCTAATCACTAAATGCTGCCTTATTTTCAACGTTTTCAGACATTTTAAGATAAAAAGCAATTGGTTGTAGCATTATTTTTACTTTCCCTGTAATACATAGTAATGTATAGGGAAAGTAATGAAATTATGCCGAAAATCGATACTCGGGTTTTCGATGAATCTACACGTCTTGAAACCTCTAGAATATGAAAAAACTATTTTTAACTTGACGTCTGTGTGTGTATCTGTCTGTGCAATGTGTGTATCCACACTAACTCAAAAACTAATGGACCGAATTTCATAAAAGTTGGTAGGTAAGTCACTTGGGTGTGACCCTGGTGCTGATGAGTTTTTGGCACGATTTGGAAGAACAGATTCAGCCTTTTTTTTGCGAAATGACCCGTAAAAATTTCATTTATTTACTCTATAGCTGAAGTACAAATTGACAAAATTTCACAAAATTTGGTAGATACGTTACTTGTGGGATGGTGCTGATTAGATGTTGGTACGATTCCGAAAAGGGCAACCTGCCTTTTTATATGAAATGGCCCGCAAAAATCGCTAAAATCTAAAAAAAAACTGCGTATGCTCAAACGCATCAATTAAATTCTTGTTTTATACGCAATTTTTGGCGAGGAAAAGGTTATAACCAACTCCATTACTTTAGGGACTAACCGTTCTCAAGATATTTGAGATTTCTTGCATTTTTGTTACGCCGCTTTCGGAAAAATGTCCAATTACCAAATAAATACAAAAATTGAATCAAAAATGCAAATCTAGTGCTATTTTGTGCAATTAAACTCAATCTAATGAAATATTAAAGAAATAAAGAAAAAATCTGATGTGGGCAACCTGATGTGGGACTTTCCTTATATAATGTAATAAATTTACTACTTTTACAGTAAAAAAAAATAGGTTTTTCTTATAGTAGATACTAATATTCTTTTCAAGATATTGAATTTTCGACAATTAGTCGTCATTTTCATTGATTTAGTGTCATTTTTATCCATTTGGCGAGATTTTCGTTAATTTGGCAACATTTCAAAAAGTCGCTAAGTTGGCGATATTCCACCAAATTCGTCGCCAAAATCTCGCTAAGCGTTATGCACTAAGAAACAAGTTATTCTTACAGCAGATGACTATAGGCGTTCAAATACAAAAGTATTACTCAAAGTATCTTTTTTCATGAATGGAACGACCTAGATTCACGAGAATGATGTCACCCAATTTATCGCATTGTATTACATATGAAAAATAAACATGTTTCTCAATAGGAAATATTTTGTTTTATTTTATATGACTTTTTCATAATTTTTTTGAAAAATGTACAATATCTCGAGAACGGTTCAAGTTAGCGTTCTAAAATTTATGTCAATCGTTTTCTAATGAAAAATTACATAATAAATGTCTATTTGCGTAACTTTATTAGTGGTTTTGATTTTTTGACGATTTTCTCAAAATTTCATTCGAAAATTTAGGGGGGTTCTGAACATTCGATTGTGTATAAAAAGAATAGGCTTCCACTGTTTATGGATTGTGATTTTTTTACCAAATTTGGTTCGAATCGGTCCATTCGTTCATCAGTTATCGTCTCCACAGACTCACTGACACACACACACACACACACACACACACAGACATCACTTCAAAAATGTTTGATTCGTGATCAGGGATGCTTGAAACGTGCTCTCCCGTCGAAAACTCGAATTCGAATTTTCGACCCCGTCACTATACTTTCCTTATACATTATGTATATAAGGAAAGTAAAAATGAATTTGAGTCTGCAGGAAAAGTCATGTGCTGCCCACATCAGATTTTTTATAGTGTAATTTAAGGTAAGTTATGCTAAGTAAAATGTAAGTAAAATGTAAGTTATACTATGTTGTGTTCTACAAATAGATCTCTGTGCTCCAAAAGTAGAAAATGTTTACGTTATATAAGTCTCCAATTAAAAACAGAATGTTTCATAACTAGCTATTGCGGGGGAAATGTTTACACACCTGACGATATTTTTTTAATGTCAAACGTATGAGTTAATAGCTGGAGGGTTAACATTTATGTAACTCTTCCTTTCTTTCATAAAATTCTGATTTCTTTATATTTTTACTTTCCTTATATACATAATGTATAAGGAAAGTATTGTGACGGGGTCGAAAATTCGATTTCGAGTTTTCGACGGGAGAGCATGTTTCAAGCATGCCTGATCACGAATTGAACATTTTTGAGGTGTTGTCCGTGCGCGCGCGCGTGTGTGTGTGTGTATGTGTGTGTGTGCGTGTATCAGTGAGTCTGTGGAGACGATAACTGACGAACGAATGGACCGATTCGAACGAAATTTGGTACAAAAATTACAATCTGTGAATACTGGAAGCCTATTGTTTTTAAACGCAATCGAATGTTCAGAACTCCCCTAAATTTTAGAGTGAAATTTTGAAAAAATCATCAAAAAATCAAAACATCTAATAAAGTTACGCAAATAGACATTTCTTCTGTAATTTTTCATTAAAAATGATTAACATAAATTTTAGAAAGCTAGCATGAACCATTCTCTAGATATTGCACATTTTTCAAACAAATTATCAAAAAATTAAAATAATATAAAATAAAAATAAAATACTTCCTATTCAGAAACATGTTCACTTTTCATATGTAATATCATACGATAAATTTAGTGACATCATTCTCGTGGATCTAGCTCGGTCCATTCATGAAAAAAGATATTTTGAGTAATACTTTTGTATTTGATCTCCAATAGTCATTTACCTGCTGTAAGAATAAATTATTTCTCCGCCCATAACGTTTGGCGAGATTTTGGCGACGAATTTGGCGGAATGTCGCCAACTTGGCGACTTTTTAAAATGTTACCAAATCATAGAAAATCTCGCCAAATAGATAAAAATGACGCTAAATCAATGAAAATAACGGCTATTTGATGAAAATTCTATATCTTCGAAAAAATATAAGTATATACTATAAGAATAACCTATTTTGTTTTTACTGTAAAAGTAGTAAATACATTGCATTATATAAGGAAAGTCATGTGCTTCCCAGATCAGATTTTTTTTTCTTTCATTTTATTTCTTGGATTCTTAGCATTGCGATATAGTGTTAATAGTGTTAATTCAAAACATATATTCATCGTATAGATATAGTTTCCGCCTCGCAGTAGGCTTACTGAAATATTGGCAAATTTATATATTATAATTGCATAGTACAGAAAAGTATTGAGGCCGAAAATTTGAATTCGAATTTTACTTTCCCTATGGTATAATGTATATAGGGGAAGTGTTGTAACGAGTTCAGAAATTTGAATGAGTTTTACTTTCTCTACATACATAGTATAATGTATATAGGGAAAGTATTATGATAAGGTCGAACATTCGAAATCGAGTTTTACTTCCTTGCATACAAAGTATAATTATTACGGGATCGAAAATTTGAATTTATGTTTTACTTTCCCCACATGCATACATGTATTATAATGTATATAAAGAAAGTATTATGACACGGTCGAACATTCGAATTCGAGTTATTTTGATTCAAATGATTATTGAAATAATATATGGTCAGAATTCGAGTTTTACTTCCCTATATACAAAGTATAATTGCTACGGGGTCGAAAATTCGAATTTGAGTTTTACTTTCATTACATAAATAGCATAATGTATATAGGGAAAGTATTATGACAAGGTCGAACATTCGAATTCGCGTTTTATTTCCTTACATATACAAAGTACAATTGTTAGGGGTCGAAAATTCGAATTTGTGTTTTACTTTCCCTATATACATGGTATAATGTATATAGGGGAAGTGTTATAACGAGTTCGGAAATTCGAATTCGAGTGTTACTTGCTCTACATACATATAATGTATATAGGGAAAGTATTATGACAAGATCGAACATTTGAATTGGAGTTATTTCGATTCAAATGATTATTCAAATGATACATGATTAGAATACGAGTTTTACTTCCCTATGTACAAAGTATAATTGCTACGGGGTCGAAAATTCGAATTTGAGTTTTACTTTTATTACATACATAGCATAATGTATATAGGGAAAGTTTTATGACAAGGTCAAACATTCGGATGCGTGTTTTACTTCCTTACATATAGAAAGTACAATTGTTAGGAGTCGAAAATTCGAATTTGTGTTTTACTTTCTCTTCATACAGTATAGTGTAGAGTTCTACATACGGTCAGATACCGGCTTTGCCGCTCATGGCTTCCTTGATTTTTCAAGCTACCCGCTAAAATTATTTTTAAGGACTTTACACATTTTTTTGTGAGAGTAACTTAATACGTGAACGAGATTCCAAATTGTAAACAGGAGAAAATTCTGCATATGAGATAGAGATTGAAAAGTTTGATGTAAGCCAGCACATGACTTTCTCTACAGACTCAAACTCTTTTTTCTCTTCCTTTCATTTAGCTATATAAATAAAATTGAAAATCTGTCTGTCTGTCTGTTTGTCCCATCATCACGGGAGAACGGATAAACTGAATTTGATGAAATTTTGTGGGTAGTCTAGAAATAGCCCCACTTAAAATTCAGTCTGTGTTTTGAGTTTCTACGAGCAGTGGTTCTCGAGGTATTAGTAAAAAACGAAATTTTCGTTTGTCTCATCATCACGGGAAAACGGCTAAACCGAGTTTAATGAAATTTTGTGGATAGCCTTGACATAGCCCCCCATAAGTTTTGCCCAAGTTTCGAGTTTCTAAGACCAGGGGTTGTTGAGATATTAATGAAAAACGGAACTTTTCCCTAAGAGTTCTACTCTCCAACTCCGTGGTTTATCCAAACGGAAAGGATGAAAATCGTTTGTTTAAAACTTCAAAATGAAATAAAATTTTATTTCCGAGTTTGGTACAGGATTTTTGCATTAATTAGTCACTATCGGAAAATATGAATTGTTTAAAACATAAATTTAAATGGAAAAATCTACCTCTATGGGTTATCTTTCAGAAGCTTTTACTCAACGATGAAAAATATAAAGAAACCAAAATGGCTATTTAATTTCGCATTTTATGAGGAAGATTCCATCTTATATCATGTTGCTCGGCAACGGAATGAAATTAAATGTGTTGTTAATATTTATTATTATAATTAATAAAATTGATTTTAGGTGTACAAAATAACACGGACAATTACTTCAAATTACACTGAATTTGTATATTTATATTTCAATTTTTGTTTTCATTTGGGTACTGGATGTATTTTCAAAGACGACATGGCAAAAACATGATAAACTAAAATATCTCGAGAACGGTTAGTCCTAGAGTTATCGGGTTAGTGTAACTCTGTTCATCGCCAAGAATGAAGTATAAAACCAGCATTTCATTGATACATTTGAGCATACTTAGTCTTTTATTTTAGATTTTGCGGGCCATTTTATAAAACATAAAGCAGTTTCTTTCTTTTCGAATTGTACCAAAATCCAATCAGCAACAGAGTATATCACAGGGGACTTATATACCAAATTTTGTGAAATTTGCTCAATTAGTTTTTTAACTAGCGTGGATACATTCTTTTTGCGAGCTATTTCACCAAAAAAGGCAGGTCAAGGCTTGTGGCAAAATCTAAGTAAGTTATTATTACTTAGATTTTGGGGGGTGGGGGGCTCTTTCATAGCCCCTACCCCCACCCCCAAATCGCACCGAAATCTAATCAGTACCAGGATAACCCACAAGTGGCTTATCTACCAAGTTATTTCACGGGTTATTAATTAAATGTCAATTGAATTTTGATGGAGGTTTTGCAAGTGGGGCATGAATGTCATTCTACTTGGCCTATAATAAGTTGTCAAAAGTGCCTCTATTCAATTTAATTCAATTCTAAAATAATTGTGCTGCGGAATTTTTGCACCAACATTTCGCTGTGAAAAAATTAAAATTATTGCATTATGTAGGGAAAGATCTTAGCCAGACCCGAAATTGAAGAGGAGCTGGAGTAAAATTCATTGGTGGCTCAACAGTCTTAAAGGAGGAGCTGGAGTGAAATTCAATGGTGGCTCAACAGTCTTAAAGGAGGAGCTGGAGTAAAATTCAATGGTGGCTCAACAGTCTTAAAGGAGGGGCTGGAGTAAAATTCAATGGTGGCTCAACAGTCTTAAAGGAGGGGCTAGAGTAAAATTTAATGATGGCTCAACAGTCTTAAAAGAGGAGCTGGAGTAAAATTCAATGGTGACTCAACAGTCTTAAAAGAGGAGCTGGAGTGAAATTTAATGATGGCTCAACAGTCTTAAAAGAGGAGCTGGAGTAAAATTTAATGATGGCTCAACAGTCTTAAAGGAGGGGCTGGAGTAAAATTCAATGGTGGCTCAACAGTCTTAAAAGAGGAGCTGGAGTAAAATTCAATGGTGGCTCAACAGTCTTAAAGGAGGGGCTGGAGTAAAATTCAATGGTGGCTCAACAGTCTTAAAGGAGGGGCTGGAGTAAAATTCAATGGTGGCTCAACAGTCTTAAAGGAGGGGCTGGAGTAAAATTCAATGGTGGCTCAACAGTCTTAAAAGAGGAGCTGGAGTGAAATTCAATGGTGGCTCAACAGTCTTAAAGGAGGGGCTAGAGTAAAATTTAATGATGGCTCAACAGTCTTAAAAGAGGAGGTGGAGTAAAATTTAATGATGGCTCAACAGTCTTAAAGGAGGGGCTGGAGTAAAATTCAATGGTGGCTCAACAGTCTTAAAGGAGGAGCTGGAGTAAAATTTAATGATGGCTCAACAGTCTTAAAGGAGGGGCTGGAGTAAAATTCAATGGTGGCTCAACAGTCTTAAAAGAGGAGCTGGAGTGAAATTCAATGGTGGCTCAACAGTCTTAAAGGAGGGGCTAGAGTAAAATTGAATGATGGCTCAACAGTCTTAAAAGAGGAGCTGGAGTAAAATTCAATGGTGGCTCAACAGTCTTAAAGGAGGGGCTGGAGTAAAATTCAATGGTGGCTCAACAGTCTTAAAAGAGGAGCTGGAGTAAAATTCAATGGTGGCTCAACAGTCTTAAAGGAGGAGCTGGAGTAAAATTTAATGATGGCTCAACAGTCTTAAAGGAGGGGCTGGAGTAAAATTCAATGGTGGCTCAACAGTCTTAAAAAAGGAGCTGGAGTAAAATTCAATGGTGGCTCAACAGTCTTAAAGGAGGGGCTGGAGTAAAATTCAATGGTGGCTCAACAGTCTTAAAGGAGGAGCTGGAGTAAAATTTAATGATGGCTCAACAGTCTTAAAGGAGGGGCTGGAGTAAAATACAATGGTGGCTCAACAGTCTTAAAGGAGGAGCTGGAGTAAAATTCAATGGTGGCTCAACAGTCTTAAAGGAGGAGCTGGAGTAAAATTTAATGATGGCTCAACAGTCTTAAAGGAGGAGCTGGAGTAAAATTTAATGATGGCTCAACAGTCTTAAAGGAGGGGATGGAGTAAAATTCAATGGTGGCTCAACAGTCTTAAAAGAGGAGCTGGAGTAAAATTCAATGGTGGCTCAACAGTCTTAAAGGAGGGGCTGGAGTGAAATTCAATGGTGGCTCAACAGTCTTAAAGGAGGGGCTAGAGTAAAATTGAATGATGGCTCAACAGTCTTAAAAGAGGAGCTGGAGTAAAATTCAATGGTGGCTCAACAGTCTTAAAGGAGGGGCTGGAGTAAAATTCAATGATGGCTCAACAGTCTTAAAAGAGGAGATGGAGTAAAATTTAATGATGGCTCAACAGTCTTAAAGGAGGGGCTGGAGTAAAATTCAATGGTGGCTCAACAGTCTTAAAAGAGGAGCTGGAGTAAAATTCAATGGTGGCTCAACAGTCTTAAAGGAGGGGCTTGAGTAAAATTCAATGGTGGCTCAACAGTCTTAAAGGAGGAGCTGGAGTAAAATTTAATGATGGCTCAACAGTCTTAAAGGAGGGGCTGGAGTAAAATTCAATGGTGGCTCAACAGTCTTAAAAGAGGAGCTGGAGTAAAATTCAATGGTGGCTCAACAGTCTTAAAGGAGGAGCTGGAGTAAAATTTAATGATGGCTCAACAGTCTTAAAGGAGGGGCTGGAGTAAAATTCAATGGTGGCTCAACAGTCTTAAAAAAGGAGCTGGAGTAAAATTCAATGGTGGCTCAACAGTCTTAAAGGAGGGGCTGGAGTAAAATTCAATGGTGGCTCAACAGTCTTAAAGGAGGGGCTGGAGTAAAATTTAATGATGGCTCAACAGTCTTAAAGGAGGGGCTGAAGTAAAATTCAATGGTGGCTCAACAGTCTTAAAAAAGGAGCTGGAGTAAAATTCAATGGTGGCTCAACAGTCTTAAAAGAGGAGCTGGAGTAAAATTTAATGATGGCTCAACAGTCTTAAAGGGGGGGCTGGAGTAAAATTCAATGATGGCTCAACAGTCTTAAAGGAGGGGCTGGAGTAAAATTCAATGGTGGCTCAACAGTCTTAAAGGAGGGGCTGGAGTAAAATTCAATGGTGGCTCAACAGTCTTAAAGGAGGGGCTGGAGTAAAATTTAATGATGGCTCAACAGTCTTAAAGGAGGGGCTGGAGTAAAATTCAATGGTGGCTCAACAGTCTTAAAAAAGGAGCTGGAGTAAAATTCAATGGTGGCTCAACAGTCTTAAAGGAGGGGCTGGAGTAAAATTCAATGGTGGCTCAACAGACTTAATGGAGGAGCTGGAGTAAAATTTAATGATGGCTCAACAGTCTTAAAGGAGGGGCTGGAGTAAAATTCAATGGTGGCTCAACAGTCTTAAAAGAGGAGCTGGAGTAAAATTTAATGATGGCTCAACAGTCTTAAAAGAGGAGCTGGAGTAAAATTCAATGATGACTCAACAGACTTAAAGGAGGGGCTGGAGTAAAATTCAATGGTGGCTCAACAGTCGTAAAAGAGGAGCTGGAGTAAAATTCAATGGTGGCTCAACAGTCTTAAAGGAGGGGCTGGAGTAAAATTCAATGGTGGCTCAACAGTCTTAAAAGAGGAGCTGGAGTAAAATTCAATGGTGGCTCAACAGTCTTAAAGGAGGGGCTGGAGTAAAATTCAATGGTGGCTCAACAGTCTTAAAAGAGGAGCTGGAGTAAAATTTAATGATGGCTCAACAGTCTTAAAAGAGGAGCTGGAGTAAAATTTAATGATGGCTCAACAGTCCTAAAAGAGGAGCTGGAGTAAAATTTAATGATGGCTCAACAGTCTTAAAAGAGGAGCTGGAGTAAAATTCAATGATGGCTCAACAGTCTTAAAAGAGGAGCTGGAGTAAAATTTAATGATGGCTCAACAGTCTTAAAAGAGGAGCTGGAGTAAAATTTAATGATGGCTCAACAGTCTTAAAGGAGGGGCTGGAGTAAAATACAATGGTGGCTCAACAGTCTTAAAGGAGGAGCTGGAGTAAAATTCAATGGTGGCTCAACAGTCTTAAAGGAGGAGCTGGAGTAAAATTTAATGATGGCTCAACAGTCTTAAAGGAGGAGCTGGAGTAAAATTTAATGATGGCTCAACAGTCTTAAAGGAGGGGATGGAGTAAAATTCAATGGTGGCTCAACAGTCTTAAAGGAGGGGCTGGAGTAAAATTCAATGGTGGCTCAACAGTCTTAAAGGAGGAGCTGGAGTAAAATTTAATGATGGCTCAACAGTCTTAAAGGAGGGACTGGAGTAAAATTCAATGGTGGCTCAACAGTCTTAAAAGAGGAGCTGGAGTAAAATTCAATGGTGGCTCAACAGTCTTAAAGGAGGAGCTGGAGTAAAATTGAATGATGGCTCAACAGTCTTAAAGGAGGAGCTGGAGTAAAATTTAATGATGGCTCAACAGTCTTAAAGGAGGGGCTGGAGTAAAATTCAATGGTGGCTCAACAGTCTTAAAAGAGGAGCTGGAGTAAAATTCAATGGTGGCTCAACAGTCTTAAAGGAGGGGCTGGAGTAAAATTCAATGGTGGCTCAACAGTCTTAAAAGAGGAGCTGGAGTGAAATTCAATGGTGGCTCAACAGTCTTAAAGGAGGGGCTAGAGTAAAATTCAATGATGGCTCAACAGTCTTAAAAGAGGAGCTGGAGTAAAATTCAATGGTGGCTCAACAGTCTTAAAGGAGGGGCTGGAGTAAAATTCAATGATGGCTCAACAGTCTTAAAAGAGGAGCTGGAGTAAAATTTAATGATGGCTCAACAGTCTTAAAGGAGGGGCTGGAGTAAAATTCAATGATGGCTCAACAGTCTTAAAAGAGGAGCTAGAGTAAAATTCAATGGTGGCTCAACAGTCTTAAAGGAGGGGCTGGAGTAAAATTCAATGGTGTCTCAACAGTCTTAAAAGAGGAGCTGGAGTAAAATTCAATGGTGGCTCAACAGTCTTAAAGGAGGAGCTGGAGTAAAATTCAATGGTGGCTCAACAGTCTTAAAGGAGGGGCTGGAGTGAAATTCAATGGTGGCTCAACAGTCTTAAAAGAGGAGCTGGAGTGAAATTCAATGGTGGCTCAACAGTCTTAAAAGAGGAGCTGGAGTAAAATTCAATGGTGGCTCAACAGTCTTAAAGGAGGGGCTGGAGTAAAATTCAATGATGGCTCAACAGTCTTAAAAGAGGAGCTGGAGTAAAATTTAATGATGGCTCAACAGTCTTAAAGGAGGGGCTGGAGTAAAATTCAATGGTGGCTCAACAGTCTTAAAAGAGGAGCTGGAGTAAAATTCAATGGTGGCTCAACAGTCTTAAAGGAGGGGCTGGAGTAAAATTCAATGGTGGCTCAACAGTCTTAAAGGAGGAGCTGGAGTAAAATTTAATGATGGCTCAACAGTCTTAAAGGAGGGGCTGGAGTAAAATTCAATGGTGGCTCAACAGTCTTAAAAGAGGAGCTGGAGTAAAATTCAATGGTGGCTCAACAGTCTTAAAGGAGGAGCTGGAGTAAAATTAAATGATGGCTCAACAGTCTTAAAGGAGGGGCTGGAGTAAAATTCAATGGTGGCTCAACAGTCTTAAAAAAGGAGCTGGAGTAAAATTCAATGGTGGCTCAACAGTCTTAAAGGAGGGGCTGGAGTAAAATTCAATGGTGGCTCAACAGTCTTAAAGGAGGAGCTGGAGTAAAATTTAATGATGGCTCAACAGTCTTAAAGGAGGGGCTGGAGTAAAATTCAATGGTGGCTCAACAGTCTTAAAAGAGGAGCTGGAGTAAAATTTAATGATGGCTCAACAGTCTTAAAAGAGGAGCTGGAGTAAAATTTAATGATGGCTCAACAGTCCTAAAAGAGGAGCTGGAGTAAAATTTAATGATGGCTCAACAGTCTTAAAAGAGGAGCTGGAGTAAAATTCAATGATGGCTCAACAGTCTTAAAAGAGGAGCTGGAGTAAAATTTAATGATGGCTCAACAGTCTTAAAAGAGGAGCTGGAGTAAAATTTAATGATGGCTCAACAGTCTTAAAAGAGGAGCTGGAGTAAAATTCAATGGTGGCTCAACAGTCTTAAAGGAGGGGCTGGAGTAAAATTCAATGGTGGCTCAACAGTCTTAAAAAAGGAGCTGGAGTAAAATTCAACGGTGGCTCAACAGTCTTAAAGGAGGGGCTGGAGTAAAATTCAATGGTGGCTCAACAGTCTTAAAGGAGGAGCTGGAGTAAAATTTAATGATGGCTCAACAGTCTTAAAGGAGGGGCTGGAGTAAAATTCAATGGTGGCTCAACAGTCTTAAAGGAGGAGCTGGAGTAAAATTTAATGATGGCTCAACAGTCTTAAAGGAGGGACTGGAGTAAAATTCAATGGTGGCTCAACAGTCTTAAAGGAGGAGCTGGAGTAAAATTCAATGGTGGCTCAACAGTCTTAAAGGAGGAGCTGGAGTAAAATTGAATGATGGCTCAACAGTCTTAAAGGAGGAGCTGGAGTAAAATTTAATGATGGCTCAACAGTCTTAAAGGAGGGGCTGGAGTAAAATTCAATGGTGGCTCAACAGTCTTAAAAGAGGAGCTGGAGTAAAATTCAATGGTGGCTCAACAGTCTTAAAGGAGGGGCTGGAGTAAAATTCAATGGTGGCTCAACAGTCTTAAAAGAGGAGCTGGAGTAAAATTCAATGGTGGCTCAACAGTCTTAAAGGAGGGGCTAGAGTAAAATTCAATGATGGCTCAACAGTCTTAAAAGAGGAGCTGGAGTAAAATTCAATGGTGGCTCAACAGTCTTAAAGGAGGGGCTGGAGTAAAATTCAATGATGGCTCAACAGTCTTAAAAGAGGAGCTGGAGTAAAATTTAATGATGACTCAACAGTCTTAAAGGAGGGGCTGGAGTAAAATTCAATGGTGGCTCAACAGTCTTAAAAGAGGAGCTAGAGTAAAATTCAATGGTGGCTCAACAGTCTTAAAGGAGGGGCTGGAGTAAAATTCAATGGTGTCTCAACAGTCTTAAAAGAGGAGCTGGAGTAAAATTCAATGGTGGCTCAACAGTCTTAAAGGAGGAGCTGGAGTAAAATTTAATGATGGCTCAACAGTCTTAAAGGAGGGGCTGGAGTAAAATTCAATGGTGGCTCAACAGTCTTAAAGGAGGGGCTAGAGTAAAATTTAATGATGGCTCAACAGTCTTAAAAGAGGAGCTGGAGTAAAATTCAATGGTGACTCAACAGTCTTAAAGGAGGGGCTAGAGTAAAATTTAATGATGACTCAACAGACTTAAAGGAGGGGCTGGAGTAAAATTCAATGGTGGCTCAACAGTCTTAAAGGAGGGGCTAGAGTAAAATTTAATGATGGCTCAACAGTCTTAAAAGAGGAGCTGGAGTAAAATTCAATGGTGGCTCAACAGTCTTAAAGGAAGGGCTAGAGTAAAATTGAATGATGGCTCAACAGTCTTAAAGGAGGAGCTGGAGTAAAATTTAATGATGGCTCAACAGTCTTAAAGGAGGGGCTGGAGTAAAATTCAATGGTGGCTCAACAGTCTTAAAAGAGGAGCTGGAGTAAAATTCAATGGTGGCTCAACAGTCTTAAAGGAGGAGCTGGAGTAAAATTAAATGATGGCTCAACAGTCTTAAAGGAGGGGCTGGAGTAAAATTCAATGGTGGCTCAACAGTCTTAAAAAAGGAGCTGGAGTAAAATTCAATGGTGGCTCAACAGTCTTAAAGGAGGGGCTGGAGTAAAATTCAATGGTGGCTCAACAGTCTTAAAGGAGGAGCTGGAGTAAAATTTAATGATGGCTCAACAGTCTTAAAGGAGGGGCTGGAGTAAAATTCAATGGTGGCTCAACAGTCTTAAAAGAGGAGCTGGAGTAAAATTCAATGGTGGCTCAACAGTCTTAAAGGAGGAGCTGGAGTAAAATTTAATGATGGCTCAACAGTCTTAAAGGAGGGGCTGGAGTAAAATTCAATGGTGGCTCAACAGTCTTAAAGGAGGGGCTAGAGTAAAATTTAATGATGGCTCAACAGTCTTAAAAGAGGAGCTGGAGTAAAATTCAATGGTGGCTCAACAGTCTTAAAGGAGGGGCTGGAGTAAAATTCAATGGTGTCTCAACAGTCTTAAAAGAGGAGCTGGAGTAAAATTCAATGGTGGCTCAACAGTCTTAAAGGAGGAGCTGGAGTAAAATTCAATGGTGGCTCAACAGTCTTAAAGGAGGGGCTGGAGTGAAATTCAATGGTGGCTCAACAGTCTTAAAAGAGGAGCTGGAGTGAAATTCAATGGTGGCTCAACAGTCTTAAAAGAGGAGCTGGAGTAAAATTCAATGGTGGCTCAACAGTCTTAAAGGAGGGGCTGGAGTAAAATTCAATGATGGCTCAACAGTCTTAAAAGAGGAGCTGGAGTAAAATTTAATGATGGCTCAACAGTCTTAAAGGAGGGGCTGGAGTAAAATTCAATGGTGGCTCAACAGTCTTAAAAGAGGAGCTGGAGTAAAATTCAATGGTGACTCAACAGTCTTAAAGGAGGGGCTGGAGTAAAATTCAATGGTGGCTCAACAGTCTTAAAGGAGGAGCTGGAGTAAAATTCAATGGTGGCTCAACAGTCTTAAAAGAGGAGCTGGAGTAAAATTTAATGATGGCTCAACAGTCTTAAAGGAGGGGCTGGAGTAAAATTCAATGGTGGCTCAACAGTCTTAAAGGAGGGGCTAGAGTAAAATTTAATGATGGCTCAACAGTCTTAAAAGAGGAGCTGGAGTAAAATTCAATGGTGGCTCAACAGTCTTAAAGGAGGGGCTAGAGTAAAATTTAATGATGGCTCAACAGTCTTAAAGGAGGGGCTGGAGTAAAATTCAATGGTGACTCAACAGTCTTAAAGGAGGGGCTAGAGTAAATTTTAATGATGGCTCAACAGTCTTAAAAGAGGAGCTGGAGTAAAATTCAATGATGACTCAACAGACTTAAACGAGGGGCTGGAGTAAAATTCAATGGTGGCTCAACAGTCTTAAAAGAGGAGCTGGAGTAAAATTTAATGATGGCTCAACAGTCTTAAAGGAGGGGCTGGAGTAAAATTCAATGGTGGCGCTCAACAGTCTTAAAAGAGGGGCTAGAGTAAAATTTAATGATGGCTCAACAGTCTTAAAAGAGGAGCTGGAGTAAAATTCAATGGTGACTCAACAGTCTTAAAGGAGGGGCTAGAGTAAAATTTAATGATGGCTCAACAGTCTTAAAAGAGGAGCTGGAGTAAAATTCAATGGTGACTCAACAGTCTTAAAGGAGGGGCTAGAGTAAAATTTAATGATGACTCAACAGACTTAAAGGAGGGGCTGGAGTAAAATTCAATGGTGGCTCAACAGTCTTAAAGGAGGGGCTAGAGTAAAATTTAATGATGGCTCAACAGTCTTAAAAGAGGAGCTGGAGTAAAATTCAATGGTGACTCAACAGTCTTAAAGGAGGGGCTGGAGTAAAATTGAATGATGGCTCAACAGTCTTAAAGGAGGAGCTGGAGTAAAATTTAATGATGGCTCAACAGTCTTAAAGGAGGGGCTGGAGTAAAATTCAATGGTGGCTCAACAGTCTTAAAAGAGGAGCTGGAGTAAAATTCAATGGTGGCTCAACAGTCTTAAAGGAGGGGCTGGAGTAAAATTCAATGGTGGCTCAACAGTCTTAAAAGAGGAGCTGGAGTGAAATTCAATGGTGGCTCAACAGTCTTAAAGGAGGAGCTGGAGTAAAATTTAATGCTGGCTCAACAGTCTTAAAGGAGGGGCTGGAGTAAAATTCAATGGTGGCTCAACAGTCTTAAAAGAGGAGCTGGAGTAAAATTCAATGGTGGCTCAACAGTCTTAAAGGAGGAGCTGGAGTAAAATTAAATGATGGCTCAACAGTCTTAAAGGAGGGGCTGGAGTAAAATTCAATGGTGGCTCAACAGTCTTAAAAAAGGAGCTGGAGTAAAATTCAATGGTGGCTCAACAGTCTTAAAGGAGGGGCTGGAGTAAAATTCAATGGTGGCTCAACAGTCTTAAAGGAGGAGCTGGAGTAAAATTTAATGATGGCTCAACAGTCTTAAAGGAGGGGCTGGAGTAAAATTCAATGGTGGCTCAACAGTCTTAAAAGAGGAGCTGGAGTAAAATTCAATGGTGGCTCAACAGTCTTAAAGGAGGAGCTGGAGTAAAATTTAATGATGGCTCAACAGTCTTAAAGGAGGGGCTGGAGTAAAATTCAATGGTGGCTCAACAGTCTTAAAGGAGGGGCTAGAGTAAAATTTAATGATGGCTCAACAGTCTTAAAAGAGGAGCTGGAGTAAAATTCAATGGTGGCTCAACAGTCTTAAAGGAGGGGCTGGAGTAAAATTCAATGGTGTCTCAACAGTCTTAAAAGAGGAGCTGGAGTAAAATTCAATGGTGGCTCAACAGTCTTAAAGGAGGAGCTGGAGTAAAATTCAATGGTGGCTCAACAGTCTTAAAGGAGGGGCTGGAGTGAAATTCAATGGTGGCTCAACAGTCTTAAAAGAGGAGCTGGAGTGAAATTCAATGGTGGCTCAACAGTCTTAAAAGAGGAGCTGGAGTAAAATTCAATGGTGGCTCAACAGTCTTAAAGGAGGGGCTGGAGTAAAATTCAATGATGGCTCAACAGTCTTAAAAGAGGAGCTGGAGTAAAATTTAATGATGGCTCAACAGTCTTAAAGGAGGGGCTGGAGTAAAATTCAATGGTGGCTCAACAGTCTTAAAAGAGGAGCTGGAGTAAAATTCAATGGTGACTCAACAGTCTTAAAGGAGGGGCTGGAGTAAAATTCAATGGTGGCTCAACAGTCTTAAAGGAGGAGCTGGAGTAAAATTCAATGGTGGCTCAACAGTCTTAAAAGAGGAGCTGGAGTAAAATTTAATGATGGCTCAACAGTCTTAAAGGAGGGGCTGGAGTAAAATTCAATGGTGGCTCAACAGTCTTAAAGGAGGGGCTAGAGTAAAATTTAATGATGGCTCAACAGTCTTAAAAGAGGAGCTGGAGTAAAATTCAATGGTGGCTCAACAGTCTTAAAGGAGGGGCTAGAGTAAAATTTAATGATGGCTCAACAGTCTTAAAGGAGGGGCTGGAGTAAAATTCAATGGTGACTCAACAGTCTTAAAGGAGGGGCTAGAGTAAATTTTAATGATGGCTCAACAGTCTTAAAAGAGGAGCTGGAGTAAAATTCAATGATGACTCAACAGACTTAAACGAGGGGCTGGAGTAAAATTCAATGGTGGCTCAACAGTCTTAAAAGAGGAGCTGGAGTAAAATTTAATGATGGCTCAACAGTCTTAAAGGAGGGGCTGGAGTAAAATTCAATGGTGGCGCTCAACAGTCTTAAAAGAGGGGCTAGAGTAAAATTTAATGATGGCTCAACAGTCTTAAAAGAGGAGCTGGAGTAAAATTCAATGGTGACTCAACAGTCTTAAAGGAGGGGCTAGAGTAAAATTTAATGATGGCTCAACAGTCTTAAAAGAGGAGCTGGAGTAAAATTCAATGGTGACTCAACAGTCTTAAAGGAGGGGCTAGAGTAAAATTTAATGATGACTCAACAGACTTAAAGGAGGGGCTGGAGTAAAATTCAATGGTGGCTCAACAGTCTTAAAGGAGGGGCTAGAGTAAAATTTAATGATGGCTCAACAGTCTTAAAAGAGGAGCTGGAGTAAAATTCAATGGTGACTCAACAGTCTTAAAGGAGGGGCTGGAGTAAAATTGAATGATGGCTCAACAGTCTTAAAGGAGGAGCTGGAGTAAAATTTAATGATGGCTCAACAGTCTTAAAGGAGGGGCTGGAGTAAAATTCAATGGTGGCTCAACAGTCTTAAAAGAGGAGCTGGAGTAAAATTCAATGGTGGCTCAACAGTCTTAAAGGAGGGGCTGGAGTAAAATTCAATGGTGGCTCAACAGTCTTAAAAGAGGAGCTGGAGTGAAATTCAATGGTGGCTCAACAGTCTTAAAGGAGGAGCTGGAGTAAAATTCAATGGTGGCTCAACAGTCTTAAAGGAGGAGCTGGAGTAAAATTGAATGATGGCTCAACAGTCTTAAAGGAGGAGCTGGAGTAAAATTTAATGATGGCTCAACAGTCTTAAAGGAGGGGCTGGAGTAAAATTCAATGGTGGCTCAACAGTCTTAAAAGAGGAGCTGGAGTAAAATTCAATGGTGGCTCAACAGTCTTAAAGGAGGGGCTGGAGTAAAATTCAATGGTGGCTCAACAGTCTTAAAAGAGGAGCTGGAGTGAAATTCAATGGTGGCTCAACAGTCTTAAAGGAGGGGCTAGAGTAAAATTCAATGATGGCTCAACAGTCTTAAAAGAGGAGCTGGAGTAAAATTCAATGGTGGCTCAACAGTCTTAAAGGAGGGGCTGGAGTAAAATTCAATGATGGCTCAACAGTCTTAAAAGAGGAGCTGGAGTAAAATTTAATGATGGCTCAACAGTCTTAAAGGAGGGGCTGGAGTAAAATTCAATGATGGCTCAACAGTCTTAAAAGAGGAGCTGGAGTAAAATTCAATGGTGGCTCAACAGTCTTAAAGGAGGGGCTGGAGTAAAATTCAATGGTGTCTCAACAGTCTTAAAAGAGGAGCTGGAGTAAAATTCAATGGTGGCTCAACAGTCTTAAAGGAGGAGCTGGAGTAAAATTCAATGGTGGCTCAACAGTCTTAAAGGAGGGGCTGGAGTGAAATTCAATGGTGGCTCAACAGTCTTAAAAGAGGAGCTGGAGTGAAATTCAATGGTGGCTCAACAGTCTTAAAAGAGGAGCTGGAGTAAAATTCAATGGTGGCTCAACAGTCTTAAAGGAGGGGCTGGAGTAAAATTCAATGATGGCTCAACAGTCTTAAAAGAGGAGCTGGAGTAAAATTTAATGATGGCTCAACAGTCTTAAAGGAGGGGCTGGAGTAAAATTCAATGGTGGCTCAACAGTCTTAAAAGAGGAGCTGGAGTAAAATTCAATGGTGGCTCAACAGTCTTAAAGGAGGGGCTGGAGTAAAATTCAATGGTGGCTCAACAGTCTTAAAGGAGGAGCTGGAGTAAAATTTAATGATGGCTCAACAGTCTTAAAGGAGGGGCTGGAGTAAAATTCAATGGTGGCTCAACAGTCTTAAAAGAGGAGCTGGAGTAAAATTCAATGGTGGCTCAACAGTCTTAAAGGAGGAGCTGGAGTAAAATTAAATGATGGCTCAACAGTCTTAAAGGAGGGGCTGGAGTAAAATTCAATGGTGGCTCAACAGTCTTAAAAAAGGAGCTGGAGTAAAATTCAATGGTGGCTCAACAGTCTTAAAGGAGGGGCTGGAGTAAAATTCAATGGTGGCTCAACAGTCTTAAAGGAGGAGCTGGAGTAAAATTTAATGATGGCTCAACAGTCTTAAAGGAGGGGCTGGAGTAAAATTCAATGGTGGCTCAACAGTCTTAAAAGAGGAGCTGGAGTAAAATTCAATGGTGGCTCAACAGTCTTAAAGGAGGAGCTGGAGTAAAATTTAATGATGGCTCAACAGTCTTAAAGGAGGGGCTGGAGTAAAATTCAATGGTGGCGCTCAACAGTCTTAAAGGAGGGGCTAGAGTAAAATTTAATGATGGCTCAACAGTCTTAAAAGAGGAGCTGGAGTAAAATTCAATGGTGACTCAACAGTCTTAAAGGAGGGGCTAGTGTAAAATTTAATGATGACTCAACAGACTTAAAGGAGGGGCTGGAGTAAAATTCAATGGTGGCTCAACAGTCTTAAAAGAGGAGCTGGAGTAAAATTTAATGATGGCTCAACAGTCTTAAAGGAGGGGCTGGAGTAAAATTCAATGGTGGCTCAACAGTCTTAAAGGAGGGGCTAGAGTAAAATTTAATGATGACTCAACAGACTTAAAAGAGGAGCTGGAGTAAAATTCAATGGTGACTCAACAGTCTTAAAGGAGGGGCTGGAGTAAAATTCAATGGTGGCTCAACAGTCTTAAAGGAGGGGCTGGAGTAAAATTCAATGGTGGCTCAACAGTCTTAAAGGAGGGGCTAGAGTAAAATTTAATGATGGCTCAACAGTCTTAAAAGAGGAGCTGGAGTAAAATTCAATGGTGACTCAACAGTTTTAAAGGAGGGGCTAGAGTAAAATTTAATGATGACTCAACAGACTTAAAGGAGGGGCTGGAGTAAAATTCAATGGTGGCTCAACAGTCTTAAAAGAGGAGCTGGAGTAAAATTTAATGATGGCTCAACAGTCTTAAAGGAGGGGCTGGAGTAAAATTCAATGGTGGCTCAACAGTCTTAAAGGAGGGGCTAGAGTAAAATTTAATGATGGCTCAACAGTCTTAAAAGAGGAGCTGGAGTAAAATTCAATGGTGGCTCAACAGTCTTAAAGGAGGGGCTAGAGTAAAATTTAATGATGGCTCAACAGTCTTAAAAGAGGAGCTGGAGTAAAATTCAATGGTGACTCAACAGTCTTAAAGGAGGGGCTAGAGTAAAATTTAATGATGGCTCAACAGTCTTAAAAGAGGAGCTGGAGTAAAATTCAATGATGACTCAACAGACTTAAACGAGGGGCTGGAGTAAAATTCAATGGTGGCTCAACAGTCTTAAAAGAGGAGCTGGAGTAAAATTTAATGATGGCTCAACAGTCTTAAAAGAGGAGCTGGAGTAAAATTCAATGGTGGCTCAACAGTCTTAAAAGAGGAGCTGGAGTAAAATTTAATGATGGCTCAACAGTCTTGAAGGAGGGGCTGGAGTAAAATTCAATGGTGGCTCAACAGTCTTAAAGGAGGGGCTAGAGTAAAATTTAATGATGGCTCAACAGTCTTAAAAGAGGAGCTGGAGTAAAATTCAATGGTGACTCAACAGTCTTAAAAGAGGGGCTAGAGTAAAATTTAATGATGACTCAACAGACTTAAAGGAGGGGCTGGAGTAAAATTCAATGGTGGCTCAACAGTCTTAAAGGAGGGGCTAGAGTAAAATTTAATGATGGCTCAACAGTCTTAAAAGAGGAGCTGGAGTAAAATTCAATGGTGGCTCAACAGTCTTAAAGGAGGGGCTAGAGTAAAATTTAATGATGGCTCAACAGTCTTAAAAGAGGAGCTGGAGTAAAATTCAATGGTGACTCAACAGTCTTAAAGGAGGGGCTAGAGTAAAATTTAATGATGACTCAACAGACTTAAAGGAGGGGCTGGAGTAAAATTCAATGGTGGCTCAACAGTCTTAAAGGAGGAGCTGGAGTAAAATTTAATGATGGCTCAACAGTTTTAAAGGAGGGGCTGGAGTAAAATTCAATGGTGGCTCAACAGTCTTAAAAGAGGAGCTGGAGTAAAATTTAATGATGGCTCAACAGTCTTAAAAGAGGAGCTGGAGTAAAATTCAATGGTGGCTCAACAGTCTTAAAGGAGGAGCTGGAGTAAAATTTAATGATGGCTCAACAGTCTTAAAGGAGGGGCTGGAGTAAAATTCAATGGTGGCTCAACAGTCTTAAAGGAGGGGCTAGAGTAAAATTTAATGATGGCTCAACAGTCTTAAAAGAGGAGCTGGAGTAAAATTCAATGGTGGCTCAACAGTCTTAAAGGAGGGGCTAGAGTAAAATTTAATGATGGCTCAACAGTCTTAAAAGAGGAGCTGGAGTAAAATTCAATGGTGACTCAACAGTCTTAAAGGAGGGGCTAGAGTAAAATTTAATGATGGCTCAACAGTCTTAAAAGAGGAGCTGGAGTAAAATTCAATGATGACTCAACAGACTTAAAGGAGGGGCTGGAGTAAAATTCAATGGTGGCTCAACAGTCTTAAAAGAGGAGCTGGAGTAAAATTTAATGATGGCTCAACAGTCTTAAAAGAGGAGCTGGAGTAAAATTCAATGGTGGCTCAACAGTCTTAAAGGAGGAGCTGGAGTAAAATTTAATGATGGCTCAACAGTCTTAAAAGAGGAGCTGGAGTAAAATTCAATGATGACTCAACAGACTTAAAGGAGGGGCTGGAGTAAAATTCAATGGTGGCTCAACAGTCTTAAAAGAGGAGCTGGAGTAAAATTCAATGGTGGCTCAACAGTCTTAAAAGAGGAGCTGGAGTAAAATTTAATGATGGCTCAACAGTCTTAAAAGAGGAGCTGGAGTAAAATTCAATGATGACTCAACAGACTTAAAGGAGGGGCTGGAGTAAAATTCAATGGTGGCTCAACAGTCTTAAAAGAGGAGCTGGAGTAAAATTTAATGATGGCTCAACAGTCTTAAAAGAGGAGCTGGAGTAAAATTCAATGGTGGCTCAACAGTCTTAAAGGAGGAGCTGGAGTAAAATTTAATGATGGCTCAACAGTCTTAAAGGAGGGGCTGGAGTAAAATTCAATGGTGGCTCAACAGTCTTAAAGGAGGGGCTAGAGTAAAATTTAATGATGGCTCAACAGTCTTAAAAGAGGAGCTGGAGTAAAATTCAATGGTGACTCAACAGTCTTAAAGGAGGGGCTAGAGTAAAATTTAATGATGACTCAACAGTCTTAAAAGAGGAGCTGGAGTAAAATTCAATGGTGGCTCAACAGTCTTAAAGGAGGCGCTGGAGTAAAATTTAATGATGGCTCAACAGTCTTAAAAGAGGAGCTAGAGTAAAATTCAATGATGACTCAACAGACTTAAAGGAGGGGCTGGAGTAAAATTCAATGGTGGCTCAACAGTCTTAAAAGAGGAGCTGGAGTAAAATTTAATGATGGCTCAACAGTCTTAAAAGAGGAGCTGGAGTAAAATTCAATGGTGGCTCAACAGTCTTAAAAGAGGAGCTGGAGTAAAATTTAATGATGGCTCAACAGTCTTAAAAGAGGAGCTGGAGTAAAATTCAATGCTGGCTCAACAGTCTTAAAAGAGGAGCTGGAGTAAAATTTAATGATGGCTCAACAGTCTTAAAAGAGGAGCTGGAGTAAAATTCAATGATGGCTCAACAGTCTTAAAAGAGGAGCTGGAGTAAAATTTAATGATGGCTCAACAGTCTTAAAAGAGGAGCTGGAGTAAAATTTAATGATGGCTCAACAGTCTTAAAAGAGGAGCTGGAGTAAAATTCAATGATGACTCAACAGACTTAAAGGAGGGGCTGGAGTAAAATTCAATGGTGGCTCAACAGTCTTAAAAGAGGAGCTGGAGTAAAATTTAATGATGGCTCAACAGTCTTAAAAGAGGAGCTGGAGTAAAATTCAATGGTGGCTCAACAGTCTTAAAGGAGGAGCTGGAGTAAAATTTAATGATGGCTCAACAGTCTTAAAGGAGAGGCTGGAGTAAAATTCAATGGTGGCTCAACAGTCTTAAAGGAGGGGCTAGAGTAAAATTTAATGATGGCTCAACAGTCTTAAAAGAGGAGCTGGTGTAAAATTCAATGGTGACTCAACAGTCTTAAAGGAGGGGCTAGAGTAAAATTTAATGATGACTCAACAGACTTAAAGGAGGGGCTGGAGTAAAATTCAATTGTGGCTCTACAGTCTTAAAGGAGGGGCTGGAGTAAAATTTAATGGTAGCTCAACAGTCTTAAAGGAGGGGCTGGAGTAAAATTTAATGATATCTGTACAGTCTTAAAGGTGGAACTAGAGTAAAATTCAGTGGTGGCTCAACAGTCTTAAAGGAGGGGCTGGAGTAAAATTGAATGGTAGCTCTAGTCTTAAAGGAGGGGCTGCAGCAAAATTTAGTGGTATCGCGACAGTCTTAAAGGAGGGGCTTACCAAAAAAAAAACAATTAATCATTAGCATTTATAAATCATAATAGTTACTATTATATATTTCAATCCATATAAATTATTAACACATAATTGCATATTTATATTTGTAAGCTAAGAGTTGATTAGGAATATCCATATAGCTATTATACTATATCAATACTAATATATAATAATTGCAATTGATTTTAATATAAGCATTGACTAGAAAGTAAAGCTGTTAATTAATCGAAAAAAATACCTGAAAGTTAACACAAGTTAATGCTTTTTATTAACTACTAACTACTTATTAGTTTGTTTTGACTCTATAGTGTACAACAGTGAACCCCGAAATAACATAAAAGTACCCTAAATACTATTGTCATAATTTTAAAATATTTTTTAAATAAAATACGTAAATAAATTGATCATCAGTGTAACCACAAATTCAGCTAAATTAAAAAATCATTAAAACGAACTAATTTATTAAAAAAATGTCTTAGTTATACGTTTTTACGCAAATTTTGGATGACATGTTGGATGGAATTTTATATCACTGCTAAGAATTTAATATTTTTATCAGAGGGACTGAATATACCTCTTGGAGGGGGGGGGGGGGGGGCTACCTCCCTCTGGTCCCTCCTTTGCAACAGCTTTGAAGGAAAGTCATATGCTGCTCACATCAGATTTATATTAAAATCGTAACAGAATTCTTATTGATTTTCAGATGTTTTAGTCCGAAATGTACTCTAAGTTGTATTATTTCCCCCACAATATCGAAATTCAGTAACATGAAGGGGGAAAAAGTCTCAATTTGCAGGTGGTATGGGATGGTAATATGACTTCCAACTCGCTGCATGGGTCACGGATTTGAAGTGGTAATAAAATGTAGGGATTCAAGATTGGTGAATAACTTGGCGTTGGATTTGGCGTCGAATTGGCGAAATCTAATAAAATTCCTAAGTAGCCCGCCTTGTAGATATTAGATACTGCTGAAAGTATAAAAATATGAAGCAAGAAATTAAGAAAATATTAAATGCATCATCACCTACCTCATTGGCTTGAACAAAGCTTGTCCGCCATTTTCAAACGTAATGACGAATTTGATTTGTGTTCCACCCGGTAGTTGTTCTGAAAATGAATAAATGTTAGTAAATATTAAATATTCCCATGCCCCTCCTACTTTTGTTTACATGAAGACAAGAGTAAAAATTTCAAGCATTGATTACCGAAACAGGATTCCATGGAACCCTTTCACCATTTGCTTTTTGGTTCCATGACAAACAGAATATATGTTTTTGCCATTTGAAAAACAACTCTCTCATGGAACCTTTTTAATCTCATGGAACCTTTACCCATGGAAAAGTTCCATGAGTAATCTCATGGAACTTTTTACAAATGGTAAAAGGAACGGAACCTTTTTGCCATTTGCAAAATGGTGCAGTGACAAAAGTATTGCCGGTTTTACTACTTGCATAATAGTTCCGTAATCTCATGGAACCCTTGTAAAAATAGAAAAAGAAACGGAACCGTTTCGTCATTTACAAATTAGTTCCGTGACAAACAGAATTGTAAGTTTTGCCATTCGCAAAATTGTTCTATGATCTGATGGAGATGGAACCCTTTTGCAAATGGCAAAGGGAACAGCACCCTTTTGATATTTGCAGTATTCCGGGAGAAATGTTGGTTCAATGAGAATATATGAAAGTTCGCTGAAATAAATACAATTTGCCTGCTTTGTCTGCAATTTAGTAACAAAATTAAAATTAATATTGTTTTAATGTTGCGATTATATCAACACAAAACCATTGCAAATTTTATCCACAATACTTGTTTGTAATAAGTGAACCAGATGCAACATAAAAATGTATGAATTTTTCTTATTAAACAGTTTTTAATAAATAGAAATAGGCAAAAAAAAAATTCAAAAGTATGAGTTAGTTATTTCAAAATAACATATAAAAATAGGCAAATATAGCATTTTGCCTGGATTTCTGGGATTTATCTATCACTTTAAGGTAAAAGATCTCACCTAAAGAAAAAACTAGAGAGCTAGTGGCAACTTCTTCTCTCCTTGTTATCACCAATTTCCATTGCTTTATCTTATAAAGTATCAGTAATAACAGATAATGTAAAGCTATTTACCTACGGCGGTGATTTTCTGTTTTGCTATATCCTGCAACATGGCGTTGACGACCGTAGCGTCCTCTGGGAACAACGCGAACTTGCTGATTTGCAAGTGAAACTTCTCCCAGTTCGTCATATTATCTCTGTAAAAAAGAAAAATCAATTAAATTACAGGTATCAGACGATATTTTATATGCTGATGGGAAACATATCAATTGCTTCTGAAAATACAATGTCAACCTAAAGCAAGTTAAAATTTAAAAATTAAAATATATATTTTTTAAGTTTAACTATAGTTCGGGCCTATAGTAGTCATTTGTGTTATGTGAAGTGAAGAAGTATGGTCGCGGTTCTAGACCATACCTACCTATAGGCATAAAAAATTAGTTGAAGAGATTAGAAATATTAGATTAAAAAAAAATTAGTTGCCAACGAACACTACTCAAACAATAAGTCAAATTAAATGTTTTTAATTTTAAGATTTTGTTCTCTTTTCGATTCCTGCTAATTTCATATTCTTCTATAACTTGATAGACATTTTTTTTTCTATCTCGCTTTGTTGTCAAGTTATTTATTCTGACTTTATAAATTATCTGCTAGGGGCACTGTAGTCACTTTATTCAATCGGGCATGGTCACTTTACCATAGATAGACCAAACGGACCTTTCCTTACAAAGATATGTTTCAACCATTACTATGTTTTAACCATAAACTTATGTTTTAACCATTAAATATAAATCAAACATATTGCATGCGTTAAATTTGAAAACCTGTTAATTGATTGAACTTTTAAGCGCTTTCAAGCAATTGAAAATAAAGTAAACATATCGCATGTATCAAATTTAAAAACATCTGGACTTTGTATCAAATTCTTTCATAGAATTTTGATACAAAAGCACATCTAAAATGAAGTCTGTAAAAATGCTGAGAGATTCATTCCATTATAAAAATATTCCATGTTTGATTTAAAAATGCATAAAAATTTAATATTTCCTAAAAAATATATAATAGAAGAGTTCTACGAGTTGAGTAAAAAAAAAAATTCTTATACTCGAGTGCACTAGGTGACGGATTTCGAGTAGAAACAAAATGAAAATGTATTTCAACTGATCGTCTGCGACGTGTGCAAATCATAACTATTCATTCTTTTTGCTTCAGTAATTCTTTCATCTTTCGGGAATGATTCGCGCTCGTGAAAAGAATGATTTATTAATGTCACATCGTCTGACGACAGCAGTTATTCGTTTTTTTTGGCGGCAAATTATTAGAAAATGGTTCTTTTTTCCGCACATTGTCGTTTTTAATCAAAAAAGGATTTAGAATTCTTGAGAAGTTTTTTTATTTTCTCACCTTCCCAAGATGATTTTAAGTAGGGTTAAATGAGATTTTTAAAGATTTCAGATGATTATTCTTGGTATAAATTTTGTAGAACTTGTGCTATAGTAACGCCCGTAAAGTTTTGTTACTTTTATGACACCATTAATGGTATCATAAAAGTGAAAAATCTTTAATAAGATCACGTTGATATCTTTACATAATAAAGGAAGATATCTATCTGTGTGTGTAGCGGGTAATCGTACGGCCACTAACTTTGGTACACAGGTACTTGAAGACCCTGAAAGATGTACCTTGGAGTCATTCTATTAATTTCGAAATAGTTGTTTAGTTATTTTACATTTTAGCCGGATACATAAAATAAATTCCTTTATTACCAAAAACATTATTGCAAAGTTTCTATCTTGACATCATCGGAGAGATTGAAGAACGTTCGTTCCAACAATGTTTGAACTGAATTCGTAGGACAATTACTTCATATTCATTTATTTATTTATTTATTTTTTAAATACATCGAAATTTGCAATTTTATGTGATATCGTTGCAGCCAGAAAAGCAAGGTTAGTAAAATTCTATAATTTGGCTAAAACATCCCCATATATCTTAGCATTGTAACAAAAGACAATTTTCTTTTCGATTTCATAAGCAATTTTTAGGTGGATTTTTGGCATTCGGGAAGAAACTTCCGATTCTTTTTTTTTTACTTTGCGAAGAGTGTGTTTTTGAGTTTGTGTTTGGTGAACTCGAATTGAGTTTTTTTACGACCTGGGCAACGCCGGTAATTTGTTCTATTCGCATATAAATGCGTAGTTTAATAGCCTAGCCTTTTATCTACATATAACTTCCTATTAAAGTTTCATATTTGCAATTGTGCTACAATTCAAAAGTGAAATTATTGTCAATATAATAGCATTCTATCTGACAACTATGAAGAATTACGAAATCCAATGTGTCCAATCAATGGCTTTCTCTACAGATTACCTAAGTATTCATGGTTGATTAGTATTCAGAGATAATCGAAGAGTGCAGATTTATCAAAATTCCATAATCGAATTTTTAAACACATCACAATATTATTTTTTCTTTATTGTAACTTCCATTCCCTTATCATATAATTTCCCTTCTCTTATACTATATCATATATTATATTATTATTCCCTATACTATTATATTATTCCCTTGTACTATATCATATACTATATTGTAAGAAAAGCAAAATTTTAATTGCTTCCAAACCGTTGGAAATATGCAACAAAAATAAAATTTTGTTCAAGAACATTATTAGCGTCGGAGAAAGGTAAAACGAGTAACTGGGCGCATATCGAAACATGAACATAAAAGGGATAAAATGTTTGCTTCATATGTGGCGTAGGGAAAAATTTATTACATGTCTCACTCTTATTTTTCCTTTCTCCCCTACTTAAATTTCATAATCTAGGTAATTAACCCTTAATTTTGCCTGATATCCATGTGTTTTTGAGAAATTTCCATGCTAGGGAGATGAGGATGCGCATTGCTCAGAGAGGAATGCTATTTAATAGAAGACATGCTTTGAATTTACGAATATGTTTTGAGAATACATTTCTTTACTTTCCTTATATACAATAATGTATAAAGAAAGTATTGTGACGGAGTCGAAAATGCGAATCCGAGTTTTGGAAGGGTGAGCAAGTTTCAAGCATCCCTGATCACGAATCGAACACTTTTTAAATGATGTCTATGTGTGTGTGCGTGTGTGTGAAAGTATGTGTGTGTGTGTGTGTGTGTGTGTCAGTGAGTCTCTGGAGAAGATAACTGACGAACGAATGGACCGATTCAAACGAAATTTGGTACAAAAATTACAATCCGTAAACACTGGAAGCCTATTGTTTTTATACGCAATCGAATGCTCAGAATCTCCGCTAAATTTTCGAGTAAAATTTTGAAAAAATCGTCAAAAAATCAAAACCTCTAATAAAGTTACGCAAATAGACATTTCTTATGTAACTTTTCATTAGAAGACTATTGACATAAATTTTAGAAAGCTAACATGAGCCGTTCTCGAGATATTGCACATTAAAAAAGAAAAAAAAAATCAAAAAATCATATAAAATAAAAAAATATATTCCCTATTCAGAAACATGTTCACTTTTCATATGTAATACCATGCGATAAATTTGGTGATATCATTCTCGTGGATCTAGCTCGTTCCATTCATGAAAAAAAATATACTTTGAATAATACTTTTGTATTTGAACGCCAATAGTCATTTATTTGCTGTAAGAATAACTTATTTCGTCGTCCATAACGCTTGGCGAGATTTGGCGGCGAATTTGGTGGAATGTCGCCAACTCGGCGACTTTTTGAATGTTGCTAAATTAACGAAAAACTCGCCAAATGGATAAAAATGACGCTCAATCAATGAAAATGACGACTCATTGCCGAAAATTCAATATCTTGGAAAGAATATAAATATCTACTACAAAAATAATCTTTTTTTTTATTGTAAAAGTAGTAAATTCATTGCATTATATAAGGAAAGTCATGTGCTGCCCACATCAGATTTTTTTATTTGCGAATTATTTGAGGATTTAATTGCTGTTTCATTTTATCTTACGATTGACTCATTTTTTGCTAGATAGCTAGAAATTTAACAACTCTATCTTGTTCTCTTTTACGCCTATTTTTGCTTTTGATAAAGCTAAAGGGTAATTGTGTAATTTACTAACCCTCATTGGCGAACAGGAAAAAAAAAGGCAGCCATTTTGTCACTAATTCTTTCTCTGGACCTGAGACCATAGTTGCCAGAAGAACTTAACGAAGCAAAATGCAACAATTTTAAAATATAAATCAGTTAAAATGTAAGTTTAAATATATAAATTATATAACAAACTTGACTCATTTCAATAAAAATAACTTGAAATTTCAAAAATCTTTTGTTTACTCTTACTTAATAAAAATTCAAATTCTTTTGTTTATTTTTCAGTTATTTGAATTCAAAATATTCTTTATTTACTCTTATTATTCTGAATTTAAAAAATATTTTGTTTATCTTTCGATAATATAAATTTTAAAAACTTTATTTACTTTTCGACCACCTTAGTTGTGAAAAACATTTTTTCTTTAAAATAGTTTAAATTCCAGAAAGTTCCACACTGAAAAGTTCACATACTGAAAATGCCACATACATTATAATTGGCTGGCACATTTTTTCATTTGGCTGCAAATATTTGGCGCGGTCGGTAAACTACATAAGTACCAGCTAAAGTTATCTAGATCTTCGAACTCGTTATTTTACCCTGGTAACACACACTCAAATCCAAAATGCAAGTCATAACAATGTAGATAGATTTGACTATAATAGGAGAAAGTAAATATGAGGAGAAGAAAAGAAATGGATTTCCATTCGTTTCGAAACCCTCCTTATACTGTCCCTTGTTTGTTATAAGATAAAGTCACTGATGCGTAAAATAGCTTTCATCAGTACAGGAAAAGTCATATTAATTATGTGAAATGAAAAAACATAGCTTGTTTTGTTTTCATCGAACGAGAATGTATACTGGTTCAGTATTTATAAACTTTAAATGATATCCTTATTTATAAAGATAGGCTGTATTAGTCATCATGTCAATGCTTCTATTGAAATTAATGTAGCCTATTAAAAAACTTCCTTTAGAGGGCATTTAATACTTTTCTGACATACCCATTATAATGGGAATTTTCTATACAAATGGTTGTTTGTATGTGTGGGTTTGAATTTGAAGTTAACTCTTGGAAATTTCTTTTACTTGGAAATATGCTGTTGAAGCAATTTATTAAAGCATTTGGCTACTTGAAGCAATCTACTAAAGCATTTGGCTACTTGAAGTAATCTATTGAATTCCATTGAAGTATTTAGTTACATGAAGCATTCCATTGAAGTATTTAGTTACATGAAGCATTCCATTGAAGTATTTTTTTTCTTGAAGCATTTACCTACATGCAGAATTCCATTGAAGTATTCTTTTTTCTTGAAGCATTCCATTGAAGTATTTTTTTCCTTAAAGCATTTACTTACATGAAATATTCCATTGAAGTATTCTTTTTCTTGAAGCATTTACTTACATGAAACATTTCATTGAAGTATTCTTTTTCTTGAAGCATTTACTTACATGAAGCATTCCATTGAAGTATTCTTTTCCTTAAAGCATTTACTTACATGAAGCATTCCACTGAAGTATTATTTATTTTGAAACATTTATTTACATGAAGCATTCCATTGAAAAATTCTTTTTCTTGAAGTATTTACTTGCATGAAGCATTCCATTGAAGTATTATTTTTCTTGAAGCATTTACCATCATGAAGCATTTCATTGAAGTATTCTTTTCCTTAAAGCATTTACTTACATGAAGCATTCCACTGAAGTATTATTTATTTTGAAGCATTTACTTACATGGAGCATTCCATTGAAGTATTATTTTTCTTGAAGCATTTACTCTTACATGAAGCGTTCCATTGAAGTATTATCCTTTCTTGAAGCATTTACGTACATGAAGCATTCCATTGAAGTATTATTTTTTCTTGAAGCATTTACTTACATGAAGCATTCCATTGAAGTATTCTTTTCCTTAAAGCATTTACTTACACGAAGCATTCCATTGAAGTATTATTTTTCTTGAAGCATTTACTTACATGAAGCATTCCATTGAAGTATTATTTTTCTTGAAGCATTTACTTACATGAAACATTTCTTTGAAGTAATATTTTTTCTTGAAGCATTTACTTCCATGAAGCATTCCATTGAAGTATTCTTTTCCTTGAAGTATTTACTTACATGAAGCATTCCATTGAAGTACTATTTTTTCTTGAAGCATTTACTTACATGAAGCATTACATTGAATTATCATTTTTTCTTGAAGCATTTACTTCCATGAAGCATTCCATTGACGTATTCTTTTTCCTTTAAGCATTTACTTACATGAAGCATTCCATTGAATTATTCTTTTCCTTAAAGCATTTACTTACATGAAGTACTCATTGAAGTATTATTTTTCTTGAAGCATTTACTTACATGAAGTATTTCATTGAAGTATTCTTTTTCTTAAAGCATTCGTAGGAAGTATTTTTCCACTTGAAGCATTTTACTAGAGTAATCTATTAAATTATTTATTTTCTTTAAGTATTTCATTGAAGTCTATTGAAACATTCTTTCACATAAATCATTCCATTGAAGAAGTCCCTTACTTGAAGCATTTCATTGAATTTCATGGAAAGTCCCCCTACTTAGAACAATTCATTAAAACATTTCATTAAAACACTCTCTTGTGCACTGCATTGAAAAATTCCCTTACTCCAAGCATTCCATCGAAGCAATTAATTAAAGAATTCCATTGAATTCTATTCAAACATTCTCTTACTTGAATCATTCTCTTACCTGAAGAATTGCATTGAAACATTATTTTATCTGAAGCCTTGCATTGAAACATTCTCTTACTTAAAATAGTTCATTGAAAAAATTCTTTACATGAAGTATTCGAAATATTACGTTACTTCAAGCATTGTATTGAAGCAATCTGTTACTTATTATTGGAAAATTCTTTTACACACGGTATTTCATTGAAACATTCCATTACTTGAAGCATTATCTTAATTGATTTCATTGAAGTTTTATTTTACTTGAAGCAGTTCATTGACAATTCCTTTGCATGAGGTAATAGAAGCATTCAGTTATTTGAAGCATTGTATTGAAACATTCTCTTACTTTTAAAATTCTATTGAAGCATTATGATACTTATTATCGAAATAGTTTTTACACACGGTATTGCATTAAAGTATTCCATTACTTGAAGCATTTCTTTGAAGCATTCTCTCTTACTTGAAGAAGTTCATTGAAACATTCTTCTACAAAATGTATTCGAAGCATTCCGTTACTTACACATTGTATTGAAGCATTTTCTTACTTGAAGCACTAAATTGAAGCACTCTGTTAGTTATCATTGAAAAATTCCTTTACACGCGATATTCCATTGAAACATTATATTGCTTGAAACATTCTCTTACTTGAAGTATTTGATTGAATCATTCTCTTACTTGAAGCACTTCATTAAAACAGACCTTTACTTTAAGTATTCCGTTGAAGTATTCCATTGAAGCATTCCATTTGTTGAAGCTATGTATTGAAACACTTCACTGATTATTGCTGAAACCCTGCAGCCCTTATATATGAGCTGTTGTTACTGTTCAGATAAAATGACGTAACAAAAAATCAATTACATTAATCAATCTAGTATGAAAAAATCGATTGGAGTCAATCACCCCCCCTTTTCCCGCAATCACATAATTGTACTGTTCTATAAACTTAATTGTACTTTCCACTGGATAACATTTAATAAAAAAAAGAAGAAACACTGCAGCGATTTTCACCAAGTAGAATCCTCTAAAACAAGAAAAACAATACTCGAATTCACGGTCATGGTTCTCTAATCATTACGGTCGCAGCTAATTTCAGTCAGTGGAATAAAACTCTTCCCGAAGCGGCAGACGATAAATCTGCTTAGAGTTTGCAAATTGCATGTTAGAGATGAGAATTTTATTCTTTATTGCATATTTTCTTTCGCTTTTTCCTTCAAGAACGGTGTGGTACTTGTAAGTTATTTTGCTGGGAAATATAGTTTCTTTGCACGCGAATGTGTTTTTCTTTTGAGTCAAAGAAATGAAATATTAACGGAATGGAAAAATTCCTGTTCTGAGCAACACTAGTGTTTATCTACCGAGAAATAAATTAAAGTTCGTTATTTATGTAAATTGGAACAAAATATATACCTTTCATATAAGAAAAAAACAACGTTTAAAGATGATACGCTTTAGAAGTGCATAAATTTCGAAATTTTTTTAGGTGTAATTTAGCAGTGGAATTTTGTATGTTCATTTTATACACTAACTAAAATATAGCATAGAAGAACATTGCATTTTTTGTTCTTGTTTTCTGATAAAATAAAAATTAGCAGGAGAGCCACGTTTAAATTTGGGGAATAGTGCTGTGGCACCGGTCTTGAGCAGGCTCTACAGAGTTTTCTCTCTATATTAAAAAGAAGTAGCTAACGCCGCCCCCGCCGCTGTTTGACAAATTTCTCGTTTCTCGAGATTCTTTGCTTCGTACCGCAAAAACTATTGCATATAAAAATATGAAATTTGGTACACTTATAGGAAAATCTTTGAGGAATACGCTGAAATAAACTGTTTTTCGATATATATTGTAGTTTAAGAAATATTTAGTCTCAAAGTCAAAGACAAAATATTTGAGCTACGGGTTCGCGTCCTGGATAGACTAACAACAGCAAGACTACGAATCTTTGCAGGCAGGTACCTACATGGGTGAATTTTTGCAGGACGGATCCCCTTTTTTTAATTTCGATGTAATTTTTGAGATATTTTACTTTTTATGCACTTCTGAAGTGAACTTTTTTATTTAGTATCGGCAAATCTAGCGATTTCTCTGTCTCGTACCGTAAGAATTATAGCGTACAAAAATATAAAATTTGGCACATTTATAGAGAAATAATAGGGTAATACGATGAAATAAACCGTTTATCGATTTAAACTTTAGTTTGGCATAAAATAGCTCGCGAAGCGAGCTCATGATCAAAGAATTCAGTTTTGGGATTCCCTGGGGGTAAAAAAAATCCCTGCTTTTCCCTCCTGCGGAAAGGCAGGGATAGAAAAAAGATTTTTGAAAGTAGAATGTTTAGGAAAGATAGATATGAAGCGAACTCTGCGAGGGCAGCGAGTAGGAAGCGAAGCCAACAGAAGGGAGTAGCGAGCGTAACCAGGGGGCAGAGCACAGGGGGCAGAGCCCCCCTAGTTATGTAAAACTTAATATGCACACTAGCAAAAGGATAAATTACTTTGTCTCCAATTGTTTGGACTCTTTTGGAGAGACTGGATAGAAGACTGCCTGGCGCCAGTTCTCATAAGTTGGCTTCTTTTGGGTCCTGTATGAGAGAAACATTTTTAGTTTCAGCAACATCAGCAATTTTTGTTTAGATTTAAACCGTTCTTGGCATACGAACAAGTTCCGTTACTTGAACAAAACGTTTATTTTAGATTCTGACAATTTTTGCAGGCCATTTCGCAAAAAAAAAAGGCAAGTTATTTTTTTCCGAAACATACTAAAATCTAATTAACATTAGAGTAACCCACAAGTGACTTATCAACTAAATTTAATGAAATTTGGTCCATTAGTTTTATAAAGTGGATATATACAATTTTTGCGGGCCATTTCGGAAAAAAGGCAGGTTCTTTTATCCGGAATTGTACCAAACTCTAATCATCAAAAGGGTAACCTGCAGGTGAATTGCCTATAATGGTCAATTAGTTTTTGAGTATGAGTGGATACATATATTACACACACAGACATCAAGCCCAAAGGTTTTTTCGTAGCTCAAGAAAGTGTAGATCCGTCGAAAACTCGAGTTTCGATTTTCGACTCGATTCCAGTACTTTCCCTATACATTACCATGGATTGTAAGGAAAGTAAAAAAGAAAAAAAGAAGCATATTGAGTGAAGTTATTTCTATTGTAAATCGTTTTTTTGCTAGTTTGTTTATGCCAAGCGTTTGTTCGCAGAGGAACAATTTTTCTAGCTTCGATGAGGAGACAACAGATGGCGTTATCGCTTTGAATTCAGAGCGCTGGGAAGCAGCCTTCAATAGTCTTCAATAAAAGCGGTATCTAATTGGTAAAAATATATTTACACTACTAATCTACCCCGGTGTCAGGCAATCAGTTAAAATCTATATCCGATTTATTGAAAAGACTGTATAAAAAAAAATCTAATGTGGGAGAAACTAATATGGGATAAAAGACACACGTAAAAAATCTAATGTGGGTAAAATACTAATGTAGGATAAAATATTCTATAAAAAATCTAATGTGGGATAGAAGACTAAAAAATCTAATGTGGGATAAAATACTAATGCGGGATAAAAGACTACAAAATAATCTAATGTGGGATAAAATAATCTAATGTTGGATAAAAACTATATAGAAAATCTAATATGGGATAAACGACTAATGCGGGATAAAAGCCAATGTGGGTTAAAAGGATCTAATGTGGGATAAAAGACTAAAATAGGATAAAACTATATAAAAAATCTTATGTGAGATAAAAAAAACCCATTTAAAATATCTAATGTGGGGTAAGAAAATTAATGTGGGGTAAAAGACTAATATGGGATAAAAGAATCTAATGTGGGATAAAAGACTAAAATGGGATAAAAACTATATAAAAAATCTTATGTGAGATAAAAAGAACTATATAAAATATCTAATGTGGGGTAAAAAAAACTGATGTGGGGTAAAAGACTAATATGGGATAAAAGAATCTAATGTGGGATAAAAGACTAAAATAGGATAAAAACTATATAAAAAATCTTATGTGAGATAAAATCTATATAAAATATATTATGTGGGGTAAAAAAACTAATGTGGGGTAAAAGACTAATATGGGATAAAAGAATCTAATGTGGGATAAAAGACTAATGTGGGATGAAAGAAACTAATGTGGGATTACAGACTAATGTGAGATTAAAGGTTATATAAAAATCTAATGTAGGATAAAAAACTAATGTGGGATAAAATAATCTAATGTTGGATAAAAACTATATAGAAAATCTAATGTGGGATAAACGACTAATGCGGGATAAAAGCCCAATGTGGGTTAAAAGGATCTAATGTGGGATAAAAGACTAAAATGGGATAAAAACTATATAAAAAATCTTATGTGAGATAAAAAAAACCCATTTAAAATATCTAATGTGGGGTAAAAAAATTAATGTGTGGTAAAAGACTAATATGGGATAAAAGAATCAAATGTGGGATAAAAGACTAAAATGGAATAAAAACTATATAAAAAATCTTATGTGAGATAAAAAAACTATATAAAATATCTAATGTGGGGTAAAAAAACTAATGTGGGGTAAAAGACTAATATGGTATAAAAGAATCTAATGTGGGATAAAAGACTAAAATGGGCTAAAAACTATATAAAAAATCTTATGTGAGATAAAAAAAACTATATAAAATATCTAATGTGGGGTAAAAAAATTAATGTGATCTAAAAGACTAATATGGGATAAAAGAATCTAATGTGGGATAAAAGACTAATGTGGGATGAAAGAAACTAATGTGGGATTAAAGACTAATGTGAGATTAAAGGTTATATAAAAATCTAATGTAGGATAAAAACTAATGTGGGATAAAATAATCTAATGTGGGATAAAATACGAATGTGAGAAAATTACTATAGAAAATGTCTTACTGAAAATACTGATTTTTTTTTATAAATTTTTTAAAAATCCATTAAAACTATCGGGGATTTTCGAACATTCGATTGCGTTTAAAAGCAATAGAATTCCTAAATCCACAGGCTGTAATAATCGTACAATTTTTTTCTAAACGCTCTATATTCTATCGTGAAATATCGCTTTCACAGATACACACACACACACCTATAGATCACATCAAAATCATACGATTCGATATCAGAATTTCTTGAATTAAGATCTTACAGTGGAAAACTCGAATTAGAATTTTCAACCACATCAGAATACTTTTTTTTTTGCATTATACTATGTACGTAGAAAAAATAATAAATATAATCATAATGTATAAACACATCGTAGTTCGTATAGTATTTGTGTATTAATTCTTTAATAGGTAAATGTGAAAATTGCAAACATTCAAAGGAAACAAAAGTCAAATTTATATTTTGAGTAACTGGCGTGTAGCTCAACTCGACTTTCTCATACTAGAAATCATTTTTGTAATTATTTTATTGTAACTTTTTAAATTTTCGCAAATTTTGCAAGAAAATTTTTGAAAAATCTGTATCTTTGACCCACAGGATCGCAATTATAGCATGTTACCTTTTATTTTAAAGGGCTCGAAAAAGTATTTCAATTAATACCTAGTTTGACAATGACTAGGGGGCAAATTACCCCCCCCCCCTTCCGAAGGTGGTTTAATGATGTTGCGAACACAAAAATTGCATCACTGTATCGCGACATACTTTTCGCTACAGTGATTGAAACTGTTGAGTTTCGTGATGATTGAGGAATAAATAATCCCTTTTATTCATAATTATATCAAATTTTGTCGCTGCTATGTGTTAAGAAATTATAAAATTTTTGTTTTAATATATAAGTTTTCGCTCGAGTTTCAATATATTCTATCTAGTTATAGATTTTTCTTTAACAAAGATGAATAAAAAGTTTCGTGAAAATTCATTTACATTTGTGGCAGCTGTCGTTTACACAAGAAATCGACAACAGACAGACGACAGACGGATAACTCTCTAAAAATAGTCGAAACGTGTTCGGTTATAAAATTCATATCGACATCAAAATCTCGAAATCAAAAATTTTCGTTTATTACTTTCTGTATATTATATTCAATAGTATAAGAAAGTAATAAAAAGTAATGTTTTTTTTTTATCTTACCTTGTTTCAATACCCTTTTCATTTTCCCTACAAAACATGGTAATGTTTAATAGGGAAAGTATTAGAATCGTGTCGAAAATCGTAAATCGAGTTTTCGACAGATCTATACGTTTTGGGATCTCTATAACACGACTACAATCAATAAGAAAATCTGATGTGGGCAGGACATAACTTTCCTTATATAATGCAATGAATTTACTACTTTTACAGTAAAAAAAAGTAGGTTATTTTTATAGTAGATACTTATATTCGTTTCAAAATATTGAACTTTTGTCAATGCGTCGTCAATTTCATTGATTTAGCGTCATTTTTATCCATTTGGCGAGATTTTCGTTAATTTGACAATATTTAAATAAGTCGCCAAGTTGGCGACATTCCGTCAAATTCATCGCCAAAATCTCACCAAGCGTTATGGACGGAGAAATAAGTTATTCTTATAACAGATAAATGAATATTGGCGTTCAAATACAAAATAATTACTCAAAGTATCTTTGCTCATGAATGGAACGAGCTAGATCCACGAGAATGATGTCATCCAATTTATCACATGATATTACTTATGAAAAGTGAACATATTTCACAATAGGTAATTTTTTTATTTTATTTTACATGAGTTTTTGATAATTTGTTTTAAAAATATGCAATATTTCAAGAACGATTCATGCTAGCGTCCTAAAATTTATCTCAATCGTTTTCTAATGAAAAATTAGATAAGAAATGACTATTTACGTAACTTTATTAAATGTTTAAATGTTTTTATGATTTTTTCAAAATTTCACTCGAAAACTTAGGAGGGTTCTGAACATCCGATTGCATATAAACACAATAGACTTCCAGTATTCTTGGATTGTAATTTTTGTACCAAATTTTGTTCGAATAGCTCCATTCATTCGTCAGTTATCGTCTCCAGAGACTCACTGACACACACACACACACACACATACGCATACTTTCACACACACACACACACACATCCGCATACTTTCACACACACACACACACACACCGACATCATCTCAAAAAATTCTGATTCGTGTTCAGGGATGCTTGAAACGTGCTCTCCCGTCGAAAACTCGAATTCGAATTTTCCACCTGTCATAATACTTTCCTTATACATTATATAAGGAAAGTAACAAGGAATACATGAGAACTTAAGACTGCAATCAATAGTTCAAGTGATACATGAGGATTAAGACTACAATTAATAGTTCAAGGGAAATATGAGGACTTAAGAAAATAATTAATAATTTAAGGGATGCATGATCACTTAAGACTACAATCAATAGTTCAAGGGATGCATGAGAACTTATGAAGAAACGCAGTATATAAATTTATGAATGGCATTTCAGAGAAAAGTGCATTAAGGTCATTATTCCCAAACAAAAGGAGATTGCGCTGGTGGCCGCAGAGGACTGAATAACTTAAACGTTCTTTAATATTAATGAAATTCTAGCGAATGCCACAAATGCACAGATATCTAAGATCTAGGATACATATTAGGAATGGAATATTTATTTCTTTCCTTTCTTTGAGCTGTTTCTGTACAGGCATTTATAAGCAAATGTGTTTTTTTTCTTTGAGCTAAAACTTCTATATTTCACAGTGTAAAGAGTTTGAATAGAGCGCCATACAAGGTTATAGGAATAATTTGAAAAGCATCAGTGAATACAGTGTTGGGAGCTTAGAGTCATGCAGGTTGACGGATTTGCAGAACGATTTTCTTTTTTCCATAAAATAAGGAATATTTACAAGTGATAATTTCCTCATATGCATAGTATGTAATATACATAATTGTTCAAATCAGGTGAATGTATCACTAGCCCTGTGATTGGTCGAGATAGTTTTTACTACGTCACATTCGCCGATTATAAAAGAAACTGCAAAGTTAACATTATCGCAATGAAAATTCCCGAATTGTTCACGCAGTTCCTAAAAAGTTCTTAAGGGGACGGTGGACGTTAAAATGAGCAAAAATCGACTAAAAAAAGTTTTTTTTTAATATATAACATTATTCTGCACATTTAACTGCACCAGGTGCAAAAAACCGCTAGTATCAATGATAATTTTGTAGGAAGTTATAAGCATTTAGAGTTTGTAAACAAACCAATAATGGACCGTTAAATAATATAATACTTTATCACTATAATATTAGTTTATAATATTCTAAAAGTTACATAAAATAGTGTATATATATATATATATATATATATATATATATATACACTCTATAACAAAAGCAAACACGCACCAAGAAGAAGTTGCCCGATTGTGATAAAAATTAGTGGATATGAAGAACATACATAGAAAAAGAAACGATTAAAATTTCAGAACTATTTAATGATTTAGAGTTTGACCGTATACAAAGGGAGGAAGTCAATAAGGCGTTGATCCACCTCTGGCCTGAATGCAAGATGTCACCCGGCGTAGCATAGACTGATAAAGTTCACGGATGGTGTCCTGCGGAATATCTTGCCAAATTGTTTCCAACTGTCAATCGTAAACATTCCGGGATAGTTGCAATCGCCTTTCCATAACGTCCCAAATGGGCTCTATGAGAGAGAGATCAGGAAATCTAGCTGGCCAAGGAAGTGTTGGGCAAACTTGAAGACAATTCATAACAACACGTGCCGTGTGCGGCCGGGCATTATCTTGTTGAAAAGTAAGTCCGGGGTGTTACAAAAGGAACGGTAATACAACCGGTCGTAGAATGTTGTCTACGCACCGCTGTGCTGTCAGCGTGCCAGAAATGACTACCAAAGACGTAAGATATCCGCAGTCGAAATGCAACAGAAATTTTGACCACAGATTCAGAATCGCTCCTTATATACACCTGCTGAATGCGCAGTTCCGATGCGCTAGAGCTTCCATTATTTATTCATTGGACACCAAATTTTATTCATTTGCATGTTCGCTGAAAATGTCTTTGTGTACGAAATTTCATTACAATCGGACAACTCCTTCTTGGTGCGTCGATTTTTTTTTGTTATAGAGTGTACTATAATTCCTTACTATAATATTAGTTTATTATTCTAAAAGTTACATAAAATAGTATATATATTTATTCATATATACTTACATTGCATTTACCATCATTTATCCACTACCTACATAGAATTTCGGAATTTTTAAAGGCTTTACATTTTTAAAATGCTCTATGCGTCATAATTTTTGTTTGTTTGAGATGCATGAAATTTGACAAGAAGACACTTTTCATACTTTTCAATGAAACTGGGTATGTATTTTATGATTGGACTTTATTGAGGTAATTAAAAGTGAATAAGAACCTAATTAAATGATAAATTTTGATGAAAATTAAGTTTTAATGCAGAAAAATATTTTAATAAAAAATTAACTTTCTAAGGGATTTAAAAATGAATACACAAATTTGTTCACAATGTCTTTTTAAGTGATCATAATGTAAAATTAATCAAAAATGTGAACAAATGGAACGCAAGGAGCATTTTTAAATTTCTTTAAAAAAATTAAATGAAAAAAATAAAAAATTGAATAAAATTTAATGGTATTTTATATACGAATGTTAAGAGGAATTTTCATACACATTTTTAAGTTTCTAAGTCAATAAATAAATAAAATTTCAACGTCCACCGTCCCCTTAAGCACCATCAATAAATTTGTAAGGAAAGATCCATAAGTGTAGACATTAAGTCTGCTTAGAGCAAAGTGACCATACCTGATCGAATAAAAATCATTGCAGCGCCCCTAGCGGAGAATAGTGAAGTTAGGATGGCGAACAATGTGAACAAAGCGAGGTAGATGAAACAAGCCAATTCCAACGTTGTAGCGCATGATCTAATTAGTAGGAATCGGTAACAAAACTTTCACAAAAGTTTATTTATCTGACTCAAAGAATAGTTATTGACGAATTTCTGTCTTATTCAGGAACGATACAATAAACAGCATTAAAAAGAAATTTAGTGTTTCCCCCTTTTAAAATGCATTCCGTTAGTGACAATGCGTATTTGAATACTAGAAAGAATATGGAATACGCTCCCATTGCGGATGCCAGTATCCACGGACTGGTTTCACTCTTATTATGCACTCGTCAGCATGGAATAGTCAATATCTGCAATGGCAGAAAGAAACTTACTATAAGTCCCAATTTTTGCGCGTTTCTATCGGAACTGAGATTTACGGCTGGGACGTCCTTTTTAGAACGCCCCCTACAGGCGGGTTTTGTGTTTTATGATCTGGAAAGAATATTACCGCTTACTAAGACAAGGACCGCGTTAGAGACACTGATGATAAAACTTTTTGGCATTATTTATTGCCTACTATATACCCGTTTAGTTCGTTTCTGGTTGATTCCTACTCATTAGGTAATGCTTTACAACTCTGTAATTTGTTTTTCACCTGTCTTGCTTTGTTGCTGAGTTCATTATCCTAACTTTTTAAATTCTCTGCTAGAGGCGCTGAAATCACTTTTATTACACTGGGCATATTCACTGTGACTTGAATTCTGTCATGGACGTGAACTTTATTTTTATATATTTTACAGTTCACTCATTATGACTCACCTGCTGTTCCTTCATCCCTTTCTTTCTTAAGAACCAGACTGTTCGACATGCCCGAAAGTGTAAGGTAACTGTTTGCACGGCCGGGACAGTGCCACCCAAATTAGACCGGAACCCAGGGGAGGGAGACAACCACAGAGGACTTTACCCTCCTTCCCTACTACCAATGTCTCAGAAGGAGTTACGGACCCTCATATGTAATGTGACCATACTGTGAGTGAACACGGAGATTGTTTGGGCCGAGTCCGGAATCGAACTCGGAATTCCTTTACCTCCCTTTCTTTTCTCGCCGTTAGCAACACCCTTTTTTCTACTTCAGTCACGTTTGCTGTTCGTGCATCAGTCGCCGATCTTTCTCTCACGAATGAAGGTACCGCTTCTTGTGTGTCCTGACAAAGAAGACTGTATTTGTACCTTCGAAACTGGTCAAACTATTAATTTTGTGTTATATGCTACTTCAATATTTCAATGTATTAATTAAGCAACAATTTGAGCTGATGTAATATTCACTTTACTATAGATAAATTAATAGTGCATATTCATGATAAATTAATAGTGTATACTCATGATAAATTAATAGAGCATGAATATTTCTTTACACAGTTATTGAGGTGCTTAAGAACTTTCATATGAACCGTTCATATTGACTTACTTTATCCTTCATCGAAACGAGTTTTATCTACATCAGACAAGTTCAATGACTTTCACAATCAAAAAGGAAAACCGTAACTCCGTTAGGAGAACGCTCACCGATACATAACCGCACTCTTACAGCCTGGGACTGTTAACAATGGCAGA